>VWYP01027666.1:218385-234488 GCA_013400435.1 Pycnonotus jocosus | reverse complement strand
ATGAGTCCCTGTGAACTTAACCATATCCAGCTATGCAGTATTCTTTGCCATGCTCTGTAAGTTATGCTGTCAAATCCTTGCAATAAATAAAGTACAGGGCTGAACACAGCCGTGACAAGCTGAAGCTCTGACAGTTCTGCTGGTTCCACATTTGAGGTCAAATCCTCTTTTTCCTCCTGCACAGGGCTGCTGAAAGATCATGAACTTTCAGATTTTTCAGTATAAGAGGGATGTGAAGGAGGAGTAACCCCTGGCATTGTCAGGTGTGGAATTACAGCAGTGAACCAGTTTCAGATCCCCCAGATCACAGCCTACAGGACACCAATACCCCTTTTTCCATGAGTGCCACAGGAAAACCTATAGCTGCTGGTTTTTGAAAAAGAACCAATTTATCCCATCTGTTGGGGAAATGTTTAAACCCCAGAGAGCACAGAAGTTGCAGAGGACCCAACTCAAGCCCCCACACACCCATCGATGCGTTTATACACCGCAGCTCTGATGGGCTCTGCAGCCAGGAACTCCTCGGAGCGGGTGGATAACAGTGCCAGCGCCTCTGGGATGGTGGGACAGGGAGCAGAGAGGTCCCAGTCCTGCTCCAAAGTCTCTGACAGTGGAATGATGTGCAGCTCTCCTTTGTAAAAGAACACCTGGCAGACAGGAATGCTCTCATCAGACAGGGTAAGTAAGAACAGTCACACACAGAGCGATGGAAAATTTCATTTCACACACAAATGCGCTTGTTTAAACACAGAGAATATAAAGTACAAATAGAAAACCAATACAGGGAGCAGCACTAGGTCTTCTAAAAAGTTATTTGAGATGCCAGAGATCATGATCCAAACAGTAAAAATCCCTATATTTACTGCAACAAGTTTTTCCCAATATCTCTTGTTTCCTTCATAACAATAATATCAAGTTTCTCTTCAGCTAGAAAAGTGCTTCAGGAGAATCAGCACAACCCAACTGCTTAAGAACATCACAGGGATTAAAAAGCATTATTTCAGGTGCTACGGGCGACCTCTGCTGGTTCCTGATTCTAAGAAAAGCCTTGAATGTACTGTTCTCAACTCACTCTGTCTGTTGCCTCAAACAAAAAGAAAATATGAGCCTGATAGTCCAGGTACACACTTGCCACCAATTTTTGTGTTGTGTTCCATCCATTTTAAGAATCTTGGAGTAAGGGAAAAATAATTAAAACATTTTTTGGTAATGACCAAGTTAATTATTTCCGTTTTAATCCAATGTCAGTGGTGTGACTACAAGCAACCATCCATATCCAGGTGAAGGTGCCTGCTCATTATTTATCCTATACCAGACAAAGCCTGTGTCCTTAGAGAGACTGCAACACTCCAGCCCTAAGCATTCCCTACTCTGAGGGCAGCAAATCCTCTTGCTTAGATACTCCAGAATATGGTAAAAAAGAAAAAAAATCCACGTGGTTCTAGCAGAGCTAGACTGTTCAGGTGGATGCAGGAGTGCTCCTGAAGGGAGCAACAGTAAGGGACAGACAGCACCCTGGATTTTCAGAGGCAGTCAGACCACTGGGCTAGAAGTGCAAGAGAAAATTCCAGCTGCTCCATAACAGGCCACTGTGGCCCCCTTGCCAATTGTACAGAAGTTTTACTCACCCTGTTTTCACTGTTCTCAGGATTCAGCCACTTTGGGAGAAAATCAGCTGCTTCTATCAAGAGAAACTCTCCATCGTTGTCATCAACCCTAGCCAAGGAGAAATTGGTTTCTTAGCAGGAAAAGCCTTGCAGAGCACAACAACACATTTCTGAATCCATGTCTGCTGGGTGTTTTTAAATATTCATAGAACCACAGAAAGGCTTAGGTTAGAAGAGACCTTAAAGATCATCTGGTTCCGACCACCCTGCCATAGGCAGGCACACCTTCCACTAGCCCAGGCTGCTCCAAGCTCCATCCAACGTGGCCTTGGGCACTTCAAACATGTGTAGGATGGGAAAACACCTCCAAGGATGGGGAATATTGAGACGGGACCTTCAGAACATAGGCACTGCCCCTTCGCACCCCTCCCAAAAAAGCGCCTCAGCAGGACCCGCCTTACGTGGCTGCCAGCCCCGGGAACTCCCTGGTGATCTCCCGGAGCAGGTACACAATGAACCACTCATCCTCCACGTTATCCCCGAACAGGGTGGTGCCGCCGATGTGCGCCGGGGTCTCGCCTGGACGGGGCAGAGAGAGGAGAGGCGGCTCAGCAACCCCGTGAACACAAACAGATTGTGCACACAGGGCGCGGAGTCTCCCTCACCGGGGATATTCCAGACCCTGCTGACAAAATGTGCTGTGTGCGCTGGGGTGACCCTGCTGCAGCAGGGAGGAGGCACCAGATGCCTCACTGGGAGCCCTTCCAGCCTGACCCATGCTGTGACACTGTGAAGCCGCCGGGTCCCCCCTCACACGCTCCCAGTTCCCAGCCGCCAGCTGCCCCTCACACACTCCCGCTTCTCAGCCGCTGGATCCACCTCACACGCTCCCAGGTCCCGGCCGGCGGGTCCCCCCTCACAACCTCTCGGCCTCCCTCACACGGTCCCGCCCGGTGCCCCTCACACGCTCCCTGTTCCTCGCCTCCGGGTGCCCCTCACACGCTCCCGGTTCCCGGCCGCCCCTCACACATCCCTCCCCCCGCCGGGCGCTCCCCCCGGCCCGCTCCCGGCCCGCTCCCGGCTCACCGCGGCTCGGCACGTAGCGCAGGCGGAACGGCTGCCGCTGCCACACGTAGGCGGCCAGGAGCGGGGCGAAGCGCACNNCCCGGCACGGCCCCGAGCCCCAGCGCGGTCCCCGTCGCGGTTCCCCCCGGCCCTGCTCCCGGCCTTGCTGCCCGCGCTCCCCCCAGCACCGAACAGGGCCCCGTGACGGCCCGGTCACCCCATGTCCCCGGTGGGAGGTGGTTGCCGGGGTTCCTGGGATTGCTGAGCACCGGTCCCTGTGACAGAACGCGAATAAATTTCTCTGTTACTGGCTTTTTTCCCCTTACCTAAGAGTTGGGTCAGTTCCGACTTACTAGACTCGTTTACTCTTGTTCTATTTAATTTAATTTAATTTAATTAATCTACAGGGATAATGACATTGTCTCTGCTTTTAGGGAGCTGTAGCCCAATTCACAGCATCTTAAGTTTATCTGGTTTTGAAGCCAAGACCTTTAACTCCTTATTTATCCTAGAGTTAGTTTTGACACCTTAAACCTAGAGCTTTGGCGGCAAGAATTAGCTTTGTAATAGCAATGAATGGGTGCACAGTCATTGAGAAGCAGGAAAGAAAACCCTATAAAATTTATTGGCAACTCCCTAAATATTTATTTTTATAAGTAATGCCAAGTTCCGCTGGGTTTTTTTGTTTTTGTTTTTGTTTTTTTTTAGACAAGGACTCCCAAAACATGCCTTGAAGCATCACCCACTGCCAGAGCCACGGGCTCAGGTGTGCTCAGCCACACCCAGAGCTGAAAACCTCGGCCAGACCTCCAGGTATTTGTCATGACGCATCTGGTCCAGCTGTCCTGACACAGCTAGGCTTTGTTTACTGACACACTTGATTTGTCATTGCTTATTGTGGGTGGTTCTGCTTTTTTTAAAAAAATTTTTTTTGGCTCGATGTGCGCATTTCAGGGAGTCGAGAATCCATAAGGAATCAGATGATCATGGGGATCCACGGACTGCTAGTCAGGGTTGTGCTGACACCTCCACAGAAGACAGCTCGGTCTTCTCTTGGGGCTATGACGTGAGTAGAACATAATCATGCAAGCCAAATGTGGCACAGAATGACAGTTGAAATAGCACTGCAAAGACACGTCAGAACAAAAATGATTGGATCTGTCAAAAAATCATGGTAGTGATTATAGAAAGAACATCCTTTTTACTGCTTTCTGTCTTTCAGTTAAAAACACATTTGGCTCATACTATTCTGTTAATATTCTGCATTTCCACTAAGAATTTTGAAAATACAAATCATTTAGTGCACAAGTGGATCTATAAATGCTGTTATTGTAGAACCCCAGCCATGGCTGGATGACTTTCAGATTCTTGGCATGAGTTTAGCAAACTTCTGCATCCTTGCATGTTTCTCAAAATATAGTAAGCTCCTAAAATATTATTTTCATTTAGAAATGTTTGATTTATTCTCCTTCCACCAAAGTCAAGTGTGCTGTTGCCTTCTGGGAGGTGAGATGGAGCTGTTTAGATTTAAATGACCTCAGAACTGACCCCATTTTCTCTCTGTGTGTAACAAAGGACCTGACCATCGCTCAGGTTCAGTGTTTCTCACCAATCTGCATTGCTTTTTGTGTTGCTGTTGTTTGTGGACACTGGAAGCAACAAATCCTCCATTGCATTAAAATATCAGTGAATTTTATCCTTCCTGTTCTTATTTCTTAAAGTCTTCTAGCTTAATATAATAATATGGATATTTCAAAATATTTTAATAGTTTTTTTCTGCTGTGTCAATGTAAGATTTTTATGTGGCTGGCATCTGTCTTAAGAGCAGGCTGCATCATCTCTGGGAGAAAATGATTTAAAGTTAAAATCTTTTTATGCAATCCTGCTCAGCTTTAAACAAATAGTTGTGCTTTTCAATTGTACTTTAAAAGATCAATTAAAATACCCCTGCAAATGCTATTCAGGGGGTTATTTTCTTTCTTCTCTAGGAATTTGACAAAGCTGCCACACAACAAGTTCAGCAGATGTTCAGACAAATTGATGAGCTGCTGTATGAGCAGAAAGAAAACGTTCACGTTGAGGGACTGCGGGAAGAATGCCACCAGTGGTCCTCCAGCTTTCCTCATCTCAGGTATTTTATTAATGGACTGGTACCTTCTCAACAAGGCTGGGGATGCCCACAGTTGCTTTTAAAATAGGTGGCAGGGTGAGTTTATGCAATTATGTGGTAGATAGAGATAAAAATACCACTCTGGTGATGTGCCTGCTGTCACTAATAAACATCCTCTTACCTCACGTGTGGTTCCTTGACAGAGGTTTGTTGCTATCTCTGACTGACTTGGCCTTAACAGAGCAGAATTCTCTTAGAAAACTGAAAGTGTCACCAGGA
Organism: Pycnonotus jocosus; assembly: GCA_013400435.1. Classification (NCBI taxonomy): domain Eukaryota; kingdom Metazoa; phylum Chordata; class Aves; order Passeriformes; family Pycnonotidae; genus Pycnonotus; species Pycnonotus jocosus. The sequence continues at coordinate 229,427 of VWYP01027666.1, read as the reverse complement.
GAACTGCACAGCTTTCCAGGAGAACTTTTAGGATTTGCTGCTGTTCTTACACCCTTCAATAATCGTACTGCCAAGGTTTTGTGCTGTATTTATCCTCTGCTTTTGCCTGGCAGGGTGGTGGGGAAGCAGGTGGTGATCCCCACAGATGAAGGGTATGGATGGTACTCGAGTTCCCCCTCGGGCAGTTTGGCTCCCTCAGATGTCAGCTCACCACAGGAAAAGGATTCTGATGAGTAAGTACCAGCAGTGGACCTGGATCGTGCTGAGGTGGGAAGGCAGGTTTGTTCTCTGCTTCTTAAAGTGTGCAGCTTTCCTGTTAGGCTGAGTTTTGAACACAGCACACTCTTTTTTATTCATTTTTAACTGAATTTAGTACAGTTAGAATAGCAAGAACACGTAGCTGTGCTTTTGCTGATTACAGTGAACTGGCCAGTAAATAAAAATATCTTTGCTGCTGATGATTTCTTAAGAATATGTGTGTACTGTAACTGGCTTTATTATTATTCATCTGTTAAGTTTGCCAAGGTGTTAAAAATTACAAAGCACTGTGTTAGTGCTGCTTTTATTATTTAAAGCTTTAGAATGCTTTCTAATCAGCTTTGGGTATTTTTTTCCCTGAAGTTTCAGGTTCCTTAGCAAGAATTAAAAGGTATCCAAACCAAAAGCTATTCCTGTCATGAATAATTTTTTGGCCTCGCTACTGCTTGCCCTTAATGACCATGCTGTCTCTCAGTTATTTCAGGTGGAATAACAACTTATCTTTATTTCTGCTTTCTGAAAACTGTCACCTGTTCAGGTTTAGTGTTTTGGGCAAGAAGCTGCCTCTTTTTGTTGCTCCTGCTCACAAAAAGGCCAACCCTTCCAAGCTTCCGACCTCGTGTTCCTCAGAGAGTGATGAAGGGGAAGAGGAAGTCATTCTCTCCGAAGGCATAGTGGAGGAATACTTGGCATTTGACCACAGAGATGTGTAGGTATTGAATATTAAAACAGTGTCCAGGGGTTCCTGCAGTTAAGATACACATACTTGATTAATTTATTTTTCTTTTCTTTATAAAGCTTTCAAATGCTTGACATTGCCCAGGCACTGGGAATTTTCCCAGCCTATTTCCTAGGACAATTTCTTTCACTGAGTTTAGGAATTTTTTGATATTTTTTCATGCTGTCCATTTTTGTGCTTGGTTTGAATAATTCATTCCATCATAACTAAGAGCCTGTGCATTTAATAATACGTGTTTAAACACTGTTTATTTTTTATACTATATCAAATTCACTGCTGTTAATTATGCAACAGCAGTGTACTCCTTCTGTTTTGTACTGGCATTTTGGCTGGAATTGTACCTTTCTGGATTTTTTTTTCAGTGGTAGTTTTAAGAATGAGAGTGGATTTTATGCTTGTTAAAAAACAATTACCACTATTTTTATCTTTTTACTCCTTTACTTTATTCAGCCCTACAGTATGAACACATGGCCTGGGTAAGGACTCTGGAGGCTGCTGTCAGTTCCTGACTACTTAATTGGTTTTAATAATTAAAGTCACTTATCTGCATGGACCATTAAATTAAAATTGTTATGTTTCTTGGTTTTACCAGGCTAGAGAAACATTGCTGCAGCAAATAATATCACTCTCTTGTCTTCATGATTCTGTCTTGTCACTAGATATGGAGCCTAACAATGTGATGAAGAAATACCACTGTAACAATTAATATTGATTTTTTTGACGTGAATTTGATTTCATGGGTAAATTATTGTTCATGGAGTACGATTTATAATCATTCTGTGTAGGGAGACCAGTCATTTCTCACTGAGGTCAGTGAGAAAATTAGAAGTAAATATACAGACACAATGTGTTTCTGGTGCAGGTAATACTTATATTTTCACAGGGAGGAGGAGTTGCACGAGAGGAAAATGGGACTGTCCTCTGGCAGACAGAAATTGGGGTTTCCTCCTGTCTCTCCCTATTCCTGCATGAAGGATTCTGTGCTCACGTTTGTGTTTGATGATGTGTGGAGTGAAGTCCTGGTCTGCATGGAAGAATTGATCTGCAGGCACTGGGAAGGGTCAGCCTCTGGTAAGGATCACACTTAAGGTGAGGGCTCAAAAGGGAATTTCAGCTCATTTTGCAAAGATGCCATAGGAGACTGATGTATTTGGGCATGATCTCTTCAGTGGGAATAAAAAGGTTATTTTGCTAGCAGTGTGAAACATATCTTCAAAAACCTTAGTAGAGCTTAGCATCCTAGGGGACTCTCTAAAAAAATTTTGTTTCATAGCACTGTCCATGACTAGCAATGCCAATATTGACAGGAATTCTCTGTTGCTTTGCACAGATGATGAGAAAAATATCATAACAGTAGAAACGCTCCAAGCAGATGCCAGAAGCCCTTTGCAGTTGGATCCTCTGCCAGCATTGTTACCTCGGGTGCCACACACAAAGATGCCCTCAGTGACATCAAATCTGGTGAGGATTTTTAGCCTGTTTTGTGTGGGGATGAATCACAGTGTTACCTCAGCAAACAGACTGCTTGCATTTAGGTAAATAACTCGTTTGGACTTTGTGTGAATGCTGGCTGTCCTTTCTGACACTTTTAGTTCTGTTATTACTCAGTTGGAAGTTTTAATTCTTACTTTTCTCCTTGAAACAGTATTTTGTATCTGTGTATGACAGCCATGTGGTGGCTGTTGATTCAGGATGTAGTTCTTTCCACAATTTAATGTTTCAATTAAATGATGAGGTTGAGGAGTGTGTGTGGGATCCCATTCTCACATTAATAGTAAATTCATCCAGAAAGAAGGGAGAAATCTTTGCAGTTCTAAACCAGCTTTTTTTTTTCTCAGACACTGAATTTGACTGTAAAATCTGCTTTAGATGATCTGCTTCTAGAGTGGTGAGCACCAAAGTGTTACCTGTTTATTCCATTTTAATTCAGCTCTTTCCTTCTTATTTCTTTTTATTTCTTTCTCCTTTATTTCTTCCCCCTGCCTGTCCCTTTTGTTCCCTTACTGTGTGTCTAGTGCCCAAAACCCAGGGGTGGCCGCAAAAGCAAAAAGAGGAGAAAAACACCTCAAGTATGTATGGGATTCAAGCTCTGCTATTTTCTATTTGCTCTTGTTATGGTGGGTGGAAGATGTTTTTTTCCAGATCAGTCTGTATCTCAGAAAAGGACTTTGCAGATCTGTTCTTGACATAAAATGTCAGTGTACACTGAAAATTATTTTCTTAAAGCTTCTGATTATAGTCATTGTTGGAAGATCAGCAAATGAGCTGCTCAGTTGGAAAATATTAAGTATTAGGACATTTTCTAAGCACTTTCTTTCCAAAAAAATTAAATGCTAAGATCCTCTAGCTGGGGAAATAATATAACTGAGTATATATATGGATATCATGGAAGAAATTAATGACTTTTCTCCAAAGTGATATACAAACTATATCTGTAAATATGTGTGTGTGTCTTTGCCAAATAGTAATTTACTTTTTTAATTTCAGGTAAGTCTCTCTCAAGGGTCAAGCAGTGGTTCTCAGCATAACCTGAATGGCTTGATGGTGATCCATGGGATCCACTTACACCAAAGGAACCTGCCTGTAGTGGAGAAAACACTGTAAGAACTACAGATCACCTGTAGTAAATAAAGTAGAGCACTCTCACAGTGAGAGGGATTCAACCCCAAACCTTGTAAGATAAATTCCTCCGCCAGAAAAAGCAATTCTTAATTATTTGCCTGCTTGGTTGTTTATTTTTCCTCTGTGAAAATTGATATCGTTATGATAAAAATCATAAATTATTTTAATCTTTTTTAATATAAAATTATAAAAATACTTTGGCAACAGTAGCTGTCATGCTGACCATCTTTCTTTTGTTCTTGTTGGTTTTTTTTTGTTGTTGTTAGGGACCTGGATGACAAACGGCCAGGCTCGAGTTCCCTCCTCTCCACCCGGACTTGGCCAAATCGCCCCCTGGAGCTCAGCACCTCGTCCCTGTCCCGCTGCACGAGGAGGAGGAACCCCCCACCACGGACCCTGCATCCCATCGGGACCCCCCGCTCTGGGGACGACCTCTGCAGGCGCCTGTACGTCCCTTCATAACTGGTGTTTCTCCTTCCAGTATTTTATGTTTCTGTTCCCTTTCCTCAGGCTTCAGTCACTCTAAGAAATATTAACATCTCTGCTTTATTAAAATGTATTTTTAAATATAAGTAGAGAGCACTAGGAAAGTCTTTTTAAAAGTGCAGATGATGGTTTGAAGCTTTTCCAAGGTATTCTTAGAGAACAGTCAACTCCAGAAGGCCAAAGCTGACAGTATTACACCTTTCCACCTGTCAAACATATTAAATTTTTTTTTTTTTCTGTTCTTACTGGTGCATTCCAGCCTGACTGCACAGGAGCAGCTGACCTCACCCTCCCCACTGCTGCTAAACAGAAATCACCCCCTGCCACCCATTGCCACCACCACCACCGTGGCAGAGCGTGGGAGCACCACAGGACCCCACAAGCAAACGGTAACAGGCACAAGAATCTCATTTTATTACTGAATACTCTAAAGTTGTTATCACTGCTGGTCAGATTACCCAGCCCAAGAGTTCCTATTTATTTGTTGGTTTGTGACAGCGTGAAAAAAATGTATCAGTTTTGAGTAACAACATCATCTATGTTTGCATGCTTAGTTCTCACTAATACCAGTTGAATGTTTCCCTCCTCATAACTAGGTATAAAATGATTTACTTGGAAAATTGCCTTTAATTCCTGGGTTAATTATTTTCAATGTACTGCTGCACTAAGAAAAAGCCATAACTCTATTTCTCTTTGCAGAAACCTCGGGGGAACTCGAGCCGTGCTCACAGTGTCACGACACAAGAAGACGCTCACCAGCAACGCCAGGAGCAGCTGTTCTTACCTGATCCCTTCTCCAGGCCTAACACAACCAGCACATCCTCGGTAAAGCATGGCTAATTACACCATCCTTAATTACTGAAAAGGGTGCTTTAAGAATTAACATGAATCAATGTCCAGTCTGTTTCAGTATCAAATATTCTCGGTTTAATTTATTGAAACTCCTACTCTACTGATACCTTCTTGTATGTAACAATGTATTTTTATCTGAGCTTTGAAAGCTGAAATTTCAGCACAGCTTTTAAATAGCTGCTTGATTGGTTTCTGTGTATAATTTCAACATCCCGGACTCAGCAGCTGTAAAATCTGCTTTGGAACAGCACAATTTCCTGAAATGCCTCTAACTGACCCAGTGATCATTCTAATTAAGTGTTAAAAAAGTGTATTTTCTACTTCTAAAGTTGATTTGACCTTTCTTTAATACTTTCCTTAGACCTTCACAACATCTAACTCATTACCAAACACACATTTAAGTAGTTTGTAATAGTATTATAATCTTGCTGATTTTTTTTTCATGCAAACAGAAGTAACTTGAACTGTTTTTCCAGCCCCATCCCCAGCGTCACCATTGTTGCACTGTTATTGATTATAGTAATCAATCCTGGACAAGGAGAGGATCCACAAGTTCAGGTATGCTCATCAGTCACAGGGTTCAGTAAGATCAGAGGAGGCTTTTGGGACAGGGATGCATTTCCTACAGGGGTACATTCCTACAGGTAATTTCCATGGGGGAGGTTTTTCAAAGTTGCATCCATGTCTTTAATTTGCCATTATACAGATGTTATGTCCTACTCTACTCCTGAGTATAGCTGGGTGCTTTTTTTGTTGTTGTTGTTTTTTATTATCACCAATTATTTAAATCAAGTAAGGAAGCTTAATGTCATCAGCCCCAGTGCCTCTCAGAGTCCAAGTTTTCAAAGAAGGAGTTGTCAGCTTAAACAGAAATAGTAACTTGAGGTTAACAAAGGCACTAAAACTGAAGTAACTTGTTTTTAAACAAGCAAGGAGTGGTTCCTACCAAAATTAAAATATATATGTGCCCCCCCCACCCAAAATGCAAGATGAGTTTTATGACTGCTGTATTGACAAAAGCAATTTGAATTAGCAGAAAAACTTTGTAGACACAACTACTTATGTGAAATATGAAGGAATATTGCTCCCTGCAATGCAGCAACTCAGCAAGCACAAGCTTTGCCCCTTTTTGGTTATAAATAATGCAGTGTATAGCCATGTGTTAGAGTAAAAACACATTTTAGTTTTAGGCTAGAGGAGATGTATTTGATACTTAGCTGTAATTCCTTCCCAAGGTCTTGAGGCTGTCCATGATCTCATTTCTCAGGTCTTCCACCACGTGGATCTGTGAAAGCCCACGGGCGGAGCGGATCAGGCACAAAAAGCAAACAGAGGCACTGACATGCCATGGAGAAGCATCCACCCATCCATCCCTCTCCAGAGAGTCATGAACCACCTCTTCTTCCCAGCAAGGTCAACGTTGTTTACACAGAATTTTCAAACACCCTTCCTTATAGATAGCTATTTTTATATAAATCTAAGCAGCAGCTGCCAAAGATTAGAAGGGGTGCACTTAAACATTCCATTTCCTACCAGTAGAGAAAGTGATGCTCCAGTGGAAGGGTGAATACATTCCAGTGAGGCCCAGCTCCCAGGAAACCAAGCAAACACTCTCAGTCTGTGCTGTTTTCCATGAGGCTGGTGACAGGTTCATGTCCTTACAGGCAGGTGCTGCAGGACCTGCTCATTTTTCCCTTAGGAAGGTTAACCCGGCCTTCCACAACCGTAGTGATTTACATTTTTTAAAAAGTGTATTTATATGTTTAATGATGTTTAAAGCAATATTGTACTAGCAAAAGCAAGCACTCAGCTTAGGTAAGTGATGAATGCTGTGGCAGCTGCAGCAGGTATGAACACAGGTGTGTAGAACCAAGGCAGCAGAGAAGGTGACCTGGCAGCTCCAAAGGCAGCACACCACTGCCTCTTCCTGAGTTATAATAAAACCTTTTACCTCTTCATCAGTGACTGAAGAAGGTTGAGCAGGCAAAAAGAAACTCCTTACTACAATTAGTTTCAGTCAGTACTCAAAAGAATATCTTCCTGGTGGGACATTTTATGGTAATTTCACAGAATAGCTCAGTGTCCCTTTCTAAAAATACCTGTTATTACACAAGATTTCTTCACTCCAAGGTGGAGTTCCAGAAGCCACTGATGCAGTGGAGCTTTTAGGAGCTGTGTGTGTGACAGACCTAACAGAGACATTTTCTGGAGTTGGCCTTGTGGTTCCAGATAAGACAAATAAAACCATGAAGCACAGGCTTCTCAAAATAAGTGATTAGTTGAAGGTCTTACTCCCAAACAGACTGAAATGTAAAAACAAGCTGAGGTAACCACTGGCTGTATTTAAACAAAGTTAGGATGCTCCACAAAAACAGTTGTTCCTTTCTAATCCAATTAAAGAGCACTGTTTTCCTGTATTTTCTTATTATTCTTCAAGATACAGTTCACAATAGAAAAAAAACCTTGTTAGCATTCTTTATGAAGTGGCTCCCCTGTTTCCCCACTCCAGACCAGCTAATAATTTTTCATCAATACTGAAGCTCACAAGTCCAGTTGATCCAAGCATGCTTTAATCAAAAACAGGGAACTGTGCAAATGTAACTGGGTTAACCTGCCTTTGCATTCCCAGAAAATAAAAAAAAAAAAAAAAAAAAAGAAAAGAAAAAAAGAGCTCTGAGCTCAGTCTAAACCTCTTAAGTTTTCAGAGAGAGAAGCTGATGCTCACCAGAGATCTCTACTCACTAAACCATTTCAAAATACAATTTCTCTTCTGGAACACAGTGCAGTGTGTCAGTTATGTCAGGCAAAGTGCAGATAAGCATCCCATTTGTATCCGTGCCACTTCTCAGGGACCAAGTGAGTTTTCTGTAGCACAAGAGTTACAAAAGCAGACAAATAAACTTGAATAGACTTCTGTTAACATAATGTAGTGTTTTACAGCCTAGAGGAGTCAGTGGGTTTAAAAAATGCAGTTGCCTCCTAAGGCCATTTTTGGTTTTTGTACAGATGGCTGACACCAGGAACTGCTCCTGGACTGATACTTATTTTGTGTAATAAAAGTAACCTTCAAGCCCCGTGTTATAAAACACAATGATATGCTCTATTTTCTTAGAATCAGGGTTATTTTTGAGAGCAGAGAAGTAAAAGGGAACAGAGAGACCATCTACCTCTGGCTTCCCCCAGGAGCTGTTGTTGAAGCTGTGAGGGCCTTCAATTCCCAAAGTGTTCACCTCAAGACTCCTATGCCTTTGAAAAATGATCTTCCCTCTAAGTGTGCAGGATTTACTTTACTGAAATCACAAGAATCAGCACAATTGGCTTGTTTTAAATAACTTATTTAGAAAACATAGAGAACTGGGGAAGCAAAACTCTGAAAAAAACCCCACTTTCTTTATTAAATCTGCAATTTTCCAAACTATAAAACTACTGGAGTATCTAAAAAAAGACCTGTTGAGCTGATGTGCAAAGACCTTCAAAAAGAGCAGGAGGTTTGTTACAGAAAAAATGTGTGAATAGCACACATGGATCTCAACTGTAGAGCACCCAAAGGGTTGGGGACAGTAGCACAGGAATGCCTTGTCTTCCTTGTTCAGCAGGCATTCCATGTCATGCCTCCCACTTACAGCCAGTCAGTGCACACAGACCAAAACAGAACCCAGAAAACACCCCAAATTCTCCCAAATCCATGTTTCCATACAAAGTGAAACCTGGTCTTTCAGTCTACGATGTTCATTCTGCCTTTCTTTTCTTGGCTGAGGTCTTCTTTCCTCCTTTCTTAGCACTGTTCCCATATTTGGCTTCCAGGTGGGCGAAGAAGTCGTCCATCTGCTTTTCTCGATCTCTGTTTCGGCTCTGGGGAGGGGGAAAAGAACATGAACCAAACTCAAATCTTTTCCAACTTCCCAATACAGGTTATCCTGCTGAAGTTTGATAGCTACACAAAATCTTGGACTATATTAAACAGTGAATACAAGCTACAGAAAGTTTAGTATTATCATACCTGTGAAACTGCCTAAAACAAGAAGCTACTGCATAAGTACTCCAAATATTTAACTCTTGTAGATTTTTACAAAGACACAGGTGATAAAATCCATACTGAACTCCGATTCTAATTAAATTAAAGCATGTAGTTAACATTAAGGCCAGGTTTTAACTTCAGGAATTCAGAAGAGTTGTGAGGATCCAAAATCAAAGACGCTCAGGGAAAACACAATTACAAGCCAGTAACAAAGTTATCTGCAACAAACAGAAGCCTTACTTTTATCAGTGCTTGCAAGTCATTTTCTCCACCAAGGCCCAGTTCATCTTTAATCTTTTTTGCCTCTTTAGCTTCTTTTTCTGCCTAAAAGAGCAAACGAGGTTTTTTAAAGTATTTTGCATGTTATCTGACCAAGTCTTACAGGAGTTACCAAATGCTTTTTTGGGCATCTGTGTACAAATAGCTGCAGGGAAGTGCAAAAGCTTTCCAAGTTTGGCCACAGATATGGAATCAGGCAAGGGAAGCCCATTCTGGTTCCACCATTTAGCAGAGCAGGAAGTTTTTCTGCTCTTTCACAATGCTGAATGTGACACTTGTCCCTGTCCCCACACCGGTTTGTTTTTTTTTTTTTGGTCTTGGTAGATACTATATGAACTTAAAGGTTACTGTGATGTGCATGTAACATTTTACAAAGTGTCCAAAAGTTCACAGGAGTCCATTTCGGCCAGAGCAGTTTCACACCTGCCAGAAGTCAAACAAAATGTATCTTCACCACTTGTTTGTTTTTGATAACTCCAGCAACTCACAGCTTTGTAGATAAATGCAGGGACACGCTAAACTGTAATAAGCTGTTGTGTACAATAAGGAAATAAAGAAGTAGAAAAGCTTTTCACAATCATTTGGGGTGGGGGTGATGACCACAGGTGACCAGATGTGAGCAGCAAGGTGTGTAACCCAGCAGTCCTGTGACAAACATCTTGGGAGCAGCATCACTTATTTCTGCCAAGGGAAAAAGGTTATGATGATCAATTGCTGCAACCTACCCGCTTTCTTCTGGACATCATCTTCTGCTTTGATTCCTTCACAAAAGCCTTGAAGGATGGGAGCTCCCCAGAGTCGATGGCTTGCTCGATCATCTCCCGTATCCTGGGCTCATCCGTGTAGTCCACGCACATCACGGACTCCATGATCCGATCCATGTCACCCTTGAAATTGAGGTATGCTGCCTTCACATCAGCCAGCTCTTCTGCCGAGTTTTTGTAGCTCTTCTGGAAGTCTTCAATGTCTTTAACGGAGACCTGGAGCACAGAGGTGATGCTTTGTGAGTCACAGGACATATTCACCAGGAGGATTTAAGAGAAGCAAACAATGCAGGGTTCTTCTGTCTCCCAGCCTCATCCCACTCTCACCTTGAAGAGCAGCTGCCAGTACTGCAGCCAGTCCCGCCCGTCCTGCAGCGCCTCGGCGTCCTCGTCCACCATGCCCGTCTCATCGTACACTGTGCGCTGCTGCTCGTCGCTCAGCACGGCGTACACCTTGCCCAGGATCTGCGGGACACAGGGGCGGCCCACAGGTCACTCGGGGAGCGGTCACTTGGGGGTCAGTCACCCGCAGTCAGTCACCTAGGGAGCACTGGGCTGGGCAATCAGGGTCAGGGTTGGTCACCCGAGGGATGGTCAGTGGGGTGGTCACTCAGGGTCAGTGATTCAGTCACTTGGGGGACAGCGGATCAGTCACTCAGGGGACAGAGGGCCTGTCACTTGGGGCGGTGGGTCGGTCACTCGGCGGGTTGGTAACCCGGGGGGCGGTGGGTCGGTCTCACTCGCGGCCGCCACCGCTCCCCTCCTTCTCTCCCCTTCTCCCTCCGTCTCTCCTCACCTGGAAGCGGCGCGTAGCCTCCTCCTTCTGCTCGGGCGGGACGCGGTCGGGGTGCAGGCGCAGCGAGACGCGGTGATAGCCGCGGCGGATCTCCTGCGGGGACGCGCCGCGCCGCACGCCCAGCACGCCGTACAGGTCCGCGGTGCCGAAGGCGGCCTCGCACTGCTGCGGCAGCGCCATCCCAGCCCGCCGCCGCCGACGCCACACCGGCCTTCCCGCGCCCGGGCC
>VWYP01027666.1:167179-208638 GCA_013400435.1 Pycnonotus jocosus | reverse complement strand
ACGGCGGCACCGGACACACAGGGAGAGGGGACAGCCGGGGCTCTGCCCCCGGACCGGCTGGGGAGATTTGGGACGATGTTGTAGGGACAGCTGGTGCCTCTGCTGCTGAACCAGCTTGGGAGCGGGGACAGCCGGGGGTCACCTCCTGGAGCTCTTGTCACCTGGCATGCCTGTTCTGGTCTATCTCTCATCCCAATGTCCCAGTTCATGCCTTGGCTTGGGAGCTGGAGACCCCCAAGCGCCCTGCCCTGTTGTGCTGTCTGGGCTGTTCACTCATCCGAAATTCCTCCAAACTCACGTCACCCTGTGGGATGAGTTTTGATGTTGTGACTTGGGAACACCCACGTGTTCCCATACCCTGCGGTACGTTTGTTTTTGATTTAGCAACCAGGGGATCCTGGAATTGCTTTTTTTTGTGTTACGTTGCCGAATGTAAAGAATAAATTCTCCTTTTCTTCCTCATGAGAAAGTGCATACTCTGTGCTGCCCACCCTCCCTCTCCAGCAGGTGAAACAGGGCTGGACAGTCTCATGGATGTGGGGGCTGCCTCTGGGTATTTGGGTCTCACAGAACTGCTCCTGAGAGAGAGATCCTGGAGGAGGGAGTGTGTCCCACTGATGGAAGCAGGGGTGCTCTGAGTTGTCCTCCCCAAGGCCTGCAGTGGCCCTGCTGTTCAGGGCTTTTCTGAGCTCCTGCTGAGCTGCCATGACAGGGAGGGAAACCATTTGCAGGGAACATGAATTTGTAAGTCAAAGCTCGGTGATGTCTGATTTGGTTGCTGAGAAGAACCACTGAGTCACAGGCTGCTCTTGCATTGACATCCAGATGCTTTGGAAGGTGTAGAGAGAAATAATTTGCCTTCATTTCCTTCTGGATATATAATTTATTCCCAAGAGTAGCATATGTTAGAGACAGTCAGGAAGCAGCTGTTTGAATTCTGCTGCAGGGATTAATATTTCCCTCTGAATGGTGCAGTTACACAGGTGTTAAGGGATGTTCCTACATGCAGCACCACATACACATACTCACACATACATGTAATGACTTTGCCAGGACTGTGCAAGAATTCAGAATCAAAGTCCTGTACTGTGACTTTGAGACATCGTTTCTGCTCATCACTGGTTTGTGTATTCCCAAGGATTTTATGCATTTGGGCCCTGGTAGGTATCAGTTGACAAGTGAGCAAGGATACCTGTGGGGAACAGAAGCCATCCCTGAAACATAAAACATGATTGCATTGCAGTCTGTTGTCTCATCCTCCCAAGAGAGGAGTCAGTTTTTCATCCAGCTCTCCGTGTGCTTAGGCTGAACCATCCCAACGTGGTCAGAGCCTGTGAGGTTCCCGAGGAGATGAATTTCCTGGTTAACGACGTTCCTCTCCTGGCCATGGAGTATTGCTCGGGGGGCGACCTCCGCAAGGTAATGCTGCTTTCCTTGCAATAAAAAACTCAAATGACACTGGCTCAAGTAAGGTGTGTTACTGCTGCTCCTCTAACCTGCTTCTGGTGCTTCTCCTTTTGTGTACAGCTGTGAGGAAGTAAATGTAGAGTGGGAAAAGAGGTTTGTGTTTTTGAAACCAGAGGGTAACCCAAGGGCAGATACTCTTTTATTTATCCTGGCAGAGTGTGTCCTTTCGTGGAGCTGCTTTAGCATTAAAGCAGCTGCTGACACCCAGCATGTTTGGCTTTGCTGCTGTGTCTCCATCTGTTCAGAGTCTGACTGGTTTGGAGTCACATGTATCCAGTGTTATGTTGCTCTCAGCACAGGGAATGAGCCTGTTAGTCCAGGGATTCTGAACCTTTGCTATTCCTGCTGAACTGGGAATTGCCATTCTGCACACTGGCAACACCCAGAAATAAAGGAGCCTTTCAGTAGTTCCCTAGGCAGTGCCTTCATGAGTAGAGTTTATGCCTGGTAGAGTTTACGCTCCCTTTCCATTACAGCTGGATTCAGGAAGCAGCAACTTCTGTAGGGGTGAAGCAGCAAATCCCTGTCAGGATTTGCTTAGAAATCACCTCATCTATGTCATCAGCAAACTCGTATTTCTGTAGTTTTTGTTGCTGGTGTTAAACAGCCCTGGGGAACATGAATGCAGTAACCTCGTCTCATTTTATGGTTTTGAGTTGTTAGAAACAGTCCAAGAGACACTTCTAAGGTTTAAATAGCAGTAAAAGAAGGGGCATATATGAAAAAGCATTTGGGGGTTGCAGACACAGGCATCTGGCCACATTCTCAGAGACATCTGGCTGTTGTGCTATTGTAAAAATTTGGAGACTCCCTGAAGGTAGAGTAGAGACCCTGGCTGAGAAATTAGCTCTACTTGCAATGCAGTGTTTGGTCACTTCATTTCTGATGAATCCTTAGGTGATAAATGATGAAACAATTTAGGAAGTAACATGATTCATTCCATCTGATGTTCTGTACTGCTTTGTTCCTTAAAGAAAAAAAAATCTTTTTTACTTCTGCTTGTGTTCTTTAAATCTTCCTCTTGTTTGGCATAATTTGTTGATTGTTGATTATTAATTTCTCCTTGTGAATCCATCATGAGGGCTGAAGCAGCTTGGTCATCTCTAAAAGTCAGAAATTGCTGAAGCTGCTTTTATTGACAGCTCATTAAGATGGTGCTGAGGGGGAGCCTCCCTTCTCTGCAGCCCTGCCTTTGTCTCCTACCCCTTTGCTTTCTGAATTTTCGTTTTGTTTGAGTTGTTTTCTTCTTGGCCATGATTTTATTGCACAAACTCAACTGCCCCATTCAGCTGGAGTGATCCTTGAGCTGTGCTGTTTGCTGGAGAGTTTCAACAGAGGATGGAAGATGTTGGTTTTTGCTGTTAAGTGTTGCAAGTGTGGGTCTGAACATCTTTTGCTCTTTTGTAGTTGCTAAACAAACCAGAAAACTGCTGTGGGCTGAAGGAAAGTCAAATCCTTTCTCTGCTTAGTGACATCGGTATGTAGTTACTGTGGTGGGGTTATTTTTGTGGTGTTATTTTGGGTTTTTTTTTTGTGTTTTGGGGTTTTTTTAAGTGTAGTGGCATTTTCCTTTTTCCAGCTGACCATGAAAAGGGAACTAAAATAAACAGGGTATTGGAAAGTACCTGATTTTTTGGACACCATGGGAAGGAAGTGCTGTCTGATAAAGGGCAATGCCTGGGTTTCTCTAGGAAAAAGGTTTTTCTAGGAAAGCTCCTTGTTTTCTTAATTCTCTTACAGATAACCTGTCAGTGCTTGTAGGAAGAGCTAGTTTTGGCATGAGCAAGTATTTTAGAGTACTGGCCTGGACTTCTGTCCTTTCAGTGCTCAAGAGGGCTTCCAGCTCAATTCCTGAAATAAAGAGCAACTCTGCTTGCTTTACCCTGGTTCCTCTTCCAGAATATTGAGTTTGGTTTTTTTTAATAATAATAAGTTGAGTGTCTTTGGCATGCCTTTGCCAAGATGTGAAAATGCAGTGGAGAAGAAACACAGGTTTGGAAGCTGTTAAATGTAGAAGTGAGTGGTGGTGAATTGTGGAAGGCTGGGAAATTTGCCCCTCAGTATTAGGTTTTTATCAGATGTGAATTTTATTTTCTGGTAAATCAAACATATGTCTTTCAGGGTCTGGTATCCAGTATTTGCATGAGAACAGAATTATACACAGAGATTTAAAGCCTGAAAATATTGTTCTCCAGGATGAAGGGGGGAAGGTAAGTCAGGTGGTCAGTGTGTTTCCACTGTCATTTCTGGAAATTGTCACATTGAACTGAAAACTCAACTCTGTATTTACTAAAAGCTTGAACACTGGTGCTGAAGCTTTGCCATGGACTTTTTCCAGAATTTCCATTCTGGCTTTCCTCTTGAGAGTATTCTGTGGCTGTCACTGAGCAGATTTTGGGTTGTTTGGTGGTTTTTTTTCCCTCAGTATTTGCTCTTCTAAGGAACCGTTTAAACTGTTTGCAGATTGTTCACAAAATAATAGATCTGGGATATGCAAAGGATCTGGATCAAGGCAGTTTATGCACTTCATTTGTTGGAACATTGCAATATCTGGTAAGATGTTTTTTAGTGTCACCAGCACTGGGGCAGGGCAGCTGTGGCTTGGCACTGCCAAGGCTGAAACCTCCAAAAATGGAGATCCTGGGGACCTGTCCCAAGGGTGTCCCCTCTTAGGGAGCCACACCTGGACACAGCTTTGTCTCTGCAGAAATGCAAGGAAATATCACAGTCAAAGTGTCTTTTTATGATCGTTTTTAGGCTCCAGAACTGTTTGAGAACAAATCCTACTCGGTTACTGTTGATTACTGGAGCTTTGGGACAATGGTGTTTGAATGTATTGCAGGATTTAGACCTTTCTTACATAATCTACAGCCATTTGCCTGGTAAGACACTTATTCTGGAGGAGGTGCTTGGAAGTGCTAACACTTAAAACTGTGCTGAAAGACTTTAACCTGCATATGGAGGTTTCTGCTTCTCCTGCTGTGCCTGGAGTCTATGTTTGCTTGGTTTTTAAAAGGGTGGTTCTGAAACAGAAAAAAAGTAGGGAACTTGGATTTCTGTTAGAACAAGAGAAGAGGTAAATCTTTCCAGAGGTAGAGTTAGTTGGAAGGGCTCCTCTCTTCCACATGGGGATCTTCTGGGTGGATTAAAAATGACATCTTTGTCCTAAAAGATGAGTTTGTTTTCTAAAGCTGCTGGACACTGGCCCTTTTTTGCTGTCTTCGATTGCTCCCTTATAAAAGTAACACTCCTCAGTATATACACAAAGGATTTTATTTTCCAGGCATGAAAAGATCAAGAAGAAGGACCCAAAGCACATCTTTGCCTCAGAAGAGATGAATGGGGAGGTTCGCTTCAGCACCCACCTGCCACAGCCTCACAGCCTCTGCAGGTATGTGTGCCCTCATTACAGGGAACAGCTCTGCTCTTCTAAACTGAGACTCTTCCTCCTTTATCCCAAGCATTGAGAGCTCCTCCTTCTTCCTCTGGAGTGCTTCAAGCTTCTGGCAAGCTGCTGTTTGGAGGTGGCCTGTAGCCAGTGACTCCTTTTTGGGTGCTTTGGGCTCTCTGGTGCCCGTTGCCCTCAAAGATGGTCAGAGCCTGTTGAACAGAGCACACAAGGAGAGGCTCAGGAAGCTGGGCTGCTTCAGCCTTGTGGAGGTCTCCCCTTTCTTACAGCCCTTCTGCTTTAGTTTGATTGTAGAACCCATGGAAAACTGGTTGCAGCTGATGCTGAATTGGGATCCACAGCAGAGGGGTGGAGGTTCAGATCCTGAGACCAGTCGTCCAAGGTGTTTCCTAATAATGGATCACATACTGAATCTGAAGGTGAGTGGGGGCTGTTAGTGGGTTTAGAGGCCTTCTGAAAGCATCCCAGAGGACAGAGAGTGTGTTCAGTGCAGCAAAGCTGTAATCCTGGCATCATCCAGCTTCCAGGGTCAGGAGGAATGTTTTTTCTTGGTATCAGGAAGTGAGTGCATATACAGCCTGTCCAGTACATACTGGAAGACAAAACATCTCCTGCAATATTAATCTCTAGCTTGATGACCCTGTATTACTGTTTATTATCTTTGGAAAGGGCTTGCCAGCATCAAATAAGGGTTTAATATTTGCTAATAACAGTTTTCTTGGACTTCACTGTTGATGCTGTGACCTCCAGGTGTAGTCATGTACTATAGCAGTAATGCCTGTAATGGAACAGAGGTGACATTCCTGATTTTTGCTCTTTAGATAGTTACTTGAGCTTTGCTGGAGTCAGACTAGACAAGGCAAGCCTGTGTAGAACCAGGACAATTTTGTCTCTGTTCTTTTTATGTAATTAAGCTGCAGCAAAGTTTGTGAAGGGTGTTAAGGTGTTAGATTGTCATTTTCTCTGACATTAGAAGTTACAGACCCAGGCTTTGAGTCTTTTATGTGGGGCTTCACTCCTGAATTGATTATTGTGGTTGTTAAATCCAAATGATGCTCTCATTCTGCTCAGTGCTCCATCCCAGGCCTGTGTGCCTTTGTCTTTGATACCCAAGGATTTGTAATCTGCTTGTCCTCTTCTTGCAGATTGTACACATCCTAAACATGACCTCTGCCAAGATTGTGTCCTTCCTTTTGCACCCTGAGGAAAGCCTTCATTCCCTTCAGAATCGCATTGAGTTTGAAACTGGAATAAGCACTGGAAATCAGGAGCTGCTGTTGGAAACAGGGATTTGCCTGGACCCTCGGAAACCTGCTTCCCAGTGTGTTATTGATGGCGTGGTAAGAAGGATTCTGTTCCTGTCTTTCACCTTCTCAGAGAATTTAAAACCTTAGGGAAGATAAACTGCCTGACTCTTCTCCCACAGGAGACAGTTTGCTCTGTAAATGTAGTAATTCTAAAGATCTTTTATTGGATAATGTAAGCTGGTTTCTGTAGTTTTACTCTGCCTAAATATTTAATTAATTGCTAGCAAAGAGTTCTGTCTTCGTGTAGGATCTATCAAAATAAGTTTTTTAAGGCACTTGGTGAATGAGTGACTATTGTGAGCACAGAGAGAGTGCCCACAATAATTAGTTCATGAGGTACTGGGTTATTAGGAGCTGCTTGGGGTTTCTCTTGCTGATATTCTCTTCTCTTTTCTCCCCAGAGAGGCTGGGACAGCTACATGGTCTATTTGTTTGATAAAAGCAAAACTGTCTATGATGGCCCCTTTGCTTCTCGGAGTCTGTCTGACTGTGTCAACTACATTGGTGAGTGTGCTGGAGAAGTGCTCTACTCATGCAAAATGGAATTAAATCTGCTTTATAAAACCTTATGTGTTGAGTTGAAGGGCTCTGTCTGATTCAAAGAGAACCCTTTAAGAACCTGAAGCAGGCTAACACCTTGTCCTGATGACAGAGCCCTGGCATCACCAGTTTGTGCTTTTAGGCTGTGTATGGAAGCTGCTTCTCTGCTTGCTGCTTCCCCTGCTTGCCTCCTGAGGTGACCTAATTGACCTCTCTGAACATTTATTTATCATAAATCTGTGTCTGTATGAATGACCCTGTGTACCTCTATGGAAGAAAAGTAGTGTCAGGGGACAGGAGATGTCTGCTGGGATACTGCATGTAAAGAAAATGCCTTGTGACGTGCAGTTACTGTTCAGTAACTTAATTTTCTTTGCCCTGTCTCCACTGGCTTTCCTTTTCTTCTAGTGTCTCTCAGGTTTCCACTGGTTTTCCTTATCTTCTAGTGTCTCTCAGGTTTTTCTGTGATCTGGGCTGTTTTATTCTGGTTAATCTCATTGCATGGCACCATTGTGCTGAATCTCTTGGAGCAAAGGATTTTTACACTGTGTTTATTGATACCCCAGTGTTCTGACAGTTCCCATTTCTGTCGGGGAACACACCTGCATCTTTTCCCCTTAAACATCTACACCAGGAAATCTGAGAGGAAGCCTAAAAAAGGTTTGGAGACATTGTCAGATGAAACAGATCAGGACAGTGACAAGTATCAATGGATTAAATGGAGCAATTAAATTTGCTACCTTGGGCTTTAGAGTTTCTTGGCCAAAATCCTCCACAGAGTTTCACCTTCTCAGTCACAGGGTGTCACATACCTGGTGAGTGTGACACAAGAAGCTCATACATGCTTCAGCAGCATCTCCTAGAAATTGAGCAGAGCTTACCTGCCTTCCTAGGCACCTGAAGCAGGAATTAGGGATGTTGTCACTGCCCTGTGTTTCTCCTGTGTTCAGTCCAGGACAGCAAAATCCAGCTGCCCATCCCTCAGCTGCGCAAGGTGTGGGCAGAAGCGGTTCACTACGTCATTGGGCTGAAGGAGGATTACAGCAGGCTGTTCCAGGGACAGAGAGCTGCCATGTGAGTTGTCACTCATTCAGAGGGCTCAGTGCTGTGCCAGCATGGGCTTTGTTTGGAATTGTGCATCTCAGGGAGTTTTGGTTTCCCAAAGTTTTACGGCCCTCTGCTGTTCTGTGCCTTTACATCGTAAAACGTGTTTGGGCTGGGAGCTTACTCCACTCCAGGGTTTGTGCTGGGTGATGCCTGATGTTGATAATAACCTAAAAACACTTGGATATACCCAGAGTCTCACAGCATGGCTGAGATTGATGGGGACCTCTGGAAGCCCTCCAGCCCAATCCATGCTTAAAAAGGACCACATCCAGACAGCTCCCAAATATCTCCAAGGATGGAGACTCCACAACCTCTCTGGGCAGCTTGTGCCAGTGCTCAGTCACCTTTAGAGTAACAGAATTTCCTCTTTTTTAAGTCCAGGTGAGCTTTCCAGCTAATGTGTGCTGTCCTTGTTCCATCTGTTAGGCTCAGCCTCCTTCGGTATAACGCCAACCTGATCAAAATGAAGAACAACATGGTGTCAGCATCCCAGCAGCTGAAAGCAAAGCTGGAATTCTTCCACCAGAGCATTCGCCTCGACCTGGAGAGATACAGTGACCAGATGGCTTATGGCATATGTAGGCATTGGGGAATGCTTGTCTGGGTGTCTCCTGTGATCCTGTGAAGAAGCTCAGCGTCTTTATGGGTGTATTTTAGCTAGGGGAGGTGCAGGAGAAGAGTTTGGCTGGAGGATAAAAACCAGAATGTTTTTGGAGACCTTCAGTGACAGTGAGACAGGTGGTCAGCTGTTGTCCATGTAGAACAGAAAACAGGAGTATTAATAACACTGGTGATGTAAATATTTGCTGTTTACTCATTCAGAGTCTGATTCCTTTGGAGTTATGACTGGGCACCAAGTGGGGGGCAGAGCTGCTGCACTTGCTGACAGTGTTAACAAGCTGCTGTGCCTGTTATCAGGAGAAACCATTAGTCAGGATGAGAGATGGGCTGAAAAAGCACCAGCTACAGTTTCATGTCTCAGAAACAAATAGTGTTCAGGAGAAAATAGCAAGATTTACACGTGGTTTGAATATATATGGCTAAAAAATGCAACCTGAGTCAAAAATGATGGCTGGGCTGAAGGACGAGGATGGAAAATGGAAAGACACTGTGAACTGGGTTTGGACAGTCTGTGTTCAATCAAAAGTGACAGTTGTTGAGCTTAATGGTGGAGTTTGAAGACTCAGAGTTGTTTTAGGCCAGTGATAGCAAGCAGTGAAATCCTTCCAAAGGGTTTATGTGTGAGTTAAGGTTGAGCACAGAGTTGCAGCTTTGCTGCCTCTCTGATCTCTGGGTGGGTCATGATTCCTGCTGGGAGATCCAGCATCATGTTGTTTGTATTCAAATTACACCAATATAGGTTAAGTCCAAGTCTTGCTTTATTTTTGGGTCTTAATGTCTTTTTATGAATTAACAACTCTTTTTTTCTTAAGCTTCAGAGAAGATGCTCAAAGCCTGGAAGGAAATGGAAGAGAAAGCCTCTCAGTGTGCACAGGTGGGGCATGTTAAAGAAGCTGCATTATCTCTGTGTGAAGGAGACTGTGACAGGAATTTAATGTGTCATGTGTGCCACTGCTGTGTCCCTTCAGTGTTTCATGTCCTGCCTGCTGTGGGAATGGGAATATCATTAAAAAAGACACAGTCTCCTGTCACCAAGTTGTTTGAATAGATTTGGATGAAAACAACAAAAGTCACCAGCTTCAGTTCTCTAAAAAGGAAAGTGGAACACAGAGACACATTACTTGTTGCCCCCCAAAAAATGGTGTAGCCATGGATCAGGAGTCTTCCTGGCTGGATTTGCTGCACACAGAAATTCCCATTGCGAAGCTGAAAACCAATCACTTGCTATGCAGCTATTTCAAAATTGCAGGACTTCTCTGAGGAGGACAGACATAAATCACTGGCATGCAAATCACTGCAAGTAAAAATGCAAAATAGTTTTAAATGAGAGTAATCTCTTTTTTATTATTTAAGGAATTGATAAAAAGGTGGCTGCTTCTAGCAGAACCATTCAAGGCTTTTCATAATTCAAGGTCTCTGGCTTTTTCCTGACAACCAGGAACTTCACACAATATTTACTTGGTAGACCATAAGAATTATGTTCTGTTATTCCACCTGCTCTGCCCCTTTATCAGGAATGGAAAATGTTTCACTCCATTATCCAAACAAGTGTTCTGGGGATCTTTATCTCCTTGATTGCTGTCCTTCAGTCTGATCTGTGCCCACATTTCCCCTCAGGCTGAAGATATTGGCTACCTGGATGAGCAGATCATGGCTCTGCACACCGAAATTGTGGAGCTGCAGAAGAGTCCGTATGCAAGACGCCAAGGGGAGGTCATGGAGAGCTTGTAAGTCCTGGGCCTCTCATTTTTACTGCATATAAGTGGATTTTGTCTATTTCAGTGTCTGAGGGGGTTTTTTTCCCCCTCTGTTGCTGGTTCCCTCAGCGATTTTGAAAAGCAAGCCACAAGCATAGAGTCATGTACAGTTGATTTGAGATCATTTTGCTTTTGAAAGGAAAGATTCCTCCACTTCTGGGACCCTTCCCTGTCACTGAACTATGAAACTTCATCTTACAAGAGCCCAGGACTAAGATAAATCTTGGTCTCAACTGGGGTTTCCTTTTCTTTGGGAGAGGAGTGACTTTCTTAACATTGAGTGAGAAAACTACATGATCATTGTAAAACTCTGTTAAATACCTTCAGTATTTTCAAATCAAGGGTAAATATCTCATGGGTACTTGAATATTTTGAAAGTTGTTTGGGTTGTTTTAAAGCATTAAAGTATGAAAGAGCTAAATGGTATTTCTGATCTTGAGAAGACACAGGAAGCAGTTGCTGGGCTGCTGCTGAGAGCACAAGTGGCAATTCAAAGAGAGAGGGATTGAACAGCCATTAGATCTGTTAGTAAGAGCTCTTCCACACAACTCTGACTGTTCAGGGAGGAAATGTGCCTGCTCCTGGCATGTTCTCCCCCCTCCCTCTTTGCTAAGGTGCTTTTCATCCTGAGTAGGTGCAGCAGAACTGGTGCACAGGGGAGGAAGTGGAGCAAAGGAGAAGCCACCTCCTGCAGCAGCAGCTCAAACTAATCAGGATCAAGCCTCCTTAAACATTATTTTTAATCAGTTCCACCATTGAAGACCATGGTCAGAGCTGGAAAACTGCTGCTTGTTCCTGACAGACTGGGACTTAGAACAGGGAGGGTTTTGTTCAAGGCTGGAAGTTTTCAGTTTGGCTGCTTTTGAAATACTTGAAAGAAGTAATGTTTACTTAATGGAAAGAAGAGAAGCACAGTTGTCTCACTTGTGATGCAGCTGTCTCTTTCCATTTACAGAATATCACTAAAATGAATATCACTAAAATTCAGGCAAAAAAATGCAGAACAGGAACAAGAATTTCTCAGGCAGTTGTGCAGTCACAGTTTCAAAAATGAAATCAGATAATTAAGGGTACAGGGGAAAGAAAACACAGCTGAGGCATGTGAAGATCTGAAACTGAAAATAAGCTCCACTTGGTGTGGTTTTCTGAGAAGAAACTGCATAACAGGAGAAAAAGAGAGACAGCTTTTGGGAACGTGCTGGATTCACAGAAAAAGCATTCCTGTGTTCCAAAGGCCGTGCTTTTGTAGGAGAAGGTCCAGTGTCTGAGTTCAGAAAGGCATCCCTTCACTGCAATGTTTTTTTCTTGAGTCACCTGGCTGCTGACACCTGCCTGAATCATATTCTTCTTTTTAAAGGGAACAGAGAGCCATAGACCTGTACAAGCAATTAAAAACACGACCTCCAGGTATGGAAGATGATGATTTAAAGACAAGTTTCACACTTTTATCCCATGATTAATTGTTCTGAACTGAAATCCAAAAAATACTGATAGGATTTACTAATGTGGTGGTTGCTGGCCCTTCCAGATCATGCCTACAGTGACAGCACAGACATGGTGAAGATCATTGTGCAGACAGTGCAGAGCCAGGACCGAGTCCTCAAGGAGCTCTTCGGCCACCTCAGGTACTTCATGCACACAAAAATCCCAAACAAATCCAACTTGCAGCATTTGGAGCTTTGTAGTAGGAAAGGATGGGGAAAACCATGGAGGTCAGAGCCCAAAAAGCTCCATCCACATTTCTCATAGCATTAATTCTGCTCCTCTGTGTCTGTGTTGAGTTTCCACTTAATTTTTAAAAACATCACAATGAGCATCCAAGAGTTCGCTTTAAAATGAGGCAAATTCTGCCAGTTGGAAGTTGAAATTCAAATCTTCAGGGGGAAAAAAAAGTAGTGATGGTACAGAGCTGAGAAGATACCACAGTGATTTGTAGATTAATTTTTCAAGTCTCTTGAATCCCAAGTTGGGGGTTTTGGTTTTGCCAGAATGTGCTGGGCAGTGACTTGGTGTTTGTTTTTTTTTTTCTAGCAAACTCTTGGGCTGCAAGCAGAAGATCATTGACCTGCTCCCTGAGATTGAAGTGGCTCTAAATAACATCAAGGAAGCTGACAACTCAGTGATGCAGATGCAGGGAAAAAGACAAAGGGAGATATGGCATTTGCTGAAAATTGCTTGTGTGAGTAGCTGTTGGGCTATTTGTTTGCACTTCTTCCAGTGCATGAGCCAGGAGACATCAAAGTAAACTCAGCAAAAAGGGGTAACTGCCACTCCATGGTTGGTTTGGGTTTTTTTTCTTTCCTGCAGAGAAGGGCAGTCTGAGATGGTAAAAACAGAAGCTAAATAGGTGCTTTCCTGGTTAGTTCAAAGTGTTTTAAAGAGTACTCTGCTTCTTTTGCATTAATTACAGTGTCTGAAGCCATCTCCTGGTTGCCACATCTGTTTCTGTGTTACCAGCAGTGCTCATGTGTAATCCCCAATCTTGCCTACGTAGCATTTAAGCCTAAATTCTTCTGAATTTCTTTCTTCCAGACCCAGAGCTCCTCTCGGTCGCTGGTCAGCTCGAGCCTGGAAGGGCCAGCCTCCACTCCAGCAGCCACATGGCTCCCCCAGAGCTCCTCAGGGAATGCAGCTCCTCACCCTCTGTCCTCACTGGCAGCTCCTGAAGATGGGTATGAGCTGCTGGGGCAGGAGCCACTGCAGGGAGCTCAGCTGGTTCAGAATCTCAGGGGCTTCATCCTTCCCAGACAAGTTTTGGGAATTCCTGTGTCAATGATGATCTAAAAAAATCAGGAATTTCCCTGATTTGGTTGAACTCTTTATTCAAAACCCCCTGCTGTCTATTTCTGAGCCAGTTCCACATGCTGCATGCACTGCTAAAGGACTGTGCCAGCCATTTATTGCATGTCATGTTTTGCTCTTCTTGGGGTTGGATCTGGTTCTTAAGGCCCCTCTCCCTCAGTCCATGCTGAGTTGATGCCTTGAGAAAGCTGACCTGGAACAGAGACTGCACAGAGCCAGAGAATAAAGTATTTATTTATTAAAAGGCCTTTAGGATACACCTTGGGCAGGACAAGAGCCTGACCAGGGCTACACCCAAGGTAGACTTAAAATGGTCACAAAATGGTAAGACCAGTCATGAGGTCTGACATTTTTATAAGTTTTGGTCCATTTGCACATTGGGGTTGAATTGTCCCATTCCAGCTCCAGGCTGTCAGGTCCCATCCTTCCTGTTCTTCCCTTCAGCCACCCTTGGTTGTGCTTTTGGGCTGAAAGTTGTCCTTGGTGTGCAGCAGGAAAAGGATTTGTTTTGTGTCTGTGCTGTGTGCAGAGCTGAGTGAGCCTGACTGTGAGCTCAGAACTGCACCCCTGGGCAGCACAGAACCTGAAAAGCATGGAAGATAAAACTTAAGGCATCAGTCTGGAGCTGAGGGGGTTTTGCTCTTTGCTTCGTTAACAATTTTACTTACAGTATGTTCTGTCAGTGTGAGGCCTTTCCCCTTTGTCCTGCCACCTCCAGGCAGGTTTTTATGTCATCTACCACTGCACAAACTACAAATCACTTTTTTTGGGTTGTTTGGTTTTGGTTTTGTTTGGGTTTTGTTTTCTCTCTCCCCAGTGCAGCACCTTTTGATGGGGGTGTTACTTTTGGTGCTTGAAATCCATCACCTCAGGGCTTTTTTCTTCCTGCAGGGAAAGTTTTGCTGATGTGATCCGGGAGAATGTGAATTACCTCGAGCTCTTCAGCAGCATTCTGCAGGAGGTCAGGCAGGAGCAGAACTGTATGATGGTAAGTGCTGCTGCCTCTGCCAGGACTTGGCTTTCAGGGGACACCCAAGGGTGCCCTGGGGATGTGGAGAACTCCTTGAATAGGAAGAGGTACCAGGGTGCTCCAAGCCCCATCCAGGCTGTCCTTGGACACTTCCAGGGATTCAGGAACAGCCACAGCTTCTCTGGGGAACCTGTGCCAGTGTGCATGGATACATGTTTGTTCCCAAAATCACATCCAGCCCTGCCCTGTGGCAGTGTGAAGCCATTCCCCCTTGTCCTGGCACTCCAGGCCCATGGAAAGAGTCTCTTTTCATGTTTCCTGTAGCCCCTTCAGGCACTGGAAGGCCACAGTTTGGTCACTCTGCAGCTTCTCTTCTCTAGGCTGAACCATCCCAATTCTCTCAGGCTTTCCTCAGAGCACAGAGGATGCACTCAATCCTTTGGCCACCACTTTGGAAAATCTCACAATCTCCCAAACTAGAATGGACTCACAGGGCTCATGTGCTGTGCTGCATTGTGTTAACCCCTGGGAGCATCCTTCCTAAGGGCAATTACTGATTTTCCATCAAACAAGACACACGTGCTGTAGCCAGAGCCTGCACTCAGTTGGTTTTTTGTTATTTTTTGCAGAGTTTTGACTGGAGCTGGCTGAAGTAGCCCCAGCAGCTGAGGTGCTGCATCACCCAAGTGCCTTCTGTGTGCTGAGCATGGGCTCAGCCGCCTCCCCCGTGGGACAGAGCCATGTTCTGTTGCCATCACCGTGTCACCCACTGGCCGTCCCCACAGGGAGCAGCCTGGCCCCAGCCCGTGGAGCCTCCTCAGGGCAGGGGGTGCAGGCAGGGCCCGCGGCTGCCGTGTTCCCCATGAATGTATAGCGCGTGTATATATAATAAACTGTGCTGAGACACACACCCAGAGCGAGGCCTGGTCATCACCCCGCGCCGCCATTGCCACCACGCCGTTGCCTGGCAACCGGGGATGGCGGTGACGTCATTGCTCCGCGCCGTCTCGGCGCGTCCATGGTGCCGCGCGCCGGCGGCGCGTGCGCGGCGGGGCTGTGGGAGCGCGGCCTCGGCAGCACGTGGGGAACGGGACAGGTACGGGACAGGGAATGGGATAAAGGACAGGGATAGGGGACAGGGGCGGGATAGGGACCGGGATAGGGGTATGGACGGGATAGGGAAGGCACGGGGACAGGACGGGGCCGGGCTATGGCGGGGGCAGGGCCCCACGGGCCGGGGCGGGGCGTGCGCTCCCTCAGGCGCAGCCCCCAGTGCGGGGCGGGCAGTCCCGCCCTGTCCCTGCCCCGGCCGTGTCCCCGTCCTGTCCCGTCCCGTTTGTCGCGGGTGTCTCCGTGCTCTCGGGGGCGCTGACGGTGTTGCTGTGGCAGGGCAGGGCCCGCGGAGCCCCCGGCGCCGGGAGGGGATGCGAGCATGGCCATGGCCCAGGCGGGGGCCGCGGCCGCGGCTGCCACGGGGCTCCTCGTCTTCTTGCTGTACTCCGCCATCCACAGGGTCGAGGAGG
This sequence comes from Pycnonotus jocosus, assembly GCA_013400435.1. NCBI lineage: Eukaryota > Metazoa > Chordata > Aves > Passeriformes > Pycnonotidae > Pycnonotus > Pycnonotus jocosus. Next base: position 193,135 of record VWYP01027666.1, on the reverse strand, counting down.
GTCACCTGGCCGTGTACTACAGGTACGGTGCCTCCGGGAGCCCTCCCGGAGCTGAGATTCATCCCTGGCCCCGGGGATTGTGCTATCCTGAGCTTCCCTCCTGGTTTCCCCTCCTGGGTGGGCAGCCCTTGTTGTTTGTGCTCCCTTCCACCCGTGCTGGTGAGTCCCAGACACCCTGGCCCCAGGCAGAGCCCTCGTGCGTTTGGGTCTCTGAATCCTCAGCCGCTTTTCCTGCCTCTCCTTCCTCCCTGCCCTTTTCCCAAACTGGATTTCAGAGCTTAGAGAGCCACAGCTCTGGCTCTGTCCTGCCTTGTCACATCTGTCGATCTCTCCCCGTGCCAGCAGGAGCGATCTCCTTTGTCCCAAACTATTACCCAGCCAGAGCTCCCGCTGTGTCGGCGCTTTGGAATGTTTTCCCTGCATTTCCCACTCAGCACCGTGGGCCGTTTCCCTTTAATCGCTGCCGTGTTGAGCAGGAGAGCCTGGGGGATTTTCCTTTGTGCTTTGGGCGAGGGGCTGTGCCGAAACCCAAACTGGCAGCGTCGAATCCAGGGCTGGATTTTTCCATGGTTACCAGAGAACTATTTAGAGAGGAGAAATCTGCGTTCCTGCAGCTCTGTGCGGTGTTGCAATGCTGGGAGGGTTTAGCAAGAGCTGCCTGCTCCAAGAGTCAGTGGCTCACGGGCCTCACGCAAAGTTGCAGCAGGCAAAGATCAGATGCACTCAGCCCTTTCGTTGGGGCATTGCTGGCAGATTTAGGGCACTGATGAGATTCTCTGTGATCCCTGGCAGTTTGAACTGTCCCTGCTTGCCCTCAAGGTCGGTCCTTGCTGAGCCTTTCCCTGTTTTCCTCGCTCTCTGCAGGGGCGGCGCGTTGCTGACCAGCCCGAGCGGCCCCGGCTATCACATCATGCTCCCCTTCATCACCACCTTCAAATCTGTACAGGTCAGTGCCCTCTCCCTCCCCTGGGGAGCCAGGGTTTGTCCTCTTGGAAAGCTCTCCCCACCATGTGTGTGCTGCTGGCACTGGCAGTGTCCTGCTCAGGGGGACAGTCCGTGTTTGTGGCTGTCACCGTGTCCCAGGAGTGCCACATTCCTGAGCGTGCCTGGAGCAGGGAAACAGGCACAGCTGCCTGTGCACCCCCCAAAAAGCAGATGAGGAGAAGCTTTGCCTTCTGCCCACACCTGCAAGCATCACAAGGGAGGCTAAGGACACTTTAGGCTCCCTGTTCCCACTGGGAGTCGAGGCACAGCAGGGCTTTCCCAGAGAAGGTTTGTGAGCTCTTGGCTGTGTTTGTGTTGCAGACCACGCTGCAGACTGATGAAGTGAAGAATGTGCCTTGTGGGACAAGGTATGGCTTCCGTTTGTATTTCTTCTAGGTGCACTCTTTGGGGTCATTCAGGGACACAGGGACTGTGTGGTAAAGGCACTTACCATGAAATTAATCCCAAATGTGCACACATCCATCCCAGTTTAACAGAACAGGAGAGAACACTGGCTCTTGCTAAAGTTATTCAGGTTGGTTGAGTTGGGTTACAGATCCTGTTGTGTTGGTTCTTCCACAAGTTAAAGTGATGACTCTTCAAGGTAAAAATAACCTGGTGATTCTCCTTGTCTTTTACATTCAGGGTCCTCAGCAAAATTTCTGTTCAAAAAACTAAATCAATGGTGAGTGGAGTGGTGACACACAGTGATCACATTGAAATTAAAAGGTGAATGTTAGTGGCAAAGTTAATAAAACAGAGTTAATTTTGATCAGTTTTAACCCATATTAACCTTCTTGGAGTTGTTCAGCATCAGACATTGCTTAGGCTTAAATATTAACCTAAAGGTTTCATGGTTTTAATTGTAGATCTCAGAGGTTTTCCAGGAGTATCTGTAAATGTTGGTGTTCAGTGCTGCAGCTTTCACAGAAATGGCTTGGATTGGAAGGGACCTTAAAGCCCATCCAGTGCCATGGCAGGGACACCTTGCACTGTCCCAGGGTGCTCCAAGCCCTGTCCAGCCTGTCCTTGGACACTTCCAGGGATCCAGGGGCAGCCACAGCTGTGCCCACCCTCCCAGCCAAGAATTTCTTCCATATATCTCATCTGAATTTCCCCTCTGCCAGTCTGAACCCATTCCCCTTGTCCTGTCACTCAGGGCCTTGTCCAGAGTCCTTTTGTGGTGAGGTAAACAGCCTTTAGGCCAAGCAAAAGGTCAAAGGTTGAGGCCAAAGCCAGCCTCAACCATTCTGTGATTTAGTAGCTAAAAATTAAGTCCCTGTTGAATTTCAGCATTGTGGGGTTCAGTTGTGCAATGCAGGTGGTTGGGAAGGTACAGGCAGTAAAAATGGGCTTTAAACCAGCAGACAGCTGGTGGAAGCAGTTCTCAGTTAATAATTGAATGCACTCCTGACCAAAGGTCCCTGCCCATTTCTCAGGTGTTATTGCAGGAGCCTTTCAGTTCATTTACAATCCAAAGGCTGCGGCTGCTCCGTGCCAAAGCTTTGCATCCACATTTCCATAGTAAAACATGAGCTTATAAATAACAAATGGAACACACCTGCAGTGCCACTGTCCCAGTTCAAAGTCTGGTACCAGAATAGATCCTAAACAGTTTCAGGGTTTGTATTTACATGTTAAACCATCAGATTTTAAAGGCTGTATTTTTCTGCCACCATCTTTATGTTCCTGTTCCTTGTGTGCTTATCTATATCAGGAAGCTTCTGAGTGTGTGTGTGTGGGTGTCCTATCTCCAATTTTTGCATTACCTGTCCTGTTTGTACCTGGCAGCATTAAGTGAATACATTAAATAGAGATTTTAAATCCTGAGTTAGATCCTGAATTGTCTGAGGCTTTCCAGGGTCTTCCTGCTACCTGTGTCCATCTCCTGTGGCATTCCCTGGATGCTGTCTCCTTGTCCTGCCTCCTAATTGTGTTTCAACTTCTGCAAGGTGCACAAAGTCTGTGTTGATCCTCCTTTTATGGATTTCTCTTTCCAACATGGATTTCTCCTTGTTCCTCTCTCCCTGCAGACTTTGGGGTCTGAGTGGCACCTGTTTCCTCAAAGCCACTGCATGACCAGCAGGACTGATAAAATTTACTTATCATCCCCCACCACACCACATAAACACTTGTGAATTATTCATAATAATGGAATAATTTCCCACTTACTGTGGATAATATCCCACTTACTGTCCCACACTGGCTGAGATCCTTGGCAGGGTTGTTGTGGAAGTTGGTGGTAGAATCAGACAGTCCTCACTGGTCTGAGGTGCCATTCCAGACCCTTTCCTGCCAGGGAGGTGGAATGAGGCTGTGGTTGAGTCCTGATAGGATCCAGGGTGTTGCAGACACTCTCCTTTTCTTTCTGACATCCCTTTAAAATAGGAGTGCCAGATTTGCAGCAGATAAGGTCCATCCATCACCAGTGTGTTTAGCTCATGGAACAGGTTTGGAGCAAGCATGGGCTGGGCTTGGGAGGCCTTTTCCAAAAGAGCACTGACACAGGCGAGCTCAGGTTGTTTTTCTGCAGATTTGGCTTTGAGCTGCCAGAGATCAAGATCTGCAAAATAAGAAACTGAGTTTGTCGTGGGGGGTATGTTTGAGCTAAAACATCACAGAGACTGAGTTTGGGAATGTGGGAGTTCCACTGCCAGGAATGAGCTGTCTCTAAACAGTTCCTGCTGAAGCCTCTGGTCTGTGATATGCCTTTGTCCCAAGGACATCATCACAAGAGAATTCTGCTTTAAAATTAGGCTCTCGAGAGACCTAGAACTGTTGAAAGTTAAGGGGTTTTTTTCTTTACTGTAGAGTTTGTGCTTTTCTCTGGTGTTACAGGCACCATGGGGTGGGCAGGACTTTCTGAAAGCCACACCAGTAAGAGCAGAGGCTGGGGACAAGCCTGACCTCTGATTCCCAGTTTTCCCTGCCAGTCTGGCAGCACATCTTCCCTTGGGGAGAGGATTTCCTGCAGGCTCCCTCTGCTGAGCTGCTTGTGGTGTTCCTGGAGAGCCACATGCACCCTGACACTGGAGCTGGGAGCATGGGTTGAAGTCTGCCATGTGCTTTGTTCTTTCCTTTCTATGGGCCTTGCCAAGCTCCTGCTGGAGTTAGTGATGGTGTGAATTAAACTAAGGACTTTTTTTTTATTTAGCATGTGTTGCTGCCTAGAAGAGCTGAGGTGTGTCTGCATTTTGTGGCAGGTGTCACCTGCTGTCCTTGCTGCCTTCCCCTCTGCTTTCCTGAGAGCTGCAGCTACATTCCTGTTCAGAAACATTTTCCTTTGGCTGGTTGAGGAGGAAATCACAAAGGGGGAGGAAAGTGCTTTGCTGGAGCATGCTTGTGATTTATGCAGAGAAGGACTGGGATTCACTGCCATCTCATTGCAAAATGCTCAGAATATCATAAAAGAGGGATAAAGATGCCTTTGCTTTAAACATGTTAACTGTTAACAGCTGCAGTGGTAACTGATGAGCTCTCTTTTCCCTTGCAGTGGTGGTGTTATGATCTACATTGACCGAATAGAAGTTGTGAATAAGCTGGCCCCATATGCAGGTATTTCCTGTCCTGGTCCAACAGGCAGAGCTGTGACTGTCTTCACTCATCCTGTGGCAGCTCTGTCTTGGTTTGCAGGACTTCCCTTTTCCATGCCAGCAAAACTTCCCTGTCTGTTTCCAGTTCTTGTTCCCCTTATGGCTCCTGGTCCTGATTGATTATTGATCCCGGGTTCTTCCAGCCCAGCTCCTGAGACAATTGCAGAGATTAAACCTCTGTAGAGCCTCTTACCTTCTTATTTCACCAAGCCAGAGACACAGACAGCTTGTTTTGTTCAGCTGCACAGCTTAATGCAAAACTCCAGCATTGCTGAGGCACTGGAGGGTGAATTCCTGTTGTAATTTGTAGAGTCATGGAGGAGTTTGGGCTGGAGGGGACCTTCAAGATCATCTTGTTCCACCCCCTGCCGTGGACAGGGACACCTTCCACTGTCCCAGGTTGTTTCAAGCCCTGTCCAGCCTGGCCTTGGGCACTGCCAGGGATCCAGGGGCAGCCACAGCTGCTCTGGGCACCCTGTGCCAGGGCCTGCCCACCCTCACAAGGAACAATTCCTGCCCAATCTCCCACCTGACCCTGCCCTCTGGTAATGTAAAGCCATTGCCCCTTGTCTACTCCAGTTCCTGATGAAATCTCTCTTAAATTTTCTTGTGACCCCTTCAGGCCCTGGAAGGAGCTCTGAGGTCTCCACACAACCTTCTCCTCTCCAGGCAGAGCAGCCCCAGCTCTCCCAGCCTGGCTCCACAGGGGAGGTGCTCCAGTCCCCTCAGCAACTCCATGGCCTCCTCTGGATCTGCTCCAACAGTTCCATGTCCTTATGTGGGAAGGGAGCAGGCCAGAACTGTGCACAGGGTTCCAGGTGGGGTCTCAGCAGGAGCACAGGGAGACAATCCCCTCCCTTGACCTGCTGGCCACGTTCCTTTTGATGCAGGATCTGGTTGGCTTAAATAGTGGGAATGATCCTTGTTTACAGCAGTACCTGTTCTGTGCATGCAGGTCCTGGTGAAGCATTGCTGTTTCATCTGTTTATACAGACAATAAAACAGGACCAGGCAGTACATCCTGCCACGGCTGCTCCTTGAAGTTGTGTAATCCCAGCAGCACCTGACAGCAGGGCAGGGCTGTGGCTTTGGCTATCCAAGTCCTGAAAATCCCTGTCCCAGTGCTGCCTGGCTCCTTCCCTGACATCCTGACCTGTGCCAGTGGTGACCTGTGGTGATTCTCTCCCTTCCCAGTGTACGACATCGTGAGGAATTACACCGCAGACTACGACAAGACCTTGATCTTCAACAAAATCCACCACGAGCTGAATCAGTTCTGCAGCGCCCATACCCTGCAGGAAGTGTACATTGAGCTGTTTGGTAAGTGGATGGCAACTGGATCCCAGCTGGGGTCCCACTGGAATCTTCCTGGGATGTCTTACAGCCCCTTGGAGCACCCTGCCCTGTGCTGGAGTTGCAATGTAGAATCCAGCTTCTTTTACATCCACATGCCACTTCCCCTGTAACTTCAGTGACTCTTTGTCTTTGCTCATCTGCAGGTGGGAATTTGATTTCAGGTTTTTTTTCCACCTCTTCTGGATGCACACAGCAGCCACTCTGCTCTTGTGTGTGTAGTGATGCCTGTGGCCTTCACTATGACTGTGGATTTGTCTCATTCTGATTCTGCTTTTAATCTCCTGCTCTGCTGCTGAATTCACTTTTGTATTTTCACAGCTTCCTTCTGGCTGCCTCTAGCAAATGAGAGCTGGAAGGTTTTTCACAGGGAGGTAGCAGTGCTTCAGGAATTAGCACAGGTCATATTCTCCTCGGTGGACCTGTGCCCCAAAGACAGAACAGGTTCTGTTTATTCTTGAGTGGCTGAGCAGGGGAAAAATGGCTTATGGAAGATAAAAGATTGTCATAATTTTGATATTAATGTACTGCAAGTGCTGGGAAGGGATAGACTTCTACCACAGGCTCTGAGCATTCTTTCTTGCTGAGATGCTGAAAGCCATTTGCCCTTAGTTCAGATAACACAAATTCATCAACAGCTGAACTTTCCTAGTCACCAGCACTTGACTCTCCTTTTGGGAATGTTTTTCAGGGGGAATAAGAAGGGAAACAATGTCCTGAATGGTCTCAGGAAGCATCTTTATCTTACACTGTAGAGTTACCTGCTCTTCCAAGCCTGCTGTCTCTTTACCACACGAGCTGTGGAAGGAAATATGATAAACCAACTGGTCTCTCTTTTGTCCTCCAAACACAGATCAGATAGATGAGAACTTGAAGCTGGCCCTGCAGAAAGACCTCAATGCCATGGCACCAGGTCTGACCATCCAGGTGGGTTGTGGCCTTCCAATAATGAGAGATTTTAAAAGGTGGAGAAAGACTTTTTGCCAAAGCCTGCAGTGGCAAGACAAGGGACAGTGGTTTTGAACTGAAAGATGAATGTTTTGTGCTAAAGGTGGGGAGACCCTGGCACAGGGTGCCCAGAGCAGCTGTGGCTGCTCCTGGATCCCTGGAAGTGTCCAAGGCCAGATTGCCCCTGGTGAGAGTGGGCTGGGATGGATGGCAGGAAATAGAAATGTAGGACACCCCTGGGGGAGTGGCCATGCTCAGCTGTCTTGCCCAGGAGGATTAGGCACCACTGGCCACAGCACTGCAGCTGGCTTTGCTAAGAGATGTCTTAGTTATTCAGATTGCATCAGAATGTTTCATTCCAGATGTGCTCCCTTTTTCTTCTTTCACAGGCCGTGCGTGTTACAAAACCCAAAATTCCAGAGGCCATCCGAAGAAACTTTGAGCTAATGTGAGTAGCTGGACATAAAATTGCATTAATTAGTTTTGAGGGTGCTGCACAGGCACAATGCTGTTGGAAAGCTCTTCCCTGGTGCTCAGGGAGTGAGAGGTGAGCTCCAGGCAGTGTGTGCTTGGTCAGGTGCACTTGTGCCTTCTGTTTTCCGTTTCCATGCTGAAATCAGGGCTCAGGGGTCTTCATGTCTTGCCCATAAGCTCCCCTCCAGGATCTCTGGGAAGTCTTTGGGCTGAAGGAAATGCTGTTGGATCTCCATTCACCTTTGGCTGAGCAAGCCCATCTCCCAGCCCACATTGCCCTGCTCCTCATCCTGAGGGCTCAGACTCAGATTTGCATCCAGATGTGGCCTTAGCAGTGCCAGATGGAGAGGGGGATGATCCCTTCCTTTGTGCATGTGCTCACACAGCTGCAGACAGAGCCAGTCCCCACGGCTCTGAGCAGGGAGCTGGCAGCTGCCTGGCCCCTTCTCCCTGTGGCCTCTCCTGGGGGATGCAGAGCTGCTCCTCATTCCCTTTCCCCAGGATAACTCTTCTCCTCTTGCAGGGAGGCTGAGAAGACCAAGCTGCTGATTGCAGCCCAGAGGCAGAAGGTGGTGGAGAAGGAGGCAGAGACAGACCGGAAGAAAGCGCTCATTGGTAATGTCAGCATTCCTGAGCCTCCATTCCTGCCTTCCCTGCCAAGCTGGGGCAGGATGTTGTCTTCCATCACTGACAGCTCCCTGAGGGAGGGGCAGCCAGGCTGCACAAACAGTTGTTTTGAACATCTGGGTGAAAATCCCACAGCAGCAGAGCAGGGAGCACCTCTGTCCTGCAGCAGGGATGGAGGGAATCACTTTGCTGGAAAAACTGCTTGGGCTTGGAGCTCTGTGTCTCTGTGTCAGGGGGATCACGCTTGTAAATGGGATGTCAGCTCTGCAGACATCAGCACTGTGTTGTTTTCCTGGAGCTCTGCTGCTTGGAGTACAGGCTGGCACTGAGTGGGAAGGGAGGGAGCAGGGAACCAGCTGCTGGTGTGGCAAACCCTGCAGCCAGGTGCTGGGGTCAGGGTGCTGGAGCAAATTTCCTGAGGAGCAAATTTCCCAGCTGAGCCCGTTGTGATTGCAGAGGCAGAGAAAGCTGCACAGGTGGCCAAGATTCACTACCAGCAGAAGATCATGGAGAAGGAAACAGAGAAGCGGATTTCTGAGATTGAAGGTAACCACACTGCTGGGGCCATCTGCTGGCTGGGGGTGGCGGCAGGTGGAGGAACCTCAGACCTGCAGAAGTCATCGAGGGTGCTGCAGGGGTGCAAGGCTGTGCACTGAGATCCTTCCTGCCCTGTGCATGGAACTCTCCAGGAAGCTGCAGGGCAGGTACAGGGCCAGCCAGGGTGTCACTGACTCCTGTGTCAGCTGGTCCCTGTGGGATGAGAGCTTGGTGTGACGGGGCCATTCACTTCCTGATGCTTTCTTTCCTGTCCCTCCTCTGCTGCTGTGTTAGATGCTGCATTCCTGGCAAGGGAGAAGGCAAAGGCTGATGCAGAGTACTACGCTGCTCGGAAGCTGGCTGACTCCAACAAGGTGAGCACTGGGAAGCTGTCACTCACTCTGCCTCCACACAGGAGAGCAGCACTGGAGAAACACTTGATCCAACAGCCCACATCCCAGGAGGTGTCTGCCTGACATGAAAACCAACACCACAGGGCCCAGAAAGTTGTCTCTTAGAGTCCATGGTTTCTGTTCTTTGTAGCTGAAGCTGACCCCTGAGTATCTGGAGCTGATGAAGTACCAGGCCATAGCTGCCAACAGCAAGCTGTACTTCGGCGACCGCATCCCCGGCGTGTTCCTGGATTCCTGTGCCTTCCAGCAGGCCAACCTGAGGACTGCCCATGACACCAGCCTTCCTGCACAGGGAGCCCCAGAGACCTCTGCAGAAAGCCCCCTCAGAAGTGAGGAGAGCACTGGCTGAGGGAGGCAGGAGGGAACCCGGTATAGCTCAGCAGCGAGCCCGGCTGTGACCGGGGACGAAGCCCTGTGCCGGTGGGGCGGATGCAGCACACGCCTGGACATCTTGTGTATAGGTGGCAGTTGGGTTGATTTTCTTCTAGCAACAGATTGCAAGGGCTCTGCCTCTTCCATTTCTCCCCCTATTAAATTGGTGCTTCCAAAGGAAGGGATAATCCTGTACTAACATACCTATACTGGAATATTAAACGACAGACAGCAGGAAAGCCTCTCGGGGTAGGTGCAGTTATTTAGCAGGCATTCCTCTGCAGGAAGGAGATGTGGCTTTGAGTGCTGTGTTGCTGCACCCTGGTCATTGCTCAGCACTCCTGGGTGAGGCTGAGTGAAGAGGAGGCTCCCCTCGTCCTGCTGCTGAAGCTTTGCTTGGTGAAGGTTTCTGCTGACGCTGTCTCGCTCTCCTCAAGGACTCCAGTGGAGTGGACTCTGCTTGGCCACCGTGCTCCTGCTCAGGCAAGGAGTGGTTTGCTGTGGAATAGGTTATTGGATCTGCACAGCCATAATATTCCTGTAGACAGCAGCACTAGATAATGACTTGGAGGAAGCAACCTCTGAAGGGATTCTGCAATCCCCCTCTCCAAGCAAGAGCCTTGCACTGGCTGCCTGGGACTGACTGTGCTGTTCCCACTGGGTGGCTGAGTCTCATTGCCACCTAAACCAGATTTCAGGAGCATCTTGGAGCAGCTGGTTGGGAACAGAGCCTGGCAAGTCTTTGCTCAGATTCCAGCCTCTCTTAAGTCATTCACCAGGGAAAGGGGGCTGATTTTCCACTGCTCTGCCATGCTGGCAAAGTGAGGGGGAAGAGAAGAGTGAAAGGACCCTGCTGTGCAGCACATCAGATGTTTGACACTTCAGCTGCAAAGCAGGTGAGGCATCGCTGCTCCTCCATGCAAAATCCACTGCTCCAGGAAGTGGGACCTGCTCTGTATATCCTTGAACAGCCATGGCAAGGAGTGTGTCCCTGGTCCTCTCATCCCTGGCCAGGCTTGCTGGCAGATGGATCTTCTGTCCTGGTTTGTGTTGTGATATATCTGACACTGCTCCTGGTGTGCCAGGGCAGGGTGAGGGAGAGGTGCTTGGGGAGGGGGGATTGTGCTGGGACAGCCTGCTTTCCACTTTTCCTCTTTCCTCCCCTCTGCTCTCTGTGAGGATGTGCTTGCTTTTAGGGCCTGCCCTTCATCGTGTTCTGTGAGGATCTGGGGTGCCACTGGCAGAGCTGGCAAGAGCTGGAATGCCATTCTCCAGCTGGGAGCACCCCAGCCCTGCCTGCTGCATGTTCAGAGTCCTGCTCTCCCCGTGCATCCCTCCTGCTGTCCTGTCCCTTCGGAGCAGCCATGTCACCCTTGGAGAGGCTTGAGGGATGGTGACACTCCAGACACTCACTGACCTGTTGAGATCCTCTGTCCCTGGCTCCATCTGCAGCCTCCTGGCAAGGGCAGGGATGTATTTAGCTTCTGCCATTGAGAAACATTCAACCCAAACCAGCTTTGCCTGTGCTGGTGCTGTCTCCAGAGGAGGTGTGTGGGCTCAGGCTTTGCAGTGCCATGTCCCCACACTGTTTGGCTGTGCTCCAGGGATGGCAGTGTCTCTGCACAGGGAGGTTCAGTGACACACGGTGCCTCAGTGACACCAGACACCTCCTGGTGTCTGCTCCTGCCCTGCCTGCCTGTCCTTCATGGCTGGGGCAGAGCAGGGTTGTGTTAGCCCTGCCCCTTCTGCAGGGTGTAAGACACGGCTGTGGGACTTTGCAGCAGTTTTGGGTGGTCTTTCTTGTCCCCCACCTGCCTGCAGACTCCCAAGGCTGTTGATGCTCTGCTCCAGGATCCCAGCTCCTCTTCCAACCCAGCCATGGCAGAGCCAGGGACAGAGAAGGGGTGGCAGTGTGTTTCCTAGTGTTTGAAATGCCTCCTGGAAATGCTGCTTGGCTTGCAAGGTCCCCATTTTTCCTGTGGGATGGGCTTTGAGGAAGCAGTGTAGTCTCATCGCTGCCCTGCCACCTCCTCAGTGTTGCAGCAGGCCCTTGGCACAGACAGGGCCTCTCCTTACCCCAGCAACACCTGCTTTGGTTGGATTTTGGGATGAGGGCAGGCTTTATAGGCTAGGGATTTAGTCTCCACAATTTTCTTCATGTTTACTGGGGTTGGATGCACTGGGCATCAGGAATGGTTGGATAGAGTACGTTCTGCCAGCCTGGAAGTGACAAGGGCAGGAGGGGAGCTGCTGGGAGCAATGACAAGGCAACTCACACCTGTCCTGCAGTGATCAGAGCGAGATGTCCACTCAGGGAGCAGGAAATCCTTCCAGGCCAGTGCAGGAAGAGCTGCTCCCCTTTGGATCCCAGCCTTGCTCTGCCTCCCTGCACCGTCCAGGTGCGTGCATGACTTTGCCTTAAGTGGCTGTCACTGGCTCCGTGTCCCTCTGTGTGCAGCAGCTGCCTCCCCTCGTGGTCTGAGGGACCCCAGGGGCTGCTCCCACCATCCCAGGTCCTGCAGCAGTGTGGATGTGTGATGCCCAGTGCCTTCTGCAGCAGCCTCCTCCACCCCTCCCCGCTTCCCCGGCCCCAGTGTGTGCAGGAGGGGGTGGCCACAGCTTTGGCACCCTGGCCTGGGCTGTGCCGCCCTCTGAGCCCCAGCTGTGAGCAGGGCCGTGGCTGCAGCCAGGATTTTGGGATTGAACTGGCTTTTCTCTCCGCTCCCACGGCCTGCGTGGGCCTGTGACTAAAGGGGTCTGCCCCTGGATGCGCATCTCTCCTTAAGGAAACACGATACAGACGGTCAGGTTTACATTCACACTGTTAAGTTCTTTTGATAAAGCAGAATAAAATTATTTTGTTACCGTTTTCCTGGATGGTTTCGTGTCCTAGGGCTGGTGGCACGTGAAGTGGGGGAACCCCTGTAGCTCTTCCCCTGCAGCAGCACTGCATGGTGTGGATGTCCTGCAGTGACTGCCACCCTGGGAGCCCCGTGGGGAGCCTGTGCTCCAAGCAGGCCACAGCCAGGATGGTGCTGAGCATGAGGGGACTCCCTGCAGCATCCTGCAGCCCCTGGGGCAGCCTGGCTCTGCGTGGCTGGCAAAATGTGCTGCAGTTTGGCCCCCGTGGCTCTGGCACTGGATTAGGGAGTTCAGCTCCAACCGTTTTCCCCCCTCTGTGATCCCCACACAGCTCCCTGCCTGCTGCCACCCTGCTGTCCCCTCCTGCCCAGACACACCCCATGACACCTCTACCTTCAGTCTTTATTGGTATAAAAGCCTTGAACCTAAATTATATCAAAAATGGGAGACCTGGGTTTACAGCAAGTGGCTCAAAATGGTCACATAAGGGTCATAAATAAACGGCTGCAGTAAAAAAGCTCCTAGGGAATTCCCTTTTGAACAATAACTCAAGGAATAGATCCAGAGATAAAAGCCCCGTAGGGAGGCCAAGCCCAGCTTGGACCTGCCACAGCCCCTGGTGACATTCCCCCGTGTGATGCCCCCAGCCAGGGCGGTGTTCCTGGGGCGTGGTCCCCATGGAGCAGTGCCCTTCCTGCCCCATGATGCCAGGAGCTCCTCTCCGCAGTCCCAGCAGGGAAGGGCAGGAGGAGCAGGACACATTCAGGACGTCGGCAGAGAAGGCAGCAGCTCCCAGGGCACAGGAGAGCCCAGGCCAGTGTGGGGCAGCCCTCCAAACCGGAGCTGGCATTGTCCCGGCTGGCTGCACCCCCTGGGACAACCGTGAGGCTGCCGAGTCCATTAAGGCACAACGCGAGGATCTGTAAACACTGGTGCCCACCCCGGGCAGGGGCCGAGGGTCCGGCCAGCAATTCAAGTAAGGGTAGAAGCGAGACGACGGCTCCACAGCTGTGCCACCCACCCAGCTGTGCCACCCACCCAGCTGTGCCACTCCTCGGCGGTGGCGGATGGAGCATCCTTGGTCACCTCCTGGCTGGGGGCGGCTTCAGGGCCACCTTGGGCGGGGGACACCGCTGGAAGGGTGTCGGTGGGAGGGACGGGGCCTCGCCGTGGCTCGGCGCTTTGCTCTTCAGCGCTGGCAGAGGTTTGCTGGGCGGCTTCGGCTTCACCTGGCGGGAGGAGAGACCCGACTGCCTCACCTGGGCACCCAGGAGGGACAGGGAGCAGAGGAAGGGCCCCCCCAGGGCTGTGCCCGCACAGGTCGGGCTGGGGGGCACTGGAGGGGGGGGGGGGGTTACCTGTGGGGGCCATCCCGGAGGGGACCGAGGTGTCGCCTGCGGGCCGGGTGCCGATGGCTGCAGGATGAGCACAGGGCTGTGTGGCCGGGCCAGCCGCGGGGCCGCCGTGCTGCTGAGCAGGCTGGGCTGGCCGATGTCCCTGCCGGACAGCTGGCGGCGACCCGGGAGCATCCGGCCGCCCTCCTGGAACAGCGGGTTGGCGAGACCTGAGGGAGTCCCGCTGCAGCTCCTGTGGGACACAGCGACCATGTGGGGCTGCTCCGGGCACCTCTGGAGCTCAGAGCAGCGGGGACGGGAATTAATTACCCTTTATGGGAGCTCCGCGCCGCCCTGGCTCTGAGGAGCACCACGCTGCTGCCCAGCCCGATCCCGGCCACGGCCAGCACGGCCAGCACCGCCGCCAGCACCACGCTGCCGCTCCCTGTGGGACCAAACCGGGCGCTTGGGGACGGAGCAGCACCTCCCAGCCGGTGCCAGCCCCCTCCCCAGGCTCCCTCCTCCTCCTCGGGACACGCGTCGGGGTGAGGGGACCCTACCTGCGGCTATCCCTGCAATCTCCTGCTCGCAGTAGGGCGCTGCCCAGCCCGGGTCGCAGTGACATTCCCGTCTGTGGTTGCACACCTGCGAGGAGAGGGGACAGCGTCAGGGCTGTGGCTGTGCCGGCGGGGCCCGCAGCAGCTCCGGGACGGGGGGGTCCCAGCGCGTTACCCCGTGGTTGTTGCACTTGGCCGAGCAGTTCTTGTCGCCGTAGACCAGCAGGTTCTGGCAGCGCCCGGCGTAGCAGACCTGGGGGAGGGCAGGGGGGGCTCTGAGGCTGCCCCGGGGCCGGCGCTCACCCTCCCCTGGCACGGCACAGCCCCGGCACGGCTCTCACCATCTCCTCCCCGCACTTGGCCCCGGTGGGCACCAGCCGCAGCTCTGCCGCCTCGCCGGCGTCGCTGCCCGCGATCACCGCCTTGCACTTGAAGCGGCCGAAGAAGTAGCCGAAGGAGTAGTAGCCGCTGCCCAGGATGGGCTGGGTCTTGTCGCTGAGGCACAGCAGCGTGCCGCACTTGACATCCCTGCGGGACACGCAGCCCTGAGCGCCGGCGGCCGGGGGGGCTCGGCTGGGCTGGGACATCCCCCCGCACCCCCGTCCTTACTTGGGGCTGCACGGCTGCTTCCCGTACTCGGTGAGGCAGTGCAGGTGGACGTGCTGCTCGCTGTTGTGCTTGAAGCAGACGTCAGGAGCCACCTGCGCTTCTGCGGGACACACGGAAAAGGTCACAGGGAGCCGCACTCCGCTCTAGGGTGGGCAGCGCCGCGGCTCGGGATGCGGGAAGGGACCGCAGCCGGGCGATGCGCTGGCCCGGGGGGCTCCGGGCACATCCCACAGCCGATGGGGCGGGAGGATGGGCAGGGAGGGGGCCCTACCTGCGCCCCAGAGCGCCCGGCACTGCTCGCCGTGCGAAGGGCAGGCCCCGTTGTAGCAGTAGCCGCTGCCGTGCTGGCAGGGGACGCCGTTCTCCTGGAACACATCCTCCGGGCACTCGGCGCTGAGGCCGCTGCAGTGCTCGGCAAGGTCGCAGTCGTTCTTGCTGGCCCGGCAGAGCACACCTGCAGGCTTCACCTGCACGGAGAACAGGGAGCTCAGCACTGCTCTGGCTTCTCCAGGCACCACAGCACAGCAACCCCCGGGTCTGGGAGAGTTCTCGCAGCACCCCGTGGATCCAGATGCTGATGTTCTGCTGCTGCCTGAGCTACTGCACAGCACAGAGGCTCAGGCCGGCTCTTCCCCTACTCAAGAACCTGCCGAGGTGCTCCCCTGTGGACGGCAGTACCTTGCAGTCCTGGCAGCATTCCCCTCGGGCACACTCGGCTCCCTCTCTCAGCTGGCACGTGGTGGCATTGCAGCAGCGGTCCGTGCACTCCTGCAAGACAGGGATGGACTGGAACTCTCCTGGAAACCCCCTGAAGGACCCTTTCCTGCCCTTCTGAGGGGGCCAGGTTGCCATGTCACCAGGTGCCCATCGTGGTGTAGCTGCCATGGGCTGAACCACGGGCCAAAAACACAACAACATCCCAGGTAAGGACCATTCCTGCTGCCTCTTTATCTCCATTTCCAACACCAAACCAAAGGATCAGAAAGGGTTTTTTTGGGGGGAAGATGGAGCCCGAGCTGGGCCCCTTTCCACATCTTCAGGATTTCTGTGCTCCCTGAATCAGGGGAATGTTCCTTCAGGTCCCAGAACAGGGCTGTGACCAGGGATTTGTCCCAGAGGCATTGTCTGTCTGTCTCAATTCCCCAGCCCTCAGGATGTGCTGGTAGGGATGAGGAGCAGCTGAGCACAGCTCTAGAAAGAACAACATGCTCTGTTATGCCCTCCTGTGTCGTCTCTTTGAAGGACACGGGGGGACATCCATTTTTCCTGGGCTAAAATCACAGCCAGCTTCATAAAGAGGGGTACACATGAATATCCTCCACCAGTTATTTTTTGGCAGAAGCATCAGGAGCACAAGGGGAGAATGCTGGACAGAGCTCAGGTCCATGGTGCCCACCCTCCTTCCCAGCCCTCTGGAAAGCATCCCTGTGGGAAATGGATTTGTAGAGAATTCTCAAAGCTTGACAGAAGGCTCAAATAGTCTGTCTCTGTATGCAAACTTTGAGACAGAAAATGCTGTCTTAGAAATTCCATGGAATAGGACAAATATTGTTGAGAGAGAAATGGAACTGGAAACAAGTTTCAAATGGTGGCCTTGCAAATAAGGATAGATACTTTAGAGAAACAGAACTATGAAAGATGCATTGTAGTGGGACCCATGAGGGGTACTTTTAGATGATTGGCTTTAAGGCATTAACAGCACTGTGTGGCAAATGCTGATAGCCCAAGAAACACTTCTAATGGATTGTAATTAGGAAATAGTTTGGCTTCTGATTGCGATGGCATAAATTATAACATCTGTGCTGCCTCACCCTTCACACGAAACTGAAAACAGAACAAAATTTTTAAAAACCCCTCTTTGGGGGTTTAAAACCCCTTCTCTGGGTCAGAGATATCTCAGGGGATAATCCCATGTGCCCCACCTGTGGCGTGCCGCAGTCACACTGCTCTCCCCTCTCCACGAACTGGTTCCCGCACACGGGGCCCCCGTAGAGCTCGTCCGCCCGCGGCGCGTTCAGCAGGCAGCTGGTGCGGGGGTCCCCCAGGAACTGCCACATGTCCCGCTCGCTGCAGCGGCTGAAGAGCTTCGGGTAAACCAGCCTGGAGGGGCACAGAACCACGAGGTCATGTGGTGGAGCCCTGGAGGCTGAGAATTCCAGGCTTTCCGGGCTAAAAGGTGCCGATCCTCGAGCGAGCGCTGTGTTTGTGCTGAGGCCGTGGGACAGGCTTCCAAAATTGAGTGATAGCAGCAGGGTTGTGTGAAAATTGAATAGGATTGTGTGAAAAACTTGGGATTTAAGGTTTTAGTATATAGGGATATATATGGGGCAATATGGAGGATTTAAGGCACTGTCTAAGTCCTTCCTCTTCACCTTCTTCGTCTTGGTTTTGGGTGGTTTTTTCTAATTGGGTGAAAAAGGTCCGCACTGCAGACATTGGGTGGTCAATTATCAGGTTCAAAGTATAAATAATACAGGTGTCATCTCGTTATTGGATAGTTTATGCTTAAAAAGACCTTGGAAAGAGTTAGAGGTGCTCCATTTTCTACTTTCTTAGTTAGAACTCACAACTCATGAGACCGTAACATAGATAAGGATTAATAAACACTGAGTCCAAACACAAAACTGCGACTCCCTTGTATTAATCCTGGCTCTAACATGAAGAAAAGAAGATAAGAAACCCACAGCCATGAGCAGAGAGCCCAGGGGGGAAGATGAAGGGTGACCCACAGGGTCAGACACACCTGCAGTGGGGTGGGGTGGGATGTCCACCCACACCTGAGCATCTCACTGGTTTCCCCCCCTCATCAGGGCACCCTACCAGAGGACACCTCTGTGTATTTGCTGCCCAGGGCTGTCCCCCTGCCTCCTCCTCCACTCACCCAACGCTGCCTGCCATGACACAGCCCCCGTCAGCTTTGGAGATGGGGCAGTGGCAGTCGGGCACCTCCTCGTCGTGGGACATGCCCAGGTTGTGCCCCATCTCGTGAGCCATGGTGGAGGCAGCACCGATGGGGTTTGCACTGTGATCCTGTGGGAGGAGGAGAGCAGCGTTGTAGGAACACACCCCTGCCCCCAGGCAGGAGCTTCCACATAAGGAAATAAAGGTTTTGGTTTAGCTCTGAACACATAAGGAGGTTAAATTAGAATTTTCCAAAACCTTCTCATTGTAATTGGCCCAGAGTCAGCACAGGAGCACTGATTGGGTTTTGGAAATGCACCTCAAAGCCAATTTCATTGCCAAAAAACCCACCTGAACCATCAAATACAAAAAAAAGAGACTGCACAGAGGGGCTCAATTGCTTTTTTGAACTGCCTTAGCCAATGTCAGAGTGTTCTCTGCATTCTGTTCAACTTATATTTCTTTTGGTCTATGATGTTTATTATTTTTATCATTATTAAAACCTTTTGTTTTACAAAGCATGTCTAGAAAAGTTATAATAGTATAATAGTCTCACTATTATTAAGCCACTCTGGGAAGTTGCAGGCCGACTCTCAGAGTTGATAAATCCTAGCTTATTCCATTCTGGCCACATGCAAGATTTTATCACAGCATGGGTTTGATGCCCTTGTGGCTTCTCCACAGGGCCCCTGGGGCTCTGCAAGGTGTCTCCTCACACTGCCATGCTCAGCTAAGGGAAGACACGAGCTGGATGTGGTCCCATGACCCTTCAAGACCCCCAGATGGGGCTGGCAGTGAGTTTAGACAAAGTGGCTGCTCCAAAAACGCTGCTTTGTGGTGGGGCTGGGAGGCCATGGGTCCCACAGCCAACCTCTCCTGCTCCTGGGAAGGGATGAGGAGCATCCCTCAGCCAGCCCCAGCCTCGTGACAGCCTCACAAAATCCCAATTCCTGCATCCTCCTTCTCTGGGAGGCTTTCTGAGTGTTCCAAAGGTACCACAGGTACCCAGCTGTGGGTGTGACCTCTTTGGGGGTCAGTCACTTAGGGGGTGGAGATGCCAGGGACCAAATCCAGCCTTAAGGCTGTGGAGAGGGCAAGCTGGGAGGGAGGAGGAGCGGCTCTGGAGGATGCAGGGAGGAAGGGCAGGGCACAGCACCCACCTGGTTGACAGCCCCCGAGTCCCTGGTGCACATCACCAGCTTCTTGGCCAGCCCCACGGTGTTGCCGTGGAAGTCGACGCCCCTGTGGGATTGAGATGCCACCGTGGCCGCGTGTCCTGGGTGGTGGCAGGGCCGCGAGGGGGGCGAGGTGATGGCCCCCCTGTCCTTACGTGATCAGCTGCGCGTTGTCGTGGGGCTTCTTCCGCAGCAGCTCCGCCTCCCGCCAGTGCAGGAAATTGTCCAGCGTCACCTCGGGCTTGGGGCTGACCGTGATTTTGTCCCTGTGGTTCCACACCTCCAGGCCAATCAAGGCCACCCGCAGGCGAAGGGGCTGGTAGAGCTGGGGTGGGACATAGCCCAGGGAGAGCCTGGATTTGGGCTGCAGCTGCAGAGGGGAGGCCCCCCTGCCCCGGGGCAATGCTCTGTCACCCTCAATAAATAACACAGGCTGGGGTGACCACACAGACAGGATTTCCCCCAAAACCTCTGAGCTCCCTCTTGGCTTGGGGTGCTGCTCCCACACTGCCAAACAACAAGTGAGGCTGAAGCAAAGCCATCAGGAAACCCTCCATGGTCCAATGCATCCATCCCTCCCTTCCCTGGCAGCTTCTCCAGCCTGACAGTGACCACGGGATTCGCTCCCAGGGGTTACAGGACAAAATTTCCCTTCCCTTATGGACAGAGCTGAGCCACTCATCACATCCACACTGCACATGCAAGGGATGTGGTCACCCTACAGCAGCTCCCTGTGGGTCTGAGATTGGCTCCAGCCCCACCACCCCACCTGTGCCAACCTCCCTGCCACCTCCCCTGTGCCCACACCGGGGCTGGCAGGGCGGCTCCAGAGCCCCGGGCTCACCTTGTCCACGTGGTTCACGATTTCCTTCATGCGGTTCTGCACGGTGCGCAGGTCCTTGTGCTTCCTGAACTGTGGGAAGGACACACAGACATTCCCAGAGTGGCTTTGAGCTCGTCTCTGCTGGGTGTGACAGCAAACCCACGGGCACCAGCTGCCCCCACTTTACCTCCTGGTTGTCGGCCACCAGCACCAGCTCCACGTACCGGGGGCCTTTTTGGATGGGACCTGATTTCTGAAAGGGGAAAAGAAAGTGGGGTTCAGCTCACAGCTGGCCAAGCCAGGCAGCTCCCATGGGATCCTAGAGGAGCTCCCAAGGTTAGCAGGGCTCTTAGCTCGGCTCTGGGCTGTTGTTTTTTGCTGGATTTCAAACTTCTTCCAGCTTGCATGCTGGAAAACCCAAGCCTGCTGCTGGGATAACACACAGGGCTCTGCAGGCTTCACAGAGCCCTTGGGGTGGGAGGATTCTCCTGCTGACAGCACAGGATCCGATGGGCTTTTCCCACCAAAAGCCACCTGACCAGCAGCTGGTGGGAGAGGGGCACCGCCCAGAGGCTCGGAACGCCCCCATCCCTCCCGGCCCTTCACAGGAGCCCGGCTGGGGAAGGAGCAGCAATGCCATCCCTACCCAGCGGTAAAGCTTCATGGCTGCAGGGATTTGGGGCTCGTGGTCGTACTCCAGGGTGGTCCCGGGCTCCCGGCAGGTGCCGCGTTTCCCCCTCAGGTGAGCTGCTCGGTACACTGCGTGCCGCCCGGCCACCGCCCCCTCCAGCGGCTCCAGCAGGAAGGTGGTGTCATTCACCTGGAAAAACCCGCTGGGGAGAGAGAGAGAGAGGGAGAGGGCAGGCGTCAGGCTGGGCAGGACACGGACAGACCCTACACACACCCCTGGAAGTGCCTGAGCTGTTATTCCATTCCTGGAAGTGTGAAAGGCCAGGTTGGAACAACCCGGTGTAATGGAAGGTGAACTTTAAGCTTTGTGAGCTTTAAGCTTCATGAGCATTAAGGTCCCTGCCATCCCAAACCATTCTGGGATTTTATATAAATACAGCTGCCAAAGTGGCTGCTGGGCTGGGAGGGGACAAGCACGACACGCACAGCACAGGGAGTACCCGGTTCTTCAGGCAGCAGGAATGTCCTGGGGTTCAGCAGAGGATCCATCAGGGATGGATCCAGCGGGGACACTCCTGCCTGGAGCTCCTGCAGTGTCAGGGCCCCACTCCCACCCCATTGCCATGAGTCAGCCCCCCAAAAAATGCCGTGCGCCTTTCCTGCCGGGCACCCAGCCACGGTCAGCACCTCCAGCAGGAAGAAGGATCGTCCCTTCCGCAGGGGAAAGCGGAGCTCTCGCTCCATCAGCACGGCCGGGGCTGGGTCACACAGGGGCTGGGTCACACCGGGGCTGGGTCACACCGGCACACCCGGGTTCTCTCACACCAGCACACCGGGGCTCGGTCCCTCCCGCTCACCGTGCCATGCACCGAGGCTGGACACTGTCCCCAGCCCCGATCAGGGTTCCAGGGAGCCGCAGCCTTACCTGAGCCCGCTGCAGGTGCTGATGCTCGCCGCCGAGCCGGGGTGTCCCCGCACATGGCCCTGGTAGAAGCAGTGATCCTGCCGACAGACGGTGGAGGTGTGGGGGCTGCACCAGCTTGGGGGAGCCCCACAGGGGTGGGAAAGCTGCTCCCCCCGCAGCCAGCCCGTACCTGGGGGTCCGGCTTCTCCGTGATCTCCGAGCCGTCGGCAGAGTAGTGAGTCTCGGTGTAGTGCTGCCCCAGCAGGGCCCTGCGGGGTGGGGAAGGGGCGTCAGCAGCCCCCCCACTTTGGGGGGGAGCTGTGGGGGCTGTGACCTGCCCAGCTGGGCTTGGCAAGGAGGGAATAAAGTGCTCTAGGCTGAGGGTTAGGTCACCAGTGCAGTGACACCAGGGCTTGGAGAAGGGATGCTCAGGGCAAGGGTGGGATGCAAACCCCACCTCGAGCCACTCCACCGTGCCCACCTGCACTCACCTGTTCTTCTCCAGCCACAGGAGGTACTCTCTGCCTTCAGCATGGACACTGTAGAGGATGTGGCCAGGGTAGGTGCTCTGCATGAAAGAGAGGTGCCATCAGAGGTGTCAGCAGGAGCCAGAGCTGCACCAGAGCTGCCCCATGGCCCCCATCCTGCCCAGGAAGGGGACAAGGTCTGTGTGTGCCCTGCTGAGGGACAGGGAGCCTGGCTGCTCACCCTGCAGGCATCCAGCAAAGACACAGGAAATCAGAAGAGAAGGAAGAAAGCATGTGGGCAATAACACAAATCCTCAGCACATCCTGAGATGAAGAACAGGTCACCCGCAAGGAGACCGAGTCAGCAAAGCCCGGTTTCCCGTGTCTGACACACGGCTGCAGATGGCCCTGCCAGGGACTGAGGTTTCCTACTCATCAGGCACAGAGCTCCTTTTTTGGGGTCTGAGTTCAGCACTTACTCACCAGCTGAACCACAAAGATCCCTGTGGCTCTTATCAGCACAGCCTTCTTCCTCCCTGGCTGATCTAACATGCCACATCACGTTTAGGGAGCAGCCTTCCCTTGGCTCTTTTGGGCCTCTCAGAGCAGGTTTTGGTGTCACTGTGTCCCAGATCCCCTTTGCTGGTGGGAGGGTGGCTGTGGCTCAACCAGCTGAGCCTTGAACCCTCAGGATGGAGATGTTCCTACAGGAAAAGTGCTTCCCTCTGGGCCATCTTGTGATCTCCACCACCAGAGGCCCCATCCCACTGGGGACACTGGGAAAGAGTCAGGCTGTGCCCTTGCCACGAGGGATCTGAGACTTCTCCTGAGGGCACATCCACCTCTCCTGAGGGCACACCCTCAGCCCTTTGCAGAATCCAGGTGTGGAGAGAGCTGAGGCAAAGGCAAAGCAAACCTTTCCCATGGGGCCAGCATTCCTTGGGGATGAGGTGTGCTGCCTCTCCCTGTGGAGGATGACAGCACCGGCTGTCACCCCACAGCTCAGCATTCCCGAGGGGATGATCTGCACCCTGCAAGGAGCCAGGCTGAGCAGAAAGCCCTGCTGACTCAGTGCCAGCAGGGCCAGGTGAGAGCCTTTGCCTGTCACTCAGCTGCCCCAATTCTCCCTGGTTTGCAGTTCCAGGCCAGCGTGCCAGGCGCTCGCGGGTCCCTGGAAAATTCTTCTCTTATGAACAGCGTCTCCCGCCTGTCCCGACCCCTGTCCGCCAACAAAGCCACCCTTTGTTATTGTTGGCAACGCCAGGGCCAGAAGAGGTCTGAAGGAATGGCAGGAAAGCGCTTGGAAGGGGGTGCTGGGTCAGGGAGAGTCTCTCGGAGACGACCGCAGGGCAAGTTTAAAATAAAAAGTCCTGCTAAAGCTGCTCTGAATCACCCCCTTCCTCATTAGCATGGGCTGTGCAAGGGCTCCAGATGGGAAGGCTTTGAGAGCAGCCCTGGGAGCCCCGTGGCCGTGCTGAGCCAGCACAGCAGAGCCACGAGCAGAGTGCAGGGACAGGAGGGGTTTCTTCCAGCTGGGCTCAGTAAGAGATCCAGGGACCCTGCAGAGGATGGGAAGGGGATGTTTCATCCCACTCGAGCTCAGGGTGTTTCTTCTCTGGGTGGGAAGAGGCAACAGGCCTTGCACCAGGGTGGGGCTCACTTCTCCAGACCCCTTTCCATGAGGAGCCCAGGGGTGCCACTCTCCCTGCTGTGCTGGTGGCAAGGCTGGCACCCCAGAGATCCTGTGCTGCAGGACCCAGGCCTCCACCCTGCCTGCAGAGAGGAACTTTTGGATTTATCCATCCAGGGATGGATCCTGATCCCTCCCCTGTCTGCAGGGATGAACTTTTGGGTTTATCAAAGCCAGGGGTAGCTAGTCTGCTTCAACCTTCACCTGGCAGGGCCCTGCTGGATCGATCCCATGTGTCCTGGTCACTCTGACCCCAGAACCAGCTCCTGGTGCCCTGTGCCCATCCTGACTACAGGAGCAGCCAGCATGGAGAACATCTCTGTCTCAGAGGGGCTTGGTGGTGATCAAACCTTGCTGAGAGCTTCTTCCCCACCCAGATGACCAGGAGAGCAAACCTAACCTCTCTCCAAAAAAACCAAAAAACGGGCTTGGGAAGCAGGAGACTTCCTACCCTGCTTGAGATATCCAAGGACCACCCAAGCCCAGACCAAATGCAGGTGGCACCCATCAGGCAGCCCCCGTGGCAGTCCCGAGGCACAGAGCTCATGGCAGATGTCTTTTCCAGAGGGATCCCGAGGTGGGTGAGCTCCCCTTTCCGGGGGGGATCGGTGCGGAGCCGCCCGGCGCACGCCCGGCACAGATGGCGTCTCTAAATAGCCTGGGGAATGTTTATCTCGTGGACAAGTTTAGGTTTCTAGAGCAGGGAAAACAGATGCTTTTGGGGAGTGTTTTTGAAGCTCTAGCTTATCAGGAAGGGTTTGAATCGCAGAGGAACGTGCTGCATGGCACTAGGGAATACGTGTCCCCGCTCCCTCCATCCCCCCAGGGGCTAAAATTGGTGTTTTGGGTATAGAAAAGAAATAAAAAAGAAAATTGGCTGAATTTCACTGCAAGGCAATGAGGAAAGTGTCTTTGAGGTCAAGGCATCCTACGGACGGCGACATCAAGCACTCCAAACTCCTGACTCAAACCCCATTCCTTCCCCCAAATTGCCAGGTTTCCCAAGAAAAACAACACTGGCTTGCTTTCATGTGGATTGCTGCAACTTTCTGATTCTTATTTCTCTGTCCCAAAGGACAAAAAAAAAAAAAAAAAAAAATCCCCAACTTCAGCAAACACAGCGAGAAAAGTGCTTACAGCTCCACGGGGCTTCACAAACCCCTCCTTAAGGAAAGACCAGATGTCACAAGATCACGGCAAGGCTGCAAGAGGTGGCACTGCTGGGTCACGTCTCCAAAGAAAGCACTGGAGAAAGCAGCCCCTCCCTCCAAGAGTGCACCCCGCTGTCTGCAGGTCCTAATTAGACCCAAACCATCCCAGAAAAGCTGATCTGATCAGCTGCTTCAGCATCTCCATCCTCTGGGGTGGAAGTAAGGCTAGGAAATGGGCGGCGTGTCATTCTTTTGGTGCAGGGCTGAGGGGATCTGGATGAATGGTTGGTTAAGGGGTGAGCCTGGTGGTGGGACGAGATCCCTGCGGATTGCAGCCTCCCGGCCACATTCCCTGGAGAGCAGAGAGGGCGGCAGTGCCGAGCTGTGACTCACCGGAGGGGCAGAGAGGTCCCTCTTCTCCCGGGGCACCGGCAGCTCCCTCGGCAGCACCGTCTCGTACCTCTCGACGTGCGGCAGCTGCTCCTCCAGCCCGGCAGCGGAGCCTGCGAAAAGCCGAGGGGCTTTGAGATAGACTCAGGAACAACCGAGTCATGGAATATCCTGAACTGGAAAGGTCCCACAAGGATCGCTGATCCACCTCCTGGCCCCACACAGACATCCCGACAATCCCACCCTGGGCATCCCTGGAGCGCTTTCCAAACCCTCCTGGAGCTGTGGCAGCCTCGGGGCTGTGCCCATTCCCTGGGGAGCCTGGGCAGTGCCAGCACCCTCTGGGGAAGAACCTTTCCTGATCTCCACCCTAAACCCTCCTGGCACAGCTCCACGCTGCTCCCTCGGGTCAACACCAAGGTGCAGGGATGATGAGCACGAAGAGCGAGTCCTGAAATCCCTGCTGGGAGCGCAACGGGCTCCAAGGAGCTGCAGCAGCCCCAGCCCGGCGCCCACAGAGCGCTCAGCATCACCTGAGAGAGAACGAGTCCCTGTGGGGATGGAGAGCCCCGCCGAGCCCCCGGTGCGGCAGTACAGACAGGTTTTCCTGCTCCCCATGGTGATGCCACCGCGTGTGACTCGGCGTCTGGCGGCTGTGGGGGCTGTTTGGGAGAGCGGCTGGTGCCTGGCAGGCTCAGCCCCCATCCCAGCCTTCCTTGGATGTCGGAACGGAGAATTTCTACCGTAAACCCTTCGCTTTTCCCGGGAGCCCCGAACAGTCGGGTTGGGACGGGGCTGGGTGCTCGGTCTGGGGGTGCCCACGGCTGGGAGCCAGAAGAATCACGGGCGACCTCAGCCGCTGAGTGATGGGGGACCCCTGACTCGCCTCGGGCCACCGCTTGTGACCCTCCTGTCGCCTTCCCGAGCTGCCCGGGAGGCACGGGGAGCGAACCTGGCCGCGGGCATCCCCTCTCCATCATCCTCCCCCTCGCGTGGCGAGAATAGAGGTGCACCCCGGCACATCCCCGGGGGGGAAAGCATCCCCATCCCGCCGTGCCTGCATCCCATCCCTGCCCCACGCTCCTGCCGCACGCCCCCCAAACTCCCCGCCCGCCCCGTGCCGTGGCTGCAGCCCCCTGTCCCTGACCCCAGGCTCACCGGG
>VWYP01027666.1:137201-167096 GCA_013400435.1 Pycnonotus jocosus | reverse complement strand
GTGGGGGCCCTGGGGTGATGGGGACCGGCCAGGGGAGATCACGGGTGTGCGTGGGGAACCGGGGAGAGTCCGTGGGGCACTGAGGAGGATCTGGGGATTGTCCACGAAGCATTGGAGGGAGGGTGATGTGGGGCATCACGGGGCTCTGTGAGGCCCTGGGGACTGTTCCCGGGGCACTGGGGACTGTCCCCGGGCAATCACGGGTGGGGAATTGAGAAGGGTGCACAGGAGGGTCCGTGGGGTGTTGAGCAGGGGCACGGGGCATCAGGGGATGGTCCCTGGGGGGGTTCACAGGGAAGGTTTGCAGGACACCAGTGGGTGCCCGTGGGACACTGGGGGCTGTCCGTGGGCATCTGGGAGCGGTCTGTGGGGTATCCCAGGCTTTGGGGAGGATCCATGGGGCACAGGGCCACTGGATCAGTGGGGTGGTGGAGGCTGCCCACAGGACATTGGGGTGGGGGGACGCTCCAAGTGGCTTTGGGGACTGTGTATTGCCTCGAGGGGAGTCCAAGAGGCATGAAGGTGGGTCCCCAGCCTTGTAGGACATGTCCTGTGGCTCTGCAGGGGGACTAAGGGCACTGGGGTGGCTGGACTGTCACAGGAGGCACTGGAGCTGGGATATCAGGGCAGAGGAGCCGGGCACGTTTGTATTTCTGGGTGTTTCAGGCCAGGGCCAGTCAGGAAATGGCCACGGCCACGTGGGTGTGAATGGGATTTGGGATTAGTCATCGATGAGTGCTTAGAAGTTTGCTGTTGATTTAAAAAAATGAACTCTCCATAACCTCGAGTGGGACTCAATGCCTGCTGGGGGTCCCCACCCTCTCCCGGGCTCTCTCTCCCTCTGCCAAGCTGGAGGATCAGCTGAAGGCCATGGAGCACACAGAACCCGGCTCTTCCCCACAATGAGCTCCGGGAGCTCCCTGCAAAGGAGGAGTGAGGGAGAGGAAGGACAGGAGCACTCAGTCCTGTGCCCACAGCCCTCACACATCCTCAGGTTCCCACTCTCTGTGTCCCTGGTGTGTGCCCTGGTTACCCCTTGCTCCTGGGAGACATTTCCTGCCTCTATGCATCTGCTCTCAAACTGCCTCAGGCAATGTTTATATTCCCTGGAACCCCTCTGCTGTGGGTTTGGGGTTGGAAAGGAGTTTAGAGATTATCCCATTCCAACCCCCTGCCATGGGCAGGGACACCTTCCACTATCCCAGGTCACTCCCAGCCCTGTCCAACCTGGCCTTGGACACTTCCAGGGATGGAGCATCCACAATAACATGCACTCCGAATTCTATTAACAGACAAAACAACCCTGATTTTTTTAATTGTTATTATTTAATTTATTTTACAACACACAAACACATCATTGTACAACACAGTAAAAAAAAAACCAACAAAAACAAACCAAAACGCCAACAAAACCCCAAAACATTACAAACATCTCAGGAGAGTGAACACTGCCCTGTGTGCCAGGGTTTGTTTGCAGGCTGTGGGGTGGCTGTGCAGGGCTGGGCTGGGGGCTCACTGGGCAGGCACAGCCAGGCAGGGCAGCAGCGGCGGCGCCTTCTGGCTGCGCTCGGCCGACATGTGCTCCAGGCGCTCCGTGTAGAACCCGTTGAAGTCCAACCTGGGGGACAAAACACACCTGAGGAGGGGGAGACAGCAGCAGGAACCTCCCCCAGGACACCCACAGTGAGTTCTGGCCACCCATGGGATGTCTGTGCCTTTTCTGTACCTTGAGGGCAGGCCTTTGACAGGGAGATGGATCAGGAACCCGGCCCAAATACATTGGGAAGGACCAAATGCTCACAGCTCTTTCTCCAGCCCACACAGAGGTGGCTTGTGAGTGTCTGCACCTTCCCAGCCATTCCCCAGCACTCCTGAAAGCCCAGAGTTTACCAGCACTGAATTCTGGTACTAACTCCCACAGGAAATCCACGCAGCACCACGAAATGCTGAGGTTTCCATCCCCACCATCTCCTGGCTGACACCAGGACGCTTCCCACACATCCACAATTCACCAACACCAGCAACTGCTCGGAAGATGCTCAGCCACGACCACAAGTGACACTTGGAAAAGCCTCTCCAACACCAGGATACCACAATCCCACCTCCCTGACAATCCAGAGTGATGCTGTGACCTTCCCCTGGCAGATCCCAAAGCAGCCACAGCAGCTCATGGACTCATGTGCCCTGGAGCACTGAGCAGTCAGTGCAAGCCCATGAATCACACCAAAGTTACTCTCTCCCTTTCTCAAATTAGGCTGCTCCAGTACCAACTGAATGGGCACAATATTTGAGTTTCATGTTGCTTAACAACCTCACACAAACGGCAACAAATTGTTCCTTGACATTTTTTTGGTGCCTGCAGAAAACAGAGCCTCGACAGATGGAATTTGTCTGTTGCTCTCTCCTGGTTGAAAAGCTTTGCATTGCTTTGGTCCTCGAGGAGCTGTACCAGGCAAACCTGACAATGAGGTGAGAGTACTGACCCAGGTTTTGACTCAAACACAAGGCCAGGACTCGTTGCTTTGAGCTGCTTCATTCCCAGCTCAGTGACTTGCAGATTTTGCTTGGCTTCCCTTTTGGCTGTTTTTAGTTTTCAGTGATCCACGATAACTATTTCTTCAGAATTTGTGTGGGGCTTTCTCAGCATGTGCTTACATGGCAGTTTCTTGCTTTGTGGCTAGATTCAGAGGGGTTTGCACCATTTCACATCCTGGTGACCTACTCTCAGTTTCCTCCAAGCTGGTAAAGGAAGGATGCCTGATAACCGCACTGATGTCTAAGATTTCTAAAAATGTGGACTTAACTAATCCTGCTGCCAAAGCCACCTCCATTGTAGTTCCATTCCTTTTCACTCCTGGGATGTGTTGGAATGACTGGAGAGCTCCTGCAGTTGCCAGGCCTCTGTCAGCACTCCCAAGGAAATGGCTGGAGCTGTGCCAGGAGGGTTTAGCGTGGATATCAGGGAAAAGCACTTCCCCCAGAGGGTGCTGGCACTGCCCAGGCTCCCCAGGGAATGGGCACAGCCCCAAGGCTGCCAGAGCTCCAGGAGGGTTTGGACACCACTCCCAGGGGTGCCCAGGGTGGGATTGTTGGGGTGCCTGGTCAGGGACTGGATGATCCTTGTGGGTCCCTTCCATCTCAGGGTATTTTCTGATCCTATTCTATGACACACCTGAGCAGGACTTGGGCACACCAGGGATCTGTCACCTGTGAGCTCTGAAGGAAACCCTCTGCATCTCCATCTCCTATTGTTTGATGCCACAAATAAAATGCCTCAGTTACTCAGTACTACAAAATGAGTAAGTGTTAACCAGGATCAAACAAATGATGAGCAAGTACCAGAACTGTGAATTTTGTTATTTATCTGACAAGTTGATGATCCCTGTTGGAAAGCAGTCCCACAAAAAGGTTATCAATTAGAAAAAAAAAAAGAGAGACATGTCTTAGAAACTCTTTCTTATAAACTCTCTCAGTCAAATATGTTATTTCAGATGGCAACTGAATGTGGATGTCTCCACTGTGCTTCTCGGGTTCCTGTTGCCATAGAGCCCAGGCCTGGAGCCAACAATCCCTCCAACCTGAATGGGAGCTAAATGTCACCTCTGGGCATTCATTGTGGGGCTTCCACTCTTTAAACCACCCCTGAGCAGCCTATGGGACTGGAAAGGCAGATCTCCTGGGCTGTTAACATCCAGTATTTCTGCTAAGGACATGGGGACAGCTGGGTTGACAGGAAAGGTCCAGCAGGTCCAAGGCCTTGGTGAACACTCAAGTGGTCCCAGGGAGTCCAGACTAGGGGGGTACTTGATAGTGATGGCAGTCCTGGTGGCAGAAGGACTGGGGCATGGAAATAAGGGAGGGCAAAGCACCCAGGCCCTCCTGAGCCTCTGAGTGAGGCTGAGATCATTGCCCACAGCATAAACCACGGACAGAAGCATTTCATCATCTGTACCGTCACACTTCTCCTTTCCCCTGAAGCAGGAAGTGCTGGTTGCAAACCCAACCTCTCTGAATTTGGAAGGATCAGCTGCAGAGGTGTCAGAGCTCAGGAGTCACCTGCTGACCCCCCAGCGTGGGCTGCGACCCTGATGGTGCTGTGGCACCCTGGGCAGGAGGCACAGCCAGGCTGGGGGGGCAGCACCAGCTTGTCCCACTGTCCTGGCACGTGTGTGACACTCACACCACGATAAGAGCAGCTGATTTGCTGTCCTACACTGTGCTGGCCATGTCCCCTGTGCCCTGGGATCACAGAGTGAGCTGCCATCAACATCTCCTGGGTGGAGCACCATGAACAAGCCCCTCTGTTAGAGCTTGTACTGGAGATGGAAAAAAATGTAAAAAAAAGGATAAAGGAGGAAGCAGAGCTGGAGCACTGAGGAACAGTAAATGCTCCTGCCTGGGTGACTCAACTGCTTGTGGTCTCAATCTCTGAATTTAACCTGAGTCTGCTCCTGTGACACCCAGGAGTGATGGCAGCCAGGGAAGAGTGAGAGCTTCATGCTGGCAGCCTTTTCCTACAGATGGATCCTGCCTGGAACCTACAACAGTCTGAGGACAATGAACTGGGATGTCCAGTCCAGGCAGATGAAGGGTGACATGAAATGCTGAGCAGCCACACCAGCCTTTCCCAAAAGGTCCTGCAGAGGCCTGGCTGTCCTGGTTAGTCCTGAAAGGAACAACCATGAACTGTACAGCTGGGGCCTACACTCACAGCCACAGAAACAGATTTTTGGAGAAATTCCAAGATGAGGAGAAGACCTCTGACTCTGGTCACTTCAGAGACGGAGCAAACCAGAGTTGTCAGGGCTGTGGAGAAGGGGTCCTCACCTTGATTCTCATTTCAGCACCACCCACAGGGGCAGCTCTGGGGTCTGGAAGCTCCTCCCTTGACAGGGGATGGAAGCAGGAGAGCTCAGAACAGCAAGCAGCCCTGGGGCACTGCCAGGGGCTCTGCAAACCTGTGGCAGTTGCTGGACAAGAAGCTCCCAGAAGAAAAGGACAATTGGAAGCAGAGTCTCCTGTGGGAATACTTCACCTAACAGTGTTTGCAAAGTACCAGGAATCCTGACAGCCCTGTCAGAAACAGCACCAGGAGGGGACAATGGTCTCCTTAAAAACCATTTATGAAACATTTCCTCTCTCTCTGCTCTCAGCTCTAGCACAGCTCAACAGAGGTGTGAGGGTTATCAGCCAGGCATATAAAAGATATTCAGTACAGATGGACAGGGAACAAAACTTCCAGGTTTTTTTTTAATTGAAAAAGCAACACAGTGGTTGTAAACCCAGCAGCAAAACTTCCATCTGCTCTCTCTCTCCTCTCCACTATCCTGTGTACCTGACTTTTATGTATTTCTGAAAGAATTCTGATTTCCAAGGAGCTGCTTATTTAAATAAATGCAATATGGGAACTTACAATAGACACTTTCTGATCAAACCTTTGTGTCATTTTCTCATCTTGGAATACTTACACTGTATTTGGAAATTGGTTTATTCACTGTCTCCACAGTGAGACAATCCCCAGGAAAACTAACACAACATTCACAATGTTAATGGACAAATCTCACATAATTCAAAGGAATGTGTTTTGGGGTTTTTCTAAGTCTTGAGGTGAAATGCAAAGCAGAATGGTTTGGGTTGGAAGGGATTTTAAAGACCATCTCATTCCAAGCCCCTGCCATGGGCAGGGACACCTTCCTCTAGCCCAGCTTGTTCAGAGCTCCTAAATACACACATTTCTCAGCTGAAATGAGCATTTCCTGAGCTGAATCTGGGACCCATGGGATGGGAAACCTCAGACAGAAAAGGCCTGGCTCACCTGTAGATGATGTTGAGCATGCTGTGCTCGCAGTCATTGGTGCTGTACACGCTCAGTTTGTCCAGCAGGTCCAGCAGGTGTGTGGAGAAATTGCTGTCAAACTTGTTGATGGTGGCTTCAAAGCCAGATGTGAGGTGCAGGTTGTCAGCATGCTCTGCTAAAAGCTGCCAAGACAAAGGCAGAGGGGCCTCATGTGTTTGTAGATCTGCACTTATTGCCAAGGGGCTGCAATTATTCCCTCCATTCCCCTGACCCACTCACAAATACTGCCAGCAAACTTCACACCTGCTCAGCCCCTGAAATAAATCTTGCAAAGTCCTTGGTAGTTAAAAGCCCTGCTGTGCCCAGCCTGGGAGAAGCCCAGAGTAGATCCCAGCTGAGTTATCCACAAATACATGCTGCCACTGC
This sequence comes from Pycnonotus jocosus, assembly GCA_013400435.1. Lineage (NCBI taxonomy): Eukaryota > Metazoa > Chordata > Aves > Passeriformes > Pycnonotidae > Pycnonotus > Pycnonotus jocosus. Next base: position 160,873 of record VWYP01027666.1, on the reverse strand, counting down.
TCATTTTCAAGCAGGAGGAAAAGCCAGTAGGCAGAAAATGTGTAGCCTAAGACAGGCTGTGACCCCTGGAGCTCTGTGAGTGAGTGCAGTGGTGATGCAGATGTGTGCCACAGGGGCTTCCAGAGGGACAGGAGGATGTGCTAACCACAGAGCAAATCCCCTGTGCATCTAGACAGAGAAATATGAAAACAGATCACCCAGGCATGAAAGCCATGGGCTGCAAAGAGTCCCTGCTCACACTGGGAATGGGAAAGTGGTGGCATTTCAGAAAGCCTGGATGTGGCTCTGCACAGCTGAAAACACAAGTAAAAACTAAAAAAAAAAACTAAAAAAACCCAAAAACAAAAACAAAAAAAACCACCAAAAAAACCCCCTAAAAACAAAAAGGTGCAGGGACTGCTGCAGGAGACAGAGTCTTCAAAGCAGACTTTGAGAACTCCAGCAGCAGTTCCACAAAGATTGTGCTTTTGAGAAACCAGGAAGGGCTACCTGCAGGTGCCACCGTGGTCAGAGTGGCAGCCAGGCCCAGCTGTCCCCCCCGTGTCCCACCTTGTTGGTCAGCTTCTTCTTGGCAGCCTCCTGAGCTCGCTCCTCCTCGGTGGGCGGGCCCAGCATGGTGCCGTGCTCCAGGGTGAGCCTCTCCATCTCGCTGTCCAGCTTCATGCTCTGTGTGAACCTCTGCCAAGGGCACAGCGGTGGGGACACGGTTACAGCCCCTGCCTTCCCTCGGGGCAAAGCACAAGGCTCAGCTGTGCCCAGCCCAGCTCCCAGGAAAGCTGACTCTGAGGCTGAATTCAGCGTGCTGGTACATGGATCTGCCTGAACCCACTGGAAAGGGGATTTTAGGAAAGCTGAGGGCTCCCTGATGCTCCTTGGAATGTGCCCATCAGCACAAGAGAGGTTCTCTACAGAGCACTACAGCTTACACCTCAAGAGAGGGAATTTGGCCTCTGATCCAACATGGAAAAAGGAGGATTTTGTGGAGTAAGAAGCCACAGAAACCATTTGGGAGAGGGTGTGAGCTGTCAAGCCCTAAAGCTGCTGACAGAAGGAACAGAGGCAAGTCCACGTGGGGCTGGCCAAGGGCTGGCAGTGGCAGGGGGAGGCTGTACACACCTGCATGCAGTTGGTGAACATGACACACACAGACATCAGCTTGGAGAAGATCTTGAGCAGCTCTGGGTTGGTGAGCATGCAGTCCTTCAGGCAGTTGTCTAGGAAGCTCGTGTGGTGGCTCAGGACATCGTCAATGTTGGATGCCTGTGACAGGAGAGCCCAACAATGACAAACCAAATGCTCCATCCCAGCACCCTGCTTCTGACAGGGACCTCTGAGTGAGAAACATCCCGAGGTGGAGACTGCATCTGCATTACTGCCTTCAACAGCCCCTCACAGGCTTTAAACCTTTGATTTGTCACATCACCTCCCCACAAATCATGCTTGCTTTAATCACTCAAGTCCTCCCCTGGAAAGGATGGAGTTATCTGCTTTAGGAACTTGCATTTCCTTTGTTTTTAAATCTGCCTGGCGTGGCCACTCCCAGCTTCACAACCTCAGTAAAGTCAGAGAAAACAAGAGAGAAAGAGAAAAACAAATCGAAGAATCTTAAATATCAATAAACTTATCATGAAAACATCCAGGCTATTCAGAAATATGCTTTAGGAGCCAATCAGGAACTGGGATATGCAGTGTTGTGAGGATTCCGTAAGGTTTTTGTTCATCACTGCTACTCCAACAAGCTGTTTCAGTCTTGAGTTTTAAATGATAGATCAAAACTCCCTCTCACTCTGCACAGTTACGGGACGTGCTGGAGTTCAGAACACAAATCAAGCTCAGGAAAGAACCACAGGAATAACACTGCCACAGCATCCCCAGGCTCCAGCAGAACCAATGCAGGAAACCCCTCCCATATCCCTTTAAGCTACTGCAGAACAGGGATAAATGCAGCTTTCTAATGCAATAAAGATGATGATGAAGTTGTGTTGATGAAAATGATGTTGTGAAGATCCCAGCTACAATTTTAGGAAGAGAGCACCTTGTCTTCAAGTGAAAATGCACAAGAGAGAAGTGTGACAAATAAAATGTGCCATAAGGCACTGCATGAGACCAGTGAGGATCCTCCTTTTCCCCCTTATAATACAAATGAAAGGAGAAAACAGGGACAGGATAACTTGAACAACAGCCTCCATGCAAGTAAAGTAAACTGAGTGATATAATTTGCAAACCTAAACCTGCAACAAAATTAAGAAATAAGTGCAATTCCCAGGTTATCCAGGAGCTTGACATATGAACCCTTCTCATTCAGAAGTTCTTGCCAAGAACATGCAGAGACACTCACAATCCTAGACCTGCTCCCTGCTGTGAATTCTCCAGAAAAAAAAAATAATATGACAGGGCATCAAAAAATATTGGTTAGCTGACCCCAAAACAACTCCTCAGGGCACAGTAAGAACTAAGGCAGGATCAGTTGATGCTGAAGATCCACGAGGGCCATCAGACAGCTGCCAAGAGAGCTGATTGCAGGAGTGTTGGGTTGTTTGGTACCTCAGGTGAGTGTTTTTCAGGGTGTAAGAGGAAAAGGATGTGCAGCCCAGAAGTGTCTGATCATAGAAGTGTCTGATTAATAATAATAATAATCATGGCCTTTTTAATACCAGACATTCCCAGCACGCCAGTCCTTGGCAGTTTCATGGCAGGGAAAGCACATGCTCTGCTTCCAAGGGCACAGTAACTCAGCCAAAGATTCAGCTGGAGATACCCAGACTGGTTTATGATCTTTGCACTCTGCATTCACCATCCTTTTCCACAGCTCTCTTCCTCCTGTGTATGGGAATGTTGAGCAGAACCTGCTTTTACATAACAGGGAGCAGTGTGAGCTGGGCAGAGACAGGGGGATGCAGCACAGGAAAGGGATGTATGACTAATCAAGCAGGAAGGTGGTGCAGAACAGCAGCTAACAGATATTTAAATGCCTCCAACAAAATCATCAGATGCCTGCAGCCACTGGAATTAGGCATTACACTTGTGAACTTCACTCACCAGCTTCAAGTTCTTCTCCAGAATGTGCCATGTTGGCTCCATCACTTCAAACATCATGTAATACTGGATATTCTGCACAAAATTCAGCATCCGCTGCCGCAGTGTGAAAGCACCAGCAAACCTAGGGGAGAAATCACACCCACACAGCTGAGAGCTAGCAAATGCCACAGAGAACTATCACCAGCCAAGCAGAGCTAAATATTTCTGTCCTAGCAAATGCCTTGCTGCAGTGTGAGAGGGATTATAAAGTCACTGCAAACCATCTCTGATTATTTTCCATGGCTTTTTCTCATTTAGTAGAGGCAGGGTTTTGAACTTGTCGTAGACTTTAAATATTTGCTTATATAAAACTAGAATTTTGATGTTAAATATTAAAGCAACTTTACAAACAACTATTGAGTGAAACCTAAAATGTTACAAATTGACATCTCTGTGCCTGTAAGACATTTTTAAGGACCTTCTTCACCTCAGTATTGTCTGAGCTATGTCATGAGGTATCTAATTAGCAAGGAGGAGACCCCAAACTGAAAACAAACAAACAAAAAAGACTGTACCACTTAGCTGAATGCAGGGAGAACTGCTTGGCTGTCTTATTGCTGATCCAAACGTTGCACAGCTGCCTTTCCACGTGCTTGCAGTAGAACATGTGTCTGAAAAGCATCTGGTACCTTGTCAGTGCTTTCCTGGAAAGAAAGGAGAAGCCCATCCAGATGAAGGCCTGCTCTGATTGACAGACTAAGCTGTGAAGGCTGAGGCTGCTCAGAGGTAAAGAGACTCTACACAATATGTTCCTCACGCCTTCAGATCTGCGCCGAGCCGAGGCAAGAGAGTCACATTTGCAGCCATCCCAAAGAGCTCCTCTCCAAGGAGACCCTCCTCCGTATTTCCTGCCAGTGGAGACATCACCAGCCTCCCTAATTCCCTCGAGCTCCATGCAAGGGGTCACTCACACAGAGGCTGGGAGGGAGGGTTCAGAGACTGTGGTCTTGTACCCACTGCGCAATGGTCACCCAAGAATTCACCAGGATTTTAGAATTCACCCAAGAATTTGGCAAGATTTTTCCAAAAGAGGGGAAGAAAAGCTGTAACCAAGCTACAGGCAGCATTACCCCAGCAGCAAAGCACTGTCACAAGCAGATGGGGCTGCTTATTTATAGCTCTGGGACTGGATTCAGGTCTGTGCTCAGACACTTTGGCGTAGGTGTCTGCAGAGCTCCAGTCGATACAGTTCAGGAAACCTTACCAAATCCTATTTTCACTCCATAGCTACCACCAGAGCTAGCACACTCTGTTGGGAACTAAGAGACAAAATTCCAAAAGCATCGCATCGTCAGGAGAGCCTCACGGATTCAATGGAATTTTTAGAGGGGGAAATTAAGGGAGGAGTTAATTGCCGGCGTTCAGCGTTTTGAAATCTGCCACTCTCTTCACGCAATGCTGCTTGTCCCATTTGCTTGTGGCTCACAGCAGTGTTTCTCCAGGGAAACAAGAGGCAAAAAAAATCAACCATTCTGTCCCTCCCAACTCAGTTCAATGCAGAATGGCCTGTTACAGCAGCAATAACCTGTATCCTTTGAGTCTGCAAGCAGGGACACCAGAAAGCGTGGGGATTTTTTTCTGCTCTCCAGGTTTGAGGAATGTTTGATTCTTGCATGAAAAACCTCTTGTGAGAGTACCTCTTGTGTTTTTCTCTCAGTGGATTGATGCCATACCTGTTTATGATGAGGGACAGAGGCCACTTCACAATGTAGTCGAAGGAGAAGGCCTCCAGGCCGCTGAGGGTGAGCTCTGTGGGGTCTGCACTGATGATGGCCTTCTCCTGCTTTGTCTCTATGGCCAACACCCTCAGCAGCTGCGTGATGAGGTCATGGGGCATCAAGTCGATCTGTAAGAGAAGAGCAGGACAAAAATGAAGCCACAGGATACCCAAAACCACTGTGGAACAACAGGCAAGGTGCCCATGGTCAGAGTCACTCTCCAGTTGTCATGCCAACCTGGGAAGCAGCAGGTTCTCACAGGCACACAGATCTCCCCAAACCTAAAAGTCAATTATCTTCTGCTTCTGCCCATTCTCACCTTTAAATCATCCTTGAAGGGATCAGTGTTGGCTGTGCTCATTCTCAGGGCTAATTCCAGCAGAGCCTCCAGCCTCGTTGTTATGATGTCATCTACAGGCTTCTTGAGTTCCTCCTCTGTCAGATCCATGAAGTGAACAAAGAAGTCCCCTTGATCCATCAGGAAATAGTGTTTTATAGATCTGCTCAAGAAAACAAAGGGACAATTGATTATTTTTCTGAAAGCCCAGGTTAATCCATATCAAACCTAAAGGAACAAATGCAATCAATTCAACGAGCCTGTGGTGTTTGATCACAAAATGTTTCTCTTTCTGGAGAGCACACAGCCATAAATAACCAGTTTGGAGACTGGTCTTTTATGGATGTCTCCTCCTCCCTACCTCCGCAGTCAGGACACTTCTGTGCAGTCAGATCAGGGCTGCTGCTGTTCTTTTTTTGGCCTAGAAAAATGCAATAAACCCTTTAGGTGTGCTGGGTGCAGGCTCCTACTGCTGTCCTGAACAGCTCCCCAGTCTCCTTCAGCTGAGGAGCAGCTGCCAATTCTGAGCAGAATCCTGGACTCCTCTCAGTGAACAAATATCTGTGCTGATTTTTTTTAAAATCCAGCAGACTTTTGCTGTAACAGGACACATAAACTTTGATTTTCACCTGGCACCAGGGAGAGTGACCTGAGGTGGGCAGAGAGCTTGGGAGTAGCTCTGAGGTGAGCCTGAGCATTAACCAAGTGCCTGGCCAGAGATCACACAGGGTAACTGCAGGCTTTGGAGCAAAAATAGGAGCACAGCCATAACACAGTGTGGCTCCAGACTCCTGATCTGACTGAGCAAAAGCCCTGACCTAGTTTTGGCAACAACCATCCACAGAAGTTGGACCACAGACCTCCAGACATCTTTCCCTCTCAACATTTCTATCATTTTAGACTTTTTTTTTTTTTCCCCTCTCTTCAGGGAAAAAAAACCCCTCAAATCTTGTTTTTTTAGGTCAACCTTTCTAAATGGAAATAGAGAGAACACCTTGGTAATATCCCAAGAGAACAGAGCTAACTTCAAAAATTTATGTGCCCTAGCAGAACCAATCTCTTTATCACGCATTTAGTAAAATAAATCCAACCTTAGGTGAGCCACCAGCTCTTTCTCCTCCATCAGGAAGTCCAGAAGAACTTTGCTGGCATAGTTATATGCTTTTTCTATTTGTTCCACATAAGCTCTCTCTTTTAAAGTGTAGATGACCTCTTTGGCCACAGGGCAGGTGACGTCTCGCCCACATTCCCGCACAACATTTAAATATTTCCCTGAAATTAAAAAGAAAGAATGGTTCCATACTCATCCCTGCTGTACAGCCAACAGGGAAACTTCCACACCACCCCTTTCAAGAAGAAGATATGCTGAGAAATGTTTGCACTACATTGTGTTGAGAGTTGGAAAGGATTTAGGCGCCTTTCAAAAGATGATACAGAATTTTAAAATAGGCACCTGGTATCACATTTAACGAGATTTAGAAATGGTTTTGTCCCCCAGTGGTGACCAAACACCTCTGCAGTTGGCCTGAAGCTCTGCAGATCTGTTGCTCTGCTTCACAAGTCACTTTTGCAGGGCTTTGTACAAGGGTAAGAGGTCAAATGCTTAAATTAACACTCAGATGGTCAAAGCTCAGCTGCCATGCTCCATCCAGCTAGAAAACCTACCCACAAAACAGCAGGGAGACAGCCAGCCAGCTCCCCTTGCTGCTGGGCTCCTGTGTTGCTTTATTTAGAGGATTTGGGGTTCTTTTTCAATCTGACTCTTCTATTGCTCTCAGTTCAGCTGGACAACAAGGCACGGTGACATTTCCTTTCTCTTGACACAAGACCAGCTTGTCCCAAGGTTCCTCACACAGCAGAAGCTCCTACCTGTGCTTAGGATTTTGTCAGCCATTTTCTGCAAGAAGGAGGGAATCTGCTGCTGAACCACAGTGTATCTCTGATCCCAGTACTTGTCATTATAATCCTCCTGGATCTTCTCCTTCTGCAGCTCGTGCTCCTCCACCATGAACTCACTGAACAGTGAAAGCAGATGTTTAGGGGCAGGAAGTGGTACAATGAGGATTTTTTTTTTTTTTGACCTGCAAACTGGTAATGTGATCTATCAGAAATAAATTCTCATGAGGACACATCCAATCAAGAATTGAAATTAGTCTGTTTGTGAAGCAAGAGGAAAAGCACTATGCAGTGTCTCTGATCATCTACAATGAGAAACAGAACTTTACAGGGTTCACTAACCAAGGCTAAACATTATCTGTTTGTCAGCACAGGGGTGAGGAAACTGGCCTTTGTCCACCTGCTCACCAGCAGAAAGGCATTAATTTCAGGTATTTTATCTTTAGCTTTGCCCTGCCCTTAAGATTCTGAAAATGTGGAAAATAGAAATGCTGCATAAACTATCAAATACAGCAAGATGCTTCAAATGACTCTACAAAAGCCAAAAAAACTTCTGAGAGGGCTGTTTCAGCCCCCTGGGCAATGCAGACTTGACAAAGCAGATCAGTATTTCTGAAGTTTTGCATTTCATTTCCACTGCTTAACTGTTCCTTACCTGTATGGATCATTAATGATGCCTCTATAGATCCACTTTTCCAGGATTTCAAAGTAAGGCACGCTGGCTGCCTTGGTTAAATACAGGCACAGCTCCTGGGCCTGGCTGTCCCCAGTGTAATTGAAAGTCTTGTCATGCAGCAAGCTCAGGGTTGATCCTCCCATACACTCACCCTTATCCACAGAAGTAGCTGGAATTCAAAAAGATCAATATAAGGCACTCACATCCTGAAAAGTCCAACCAAACAAAACCCTAAATAGTCCCCAGATTGGACATGGCTCCCTGAGCAGCCTGTGTAGCTCTAAGCAAGAGGCTGGACTAAGAACTTCCAGGGATTTCTTGTGGTTATACAGCCACAGAGAACTGGAGAGGAGTCTGGAAAGGAGCTGAGGAGAGGCAGCAGTGGTGGATAGAACTGATGGGAAGGGCAAAAGGCACAGAGGTGCCTCCTGACACCTCTAAAGGCACACTCAGCCCTAAAACGTGAATGCTGCTCTCCAGAAGAGGTGCAGTGTCCTCACAAGTACAATTCCTCTGGGCTTTCTTCTTTCACAAAGCAGGAAATCAAAATGAGACATGCCCTGCCTGTTTGGCTACCCTGCACAGCTCTCACAAGCTGCCAGAATGTAAGGACTGTGTTTTGGAAATTTACCCAGTGAAGCCAGAATCTCCAAGGTCCTCATTGTGGGCTGGATGTAAAACCACAGCTTCTGCAGTGACAGAAGGCCCTGCCTCTGAAGATGCTCCAGCTGGGTAATTAATATCATGTATTCCTTGATTAGAGTCCGCATGGCTGCAGCCAGAGCATGATTTACCTGTCCATACTCAAAGGAAGACTTCTCCTCTATAAACCTGTAAAATGCAAAAGGAAAATTCTTTTTAAGGCAATGTAACTTGTATAATTTTCAGAAACTTCTGCCTTCAGGACACTTCAGTAGACCCTGTGCTGGAAAGCACACCAGTCCCTCTCCCTTATTTCCCATCCCACACTTCCTAGAAGGGAAAGCTGTGGGAAGATGTTTCCTCTCCAGCCACAGGGGAATTAGAACCATTTGTAAAAGCACTGTGTAGAAAGTGAGAACCAGCACACAAAGGTTCTCTCAGTCCTGGATGCCCAGAGGGAAGCAAAGAGCAGGAAATATGGAGAAATTCCTAGCAGAATGGGAAGAGAAGCCAGAACAGCCAGATATATCCTATCTGCATTTTACCTGAAGTTATCAAGGCCAAGACTGGAAAGAACAAAGGTGTGTGAATGAAAAAGTGAACTGGCAGCACAGAGGAAAAACCCAGCAGAAGAAATGTAGCTCAAACTGACCCCAATAAATTGTCACTCATTTTATATCACTGTAGTTTAAATTAAGCATGGAAGTTAACACCTGCACAATGGCAGATTCTCTGTTTTTCACAGGAGAGCCTCCTCCCCTGACAAAAGGCAGCTCAGTACCTGGTGACAGCAGAGTAACTCGCTGCCACAGGAAGAATCCTGGTCACCAGCTCCTTGATGGACAAGTCCAGGTTGGGATCGAGGGAAAAGGCTCGGTTCTGCCTGCCCACCAGGGCCTGTGCTGTGATGTACCTTCCATCCACACCAATCAGAACGTACAGCAAATCCTCCACAATCATGGATTCCTGGGAGGCTAATGGCAAAGTGCCTGTTCCCAGGGAGGAGACAAAAGAAGGACAGAATGTGCCACCATCCACCCGTTTCAGGCTCGTACCTTGCTTTCCTGGAGAACAGAATCCTTTGCTCATTTATACCCAAATCCAGGAGACAGGATCAGACATCCAACACCAGGCACAGCTCCTGCTGCTGATCCTTCCACCCAAAAGGGCCCAGGTACTTCCAACACCAACAACCTCCCCGTCACCAAAATATTCAAACACCCAGAAAACAGCCCAAACACAGTCACAAAGGAAAAAAAGTGCCAAACCCCAAGTTTTGCAGAGTGTGAACATCTGAACAGCATCCATGAATGAGAACAAAGCATTACAGATCAATGCAATTTTCCCTGTGTTTCACATACCTATTGGTACTGTTGTGTCAGTGCTTAGACTGGTGCCAATTAAGAAATCCCCAATTAGTGCAGGTCTCTCATACACCCAGGATGGAAATACTGGAATGGGCTGACCAGAATTCTTTTTGTTCTGCTTATCCCGGAGGATTTTTCGTGTAAGCTCAAGAGGCTGTTGGAAAAAGAGAGAGAGGGAAAGAAAGGAAAAAAAAAACAGGAGACTTTCAGAAGTCCAGGAAATGTTTAATTTCAAGGAGTAATTATCAATGGACTTGAGAACAGAAAGCAGAATAGCTGGTATTTCAGTAGCATGGTGTAGGGTTTAATTTCCCAGTACCACCTCATCTATTTAACCACTGCTGCAAAAAACACATATTTTCTTACACATTTGACCTTTTTATGTGGGGTTACATCAAATAAAGCCTTTCTGCATCTGTCCTACACCAGCCTGGGTGCTGGGGCACAGCCAGGGAGGCAGAATGGGGACATGCACAGCCACCAGGCAGTGGCTGCTGGTTTGGAGAGAGCACCACATGAAAGCAGCAAACTCCTTCCAGAAGCACCAACACCCTGTTCCAGGGGCACTGAACACCTCTGAACTCAATGCCAAATGCAACCCAGACAAATCCACCCCCAGAGAGCTGGAAAATGATGGAGTTTTTTTGCTCTGAGTGGGAGCTGGCGAAGGAAGTGAGCTCTTGAAGCCTGAAAGACTTTCCACCCCCAGCTCTGACACTAAAATAAATGGAGTGCAAGATCAATCATCAGCTGGGGAAGCTTGTGAGATGCACAACCTACATGAACATTTGGAGCCCCAAGTGCACAAACACAGGCCTGATGAAGGCCATTTCTGAAACCCCACAGATGTGTGTGTGTGTGTGAAAAGGGATATGCACAGGCTCATTTTCCTTTCTTATTTACATCATGTGTGGGTGATCTGCTGAAAGGACCTCGATTTCCTCTGCTCCCCTAACAGAACTGGGACTTTCACATGGAGAAATGGGAAGGATCAAGCAAGCTGCCAGCGATTCAAAGGACAGCTAAACCCCACACGAAACTGCAAACCTCAGTTGGCTGTATGAACATGTTCAGCCAGCAGTAGGTCTTCCCAAATGGCAGGCAGGAAAAATTTCTTCACTGAGAGAGTGGTTAATCACTGGAAAAAGCTCCCCAGGGAAATGGTGGTGTCATCACCTCTGTAAGTGTTTAAAACACGAGGAAAAATGGCAGCTGGGGACGTGGTTTAGTGGGCATGGTGATATTCAGTCCAGGGTTGGACTTGATGATTCTCTGATTTTATTCTATAACAAGAGGCAGGGCACTTCTGTTTGCACTACAACCAGCTCTAGTGTGACTTTGTTAACTGGCAGAGGTCAAAGAAGTCAACATTTTGGCTATAAAGGACACATCCACCTGAAAGGGAACACTTTTTCCTCACCTTGATGAATCCTGGACCAAAACTGGTCCAAGCAGTAACTCCAATCTCTGCATGATCTGACAGTGCCAAGCAATCCCAGGGCAGATGGCACAGCACTTGTGGCACTGGTGACAAAGCACATGTCTCAGGGGCATGAATCACCTTCTCTCTAAGGCTCCAAGTTTAGGTCCCTGCCAGCACAGGCTTCACCAACAGCCTGCAGAAAACTCCCAGGGCTGAGAACACGGCCCTCAGGTGGCACCCCTGGCACAGGGTGGCAGTTTGCCACTGGCATGCTGAGGAACCTGCATCTGCCACCTTGAGCAATGGCAGTGCCAACACGCATGGAGGGCTCATCTCTGAGCTCCATCAACACCTCCAACTCCATTTGTGACCCTCACAAACAGATCTGTGTCAGGGGCTGAGCAGACCCAACACTTCCAAGGAATGTCCTTCTGTCCCAGCCCTTACTGACCCAACAGGCCTGAGCACCAGCCCACCAGGGCCTTTTAACACAGTTCCAGCTCTTTAAGTCTGAACAGACTGCAAATGGAGCAGCAGGGAAGCACAAATCTTGGCTTGTGATGGCATTTCAGTCCCTCTGGCTGTGAATTGCACATCCCAGAGAACGGCACTTCCAGGTCTTTCCTCTTTTAGCAAGTTCACACATAAATCCTGGTAAGAAGATCAGTTATCACACTGGAAATTCATCTTCCCTTCATGATCTACATCACCCCCTTGACTCAGATCGTCTGTGAAGGATCTGGATGAGTCAGGCCCAGTGTCTGTGCAGTGTTTCAGGGTATGTGGGACAAGGTTGGTCTCACCACTGCTGACAGGGTGAGGAGCTGGATCCTTTGTTTAGGATTTGAGTTCTCCTCCACCATCACATTCACAAAGGGCCCTTCAAGCCCAGAGATCCAAAGCACAGGACATGGAAGGTCCATCCCTCAGGCCATAGAGGGCCTGAAGTGATCTGGGGCTTGTCCCCTGTTAGATTTAGCTGACCAGACATGAGAAGGCACTATGGACCTCTGAGCATCTTCTCCTCTTTCCTCTCTGTCCAAAGAACTCTCCATACACTGTTGCTCCTCTGCGTTCTGCAGCCCAGGTGTCCTTACCTTGACCCATGAGCTTCTCACCATATTTTTCTCCCTCCCTGTCCTGTCTGTCAAGTCAACCACCACCATTAATGGATTATTTTATACAAATAATGACAGGAAGCAGAATTTGGGATTTAAGTAATCAACTGCCCTTCTGCACTCTGACCTCACAACCTCCTGCTGCCAATGAAATGTTTAAGTGTTTGCTAAGCCTGTGTCTCCAGCTGGTTTTCCTCCTCCTTTCTGTCTTTTCCATGATGCCAGCTTGCTCCAAGCCTTGTCCAACCTGGCCTTGGGACACTTCCAGGGATGGAGCAGCCACAGCTGCCCTGAGCAGCCTCTGCCAGGTTCCTCACAGGGAGGAATTTAACTGTGAATTTAACCTAAGAACAACCTCAAAGAATTTAACCTTAACTGCCTGGAATAGAAAAAGGCCACTTTCACTAAGAACAGCACCATGATTTAACATGCTCTGACTAAGGAAAGGGAAGATTTTGTGCCCAGAGCTTGGGGAAGGGCTCTGTACCTGCTGTGCACTGGAGTTGGCCGTGACATTGCCCAGCTGCTTGCGCAGCTCCTCCAGCTCCTGCAGAGACATCTTGGAAGTGGATGTGGGGATGGAAAAATTCGTGCTGCTGCTGGTGGCTGTGTTTGCTGCCAGTTCTGCCCTTTCTTTAGCATTTTGTTGCAGGTAGTGGAGTGTCTGTACATAGATAAAGAAAGAAAGAAAAGATTTTGTGATTGCTTGTGGGGCAGCACAGTCTAAAGCAAGAAACACATGACCATACCCTGGCTGTACTGAATCTAACCACAGATCTCTCTGTCCCAGTTTTCCATGTCTTAGTGAATTATATCAAGAACAGCATAACTCTCAGTAGGGCTTTAATAACTCAGTAAAAGCTAGAACTGTTTATTTGTTGATTTCTACAGATTTCACTGAACTTTACCATCAGCTGTGCTTGCAATCATTGCATTGTTGCTACTCTTCAACATCCAGTTCTAAATGAGGAACCAACCTCTTTGTCCTCGGTGAGTTTTGACAGCAGATAAACTAAAGAATCCAGATGTCTTGTGTTTTTAGACTTCAGCTCGTCATACTTCTTCAAAAAATCTTCAGGAGTTCGAGAAAACTCTGCTATTTTCACCTGTAAAACATCATGTTAATATTCAGTGGGGTTACAACTAAAATTAAATGGAATTAGAGCAAACATGCAGCTGAGGCTACAAAGATGAGAAGTTTCAGAGTGAGTTAGAGAGTTTCTAGCACTCAGAGCTTGACTGGTGGATTGCTTTTAAAAATGAAAACAAAAGGCAGTTTTATAGCCATAACAGTGTGTCTGGTCATGAGTGCCAGGCTTTAACCTTTAACATTTGAGTGATATTCAGAACAAAAAAGGCATATAATGCTATAGGTGCCAGTCATATAATTGCATTTTATACAATTTTCACTTCATCATGTAATCAAGGAATGGTTTGTATGGGAAGGGAACTTCAAGGTGATCTTGTTCCACCCCCTGCCATGGGCAGGGACACCTCCCACTGTCCCAGGCTGCTCCAAACTCCAATGTCCAACCTGGCCTTGGACACTGCCAGGAATCCAGGGACAGCCACAGCTTCTCTGTGCCATGTTGCCACTCTCCCAGGGAACAATTCCTTCCCAATATCCCACAAAACAACCTCCACCTTGAACGTGCCACTGCCCCAACCCTAACACTCCTCTCCTCCCACCAACACTCACTGAGGATTCAACCTTCTCCCCTCCCGCTCCACCCCCAGAACGCCCACCCCCGATCCGCCCATCCCCTCTCCTCCTCCCCCAGGCCAAGGGAAGGAGCTGTTCCTCCAGGAGAAGGCAGGCAGGACCTTGGCGCTGTGTGCAGACACGTTGGTGGTGATGTAGGGCGTGCGGTTCTTCTGCAGCAGCTCGATGTAGACCTCGGCGCCCTCCCCGCCGTGCACCCGCAGCAGGCTCAGCAGCTCGTTCACATCGTGGTGGATGCGGAACTCGCTCATGCTCCCGCCTCGGGCTGCCGGCCCTGGGGGCACGGCAAGGAGTTATCCCGCTGCTCCCAGGGAAAACATCCCCCTCAGGGAGACGCTGCTGGAATGTTTGGCTGGGATAAAGGAGGAGGAAACAAACAAAACAGGGATGCTCCTTGGATGGGTTGGTTTGGGTTGGAGCGGACCTCAAAGCAGATCTCGTTCCACCCCCTTCCACTATCCCAGGCTGCTCCAAGCCCTGTCCAACCCGCCCTTCCAGAGATCCAGGGGCAGCCACAGCTTCTCTGGGCTGCTGCAGCTGAGATAGCTCCAACCAGGAAGAATAAACCTGGGGGAGGATCTCAAGCTGGGGTTGACCAGCAGAGGGTTTTTTCATCTCAGCGCTGGTTGGTGTCCTGACAGGCTGACCCTGCTGCTGCTTCTGAAATCACTCCAAAGCAGTTTTCCCTAAGTTTAGGGGTCTTCCCATTCTACTGCCTACTTTACTAACATCACTCAAACACCGCAGAGTATTTAAATAATAACTTTAATACTGACACAAAACCCTGAGATGTGCTCAGCCTGGTGCTAAAAACCACAACCCAGGTTGTGGGGTCAATCCCGTAAAAGGTCATTCAATTAATTGATTGGACTTGATGATCCTTGTGAGTCCCTTCCAACTCAGAATATCCCGTGATTCTGCACATCAGAAGTAAGACTCCGAGTTAGGAATCATGGAAATAAATAAGGAGTTTCATGTGACACTCTGCGCAGATTGTATCAAGCAGATCATCCAGATCCAGGTATCAAACACAAGGACACAATTTTCTTTTGCCAAGATCATGGAATCACTTAGGCTGGAAGGGATGCCTGCAAGCCTTGGTCCAACTCGCCACTGAAAACTGACTCAAATTACAACAGGGTGTGCAGGGCCTGGTCCAGCCCAAGCTTAAATCTCTTTAAAGGTTAAAAATCTCTCTAAAAATCCAGCCCAAGCTTAAATCTATTTAAAGGTTAAAATCTCTGTAAAAATCCAAGTTCCCCCACCACTTGGAGCCCTGATCCTACAGGGATTTCCCGCGGGCTGCTGAAGTGCCTGGGGATCAGGGATGTAAGGAACGAGGAGAAGCTGCGGGAGCTGGGCTGGCACCGCTGGACACGAGGAGGAGCCCGCTGGGGCCACCGGCACGGCCGCAACCCGGGAAAACCGAGCGGGCCCGGGGCAAACAGTGGAGGGATCCTCATTCCCGGGATGACCCGACGGGCTCGGGCAGGATCTCAGCCGCGTCCTGCTCCGCCCCATCCCACCCTCCATACCCTTTATCCTACTCTATCCTACTGTATCCTATCCTATCCGTCCCATCCCATCCCTACCTGCCCGCCCGGATGTGCCGCTCTCTGGCGCCGGGAAGCGCATCCTGCGCATGCGCAGCCCGCCGCGCGGTAACCCGGCAGTGCGTGAGGCGGTGTGGAGCGGAGCGCCCCGCGCATGCGCAGTGCCCGCGCTGCCCCGCCATGCTGCCGCTGCCGCCGCGCCTTCACCTCCTGCTCCGTGAGGGGCTCCCCCCGCTCCCTCAGGATCCTCCATCTCCGCATCCCACTCAGCCCACGCCGCCCTTCACCTTCGCCCCCCGCCGCCTCCGCCTCGGCCCCCAACACCCGCTCTTCGAGGTGAGGCGGCCCCGCGCCCGGCGAGCCCCGCGGGGCTGTGTGGGGGCCGCTCCCGGCGCGGCTTTCCCCGGAGCAGAAGGGTTTGCGCTGTTCCGCAGCCCTGCCCGCCCGCCCACAGCCGCTCTCTGCTCCTGTCTAGGATGGGGACGTGCACAGGCACCTCTACCTGCAAGGCGTCCTCACCAGCCTCGAGGAGGTGGCCGAGAGACCCAAGTAAGTGAGGCGGGTCTCGCTGCCAGAGCCTGTCATGGAATCAAGGAATGGTTTGGGTTGGAAGGGTCCTTAAAGATCATCTCATTCCTCCCCCTGCCATAGGCATGGACACCTTCTGCTCGGCCGGGTTGCTCCAAGCCCTGTCCTGGCCTTGGACACTTCCAGGGATCCAGGGGCAGCCACGGCTTTGCAGCTGGCACAGCTCCAGCCGGGAAGGCTGAGCCTGAGCGAGAATCTTGGTCTTGCTCTTGTGTTTAAAACCAAGGAAGTACTTTCGAGTGTTGTGTGAAGTTCACCTATGGATGCCTCTTGAAAAAGCCTTGGCACAGAGCTGTCATCCACAACTGCAACTTTTAAGTCCAGCAGAAAATTTATTACCTCCTGGCTTGTTTATTCTTCAGCGAAGCACCATTTAACAGGAGGATGATCTAGATGATTCTGAAGCCACAATGGTTAATAAGTTTCCAGTGGCAAATTAGTTTCCAGTTGCCAGCACCATCATGATCTTCATTCCATTGCACCTGGCATTTAATTTTAAGTGTAAGTCACAAAAAATGCCACAAGTATTGTGGGTGCAGTGTGGGTCTAGTGGAAGGTGTCCCTGCCCATGGCAAGGGCTTTGTGGTCCAATCCAACTCAAGCCATCCTGGGATTCTCTGATAAAATCCTCTGGAGGGGATGTTTGCAGCTGAAATTTAAGGCTCTAATTCAGCTTAAAGCATGGATGTCCTGATTTCCCTGCAGGGTGTCCGAGTTCAGCTGCCACATCTCCGGGTGCAGCCAGGTGTTTGACACTCTGGAGAGCTATGAGCACCACTACAACACCCTGCACAGGAACGTCTGCTCCTTCTGCAAGCGCTCCTTTCCCTCTGGGAACCTCTTGGATATCCACATCTTGGAGTGGCACGACTCCCTCTTCCAGATCATGGCCGAGAAGCAAAATATGGTGAGCTGCCACGCCCAGCCCTTGCCTCGTGTTTGGTGTGCTCTTGTTTTTTTCCCAGTTATGTCTTTTTTTCTTTCTCCTCCCTGCCTTTCAGTACCAGTGCCTGGTGGAAGGCTGCACGGAGAAGTTCAAGAGCAGCAAGGACAGGAAGGATCACTTGGTGACTGTGCACCTTTATCCTGCTGACTTTCGGTTTGACAGGCCCAAGAAGGTGAAAAGGTAACTGCAGAACTTTTCCTCCTGTCCCACAAGGAAAGTGTGAGGGAATTGGGATTGTTCAGCCTGGAGAAGAGTAGCTCTGAGGTGACCTAACTGTGGCCTTCCAGTGCCTGAGAGAGCTACAGGAAACATGGGGAGAGACTCTCTACAAGGGATGGAGTGCCAGGAAAAGGGGGAATGGCTTCCCATTCCCAGAGGGCAGGGTTAGATGGAATACTGGGGAGGAATCCATCCCAGATGGACTCATTTCCTCATGAAGTACTTTTGATTTCCTTGACTCTGGGCTCACATGAGGCAGATATAAAATTTTCTGAGCCAGGATATAAAATTTTGTCTCTGCAGTGGCTCCAAGCACTTGAGCTCTCCTATGGGGCAAGGCGGCAGCGTGCCCATGGATGTGAGCGTGGAGATGGCGGAGACGTTCCAAGGAAATCCCATGGAAACAGGGCCTGAGGAGAACATGGAGATCTCTCAGCCTGCAGCCAGCCCCAGCCCCTCACTGCCAGAGAAACGACTCTACAAATCCAGGTCTGTGCTCCTGTCTCTGGGACCACTCCATCTTGTCAGCCCTTTGCAGCACCCTTTGGGGTGCTCCTGTGCTGAAGATAAAACAGGCAGGAATCCCATGTGTGCTTCCAAAGGCATTTTTGAAAAGAAGGAAGTGTAAGGAAGAGCAGAACATGGGTGTGCTGTGGAACCTCTTCTTGTCTGCCCACCTGATCTCTTCCCAAGGTATTGCAGGGTGCAGCTTCTGCTCTCCTGCTCCTCATTTGGTAACACACCTTGCTATAAAGAGGCCTCCAGGACAGGAATGTGCAGAGTACACTGAAATCCAACCACTATTTCACCCATTCTTTAAATTATTTGACGATTTATATGTCCTGCTCTTCCCATAACTTTGCTCTTCCCACTCTGGGAGCTTCAAATGCCCCCCAGAGCATTTGGCATCCCAGTGAGCCTGTGAGGGCTGGGCTGTTAACATGGATTAAAGCCTGTCTCCTTTTCCAGGGTCCCATCCACAATTTGCTTTGGACAAGGTGCCACCCGAGGATTTAAAGGACCACGGAAGAAAGTCTGAAGGTCAGTGCAGCAGATTTGTGCAAGATGAGCAGGCACGGAGCCAGTGCCACCAGGGATATTTCCAGATCCCACTCCATGGAATAAACCACCCAAACCATTTGGGCACGGGTTCCTGATGTCAAACAGAACTGGCACCACCTGGCTGAGTTAAGAATCCTCAAGACTTTGGGAAGGGGAGCCCAGAATATGTGGTGAAGTGTTCTGGAAACTGTCCTGCAGCTGAGGCTGCACAGGATTGGGTGTTTTATTTTTTGCCTTTTGGGGGTAAAAAATAGATTCAAGAAGTTACAAGACAACAACATGACTGTATGGAAGCTGGACTCACAGAGAAAAGAAAATGGGGGGAAAAAACCCATTGGTTCTTAGTTCTGACTTTCTCCATCTTGCTGAAGTCTCCTCTGCATTCTGACACCTGCTCTCCTGGGCCAGGAGAAGCATTTTCACAGGGAGTTAAAATAAAGTGACTTCCAGCCAGGTGAATAAATAAAAGGAATTTTTACAAAATCGCTTCATAGAGAATTTAAGTGCTATTTTGAAGCCCAGGCAGAGTCAGACATGTGGAGTGAACCTCCCTTTGCTGCAAATGCTGCCCAAATCAGGTTGGGATGGAGGTTGTTTTCACTATTGCCTTCCCCTTCCTTTGTAATGTCATCCTCCTGGAAAAAGCTGGAAAGACAGAGCCACTGGTCTGGGGTCCTGGTGAATCCTGACACTCCAAAATTATGCATAAGGAAAAAAAGAGATTTCTGGAACAGTGTTTATCCAAGAAGCTTAGGATCTATAATTGCATTTTTTCCTTCCCCCGCTCTGTGAGGAATAGAAGATCAAAGAGGCTTTGAAAAATCCTTGCAAATGGAAGCAGGGAACGATGTTTACAGAGACGTAGGAGATTTCCCAGTGAGTTTTAAAAAGCTTCCCTCTGTTTCACACTCATCCAGCTTGTCCAGCCCTAATCCCTGCTCTGTGGGCTCTGGAGAGTGCTGTCTCCAGCAGGCAAACCCTGCAGCCACACAACTGCCCCAGGACATTTGTCAGCAGGGACTAAAAATCACTCCCTAACACCAAAACCCTGAATGAGGCTTTTTCCCACACTGGGATATCCTGGAATGGGAAGCAGATCCCACGCTATGGGAGATGCCTGCAGGCTTTGGCCTGGGATGGTACAAAGGTCAGGCAGCAGCGCACTCTGCTCCTCCTTAGTGTGCAGGTCCACGAGTTCTGCCCTGGGAATTGTTTTTTCCCAGAGTCCAGGGTCACAGAGTGTTCTTGCTATTGGGAAACAAATGGAAGTTGCAGTTACAACCTCTGGGCTCCTGATTCGCTCTCTTCTGGGTCACCAGCTTTTCCCAGAGCCCGTAGGCAACAAAGTATTTCCCTGTGGCTGCCAAAAACCCTTATTTCAAGCCAAAACTTGAATTTCCCCTCTCCAGGCATCGTGCACTGGCAGGAGGACACAGAGAGCCCAGGGGTGCACGAGGTGCCATCTCCATGGGTAGCAGGACCTGGATCCACCCAGGGCAGGAGGGACACGTGGGATGGGCAAAGTGCGAGGCAGGTGTGGCAGGAGGCAGCCATGGACAGGTAGGTCCCTGCCAGCCTGGCATGAGGGGTGGGCAGGGGGGTGCTGGGGTCAGGGAGGAGCTCTGGGCATGGGAGCAGGGTGTGGGCCACCATGGCTCTGCCATCTCTCTCTTCTCCACCCCAGGGCCATGGGGCTCTGCAGTGTGACCGTCCTGCTGGGCACTGCTCTCGTCCTGCTGGCACCCAGCAGCACCCAGGTGAGCCCTGCCTCAGCCTGCCCTCCTGCTGCCCCCTCTGATGAGGGGACCCACGTGTGACCCGTGCCCCCCCCTCGGAACCCCGCTGTCTCCCCACAGGCTGTGAGCAGCTCCTGGTGGAAGGACCTGGCCACGAAGCAGGATTTGGCTGAGGAAATGTAAGTGGTGCTTGCATCTGGCTCACAAAAACTGATAAAGCAACACTCCAAAATGGGAAGTGTTTGAGGGGGGATAAATCCCCCTTGTTGCTTTCTGCCCCCCAAAATTAAGGGGCTCTCAGCTCCATCTCCCTTCCTCCCTGAATTACACAAACTCCCTGAGCATCCAGCTGGTTTCTCTATTCCTTTTGTGGAACAAATAGTTAAGTTAGCTCCTTTTTGCACCCTGAGATCCTAACTGATGCTTCCTGAGGTGTGGAGAATCTCACCAGGGTGCCTGCACTCCACTGGAGTGGGATTCCTGGGACAGGGTGGTATTTGGCAACCTTTCCTTGCTGATTTTGTTCCCCTCTTCCAGCGTCCTGGGTGTAGGAGCCATCGAGCCAGCAGAGGACAGTGAGCCAGGTATAAAGGTCTTCTCCAGCAGTGCCTGGGCTCAGAGGGGCCCACCCCAAGTCCAGGCAAGGCCAGAAGAGGATCGTGACCACCTCCACCACCCCCAAAATGATGCCAGAGAGGCCAGTGCCAGTGTGCCATTCTGGATGCTGGCCCTGAAGGTGCAGAATGGCCCGGAGGAGGATCGTGACCACCTCTACCACCCCCAGGATGATGCCAGGGAGGCTGACACCTACAGGTCACCACGGATGCTGTCCCTGAAGGTGCAGAATGGCCCGGAGGAGGACCGTGACCACATCTTCCACAGCTGAGTGGAGATGTGCCCCGGCTGTGAAACGAGGGGTGGGAGCTGCCCCTGGGGCTTCCTGGCAAAATTTGCCCCTTTCCTACCCAGAACTGAGCCTCACCAATAAACCCACTCCCCTCTCCACGTCCTGGTGGGCTCCTCATTACTGGCAGAAACCTGCTGCTAATTGCAGGGCCTCCACACCTGCACAAACTCCCCTCAGGATTACCCCAAGGTGCCAGGCTGGGCTAGGATGATGCCCTGGGACAGGAGACTCAGCCCCATCATCCTGGCCCAGGTTCAGCCCAGGTGAGGCTGAGGCCAAGCAAACTCAGCACATTGGTAGAAGGTGCCCCAGGCTGTCCCCTTCCCAGGGAACACGCAGACCTATATTCCACGAGGCTGCTCCTGCCCAGCCCAGCGTCAGAGAGCAGCGTGATGGAGCATGGGGGGCTCAGTGCACCCCAACATTCCCCAGCTAAGGCAGGAGCTCGCAGCAAGGATGCCCCATCTCCCAGCAGCACCTAGAAAACCTTTTAATAGCGAAGGCAGAGGTGGTCCCCACTGCTGGCTGTCACCCCAAGCAAGCGTTGCTCGCTGATGGGTCCCAGTCCCCTCTGTGGGGTAAGGCAGGGGGTGGAGGGGCTGCAGGAGGCTGTGGGGACCTGCACCACCCCAGAGACCTGCACATCCCGGGCTCAGCTGTCGGTGAAGTTGGCCTTGCGCTTCTCCACGAATGCCGTCATCCCCTCCTTGCGGTCGCTCTGGGACAAGCAGAGAGGTCAGGGTCGGGGGGCTGCAGTGGCCCTGTGATCCCTCATGCCACGGGGCTGATTCCCCTACTCACGGTGGCAAAGGTGGCGTAAAAGAGGCGCTTCTCTGTCCTGTTCCCCTCTGTCAGCGTCGTTTCGAAGGCTGAAAGCAAGGGAGAAGTTGGGGAGACCCTCTGCTTGGCCTTGCAGCCCCCCCAAGGGGTTCCCAGTTGGCCCCCAGCCCCTACCAGCATTGACTGACTCCTTTGCCATGGCAGCCACCAGCTTGGAGTTGCTGGCGATCTTCTCAGCGCAGGCAATGGCTGCGTCCAGCAGCTTCTCCACGGGGTAGACCTTGCTGACCAGACCTAGGACGGGCAATGGGAAGTGGGGGGATGGCTCCCACCAGACCCCTGCAGTGCCAGGGCTGTCCCATGCCCCTACCTGCCTCCTTTGCCTCTTTTGCCGAAATCCGGTCCCCGGTGAGCACCATCTCCATTGCCAGTGACTTCCCCACTGCCCTGGTCAGCCTTTGTGTCCCACCAGCACCTGGGACATTTAGAGAAGGGAGAGGTTCAGAGAGGGATACCTGGCTGTCCCCACCCCAGCTGGGATGGAAGCCCCTGGCAGGAGCCTGCTGCTCACCTGGGATGGTTCCCAGCAAGATTTCGGGTTGCCCAAACTCCGCCTTCTCCCCGGCGTAGATGATGTCGCACATCATGGCCAGCTCGCACCCACCTCCCAGCTGGGATGGGGGGACAGAGATGAGTGAGGGGGTGCCGGGGTGGGGACAGGGGGTGCAGGGAGATGTGGGGGACACTCACAGCGTAGCCATTGACGGCAGCGATGATGGGTTTGCGGACAAGGGAGACCTTGTCCCACCCGGCGAGGAAGCCACCGCTGTAGTTCTCCTGGAAGGTTTTATTCTGCATCTCCTTGATGTCTGCACCAGCTGCAAAGGGAAGTGCAGTGGGACACCAATCCCCTCCAAAGCTTTGGGGTGAGCAGAGGCCCCTGTCCTACCTGCAAAGGCTTTCTGGCTGCCGGTGAGGACGATGGCTCCCACCTCAGGGTCGCTCTCCATCGCCTCCAGCGCCCGCCGCAGCTCTGCCATGAGCCCCTCGCAGAGCGCATTGAGCGCCTTCGGCCGGTTCAGCTGGATCAGCCCCACGTTCTTCTGTGCTCCCGTCTTCTGCACCAGCAGGTACTGGAATGCGGCCCCTGCCCGCCACACCAGCACCGGCCCGTTAGCCCACCGGCTGCCGGCACCGGGCGGACCCCCGGCCAGCCTCGGCAACGCCTGGCCGCCGTCACTCCGTGCTATTTAAAGGCGACCTTGATGCCAGCGGTCACCGGCAGCCGGCGGGACGTCACCGGGAGCTTGGCTTCGGAGGAGCTCCCGGTGCCACCCCAACCCGCGAAGATGCAGCCCCGTGCCCAGCCTGGGCTGGGACACTGTGCGCGGTGCAGGCACCCAGTGCTGGGATCTGGTGCATGGTCCAGCGACCCCGGTGCCCGGCGCTGGGCCTCAGTGCCCTGGTATGCAGTGCCACTGCCCATACACGGCGCAGGTTCCCGGTGCCCGGTGCTGGGCTCTGGAGCGCAGCTCCGGAACCACGTGCAACTCGCTGGGCACAGCCCCGGTGCTGGGACCGTACCTTGTGCCGGCTTCCAGTGCCCGGTGTTGTGGCCCTGGTGCACAGCCCAGGCACCCCGTGCCCGGCGCTGGGACCTTACACGAAACAATGACCCGGTGCCGTGGCCTGGTGCGCAGCCCAGGGATCACGTGCAGCTCCATGGGCACAGGCCCGCCCGGAGCTACGACCGTGCCCGGTGCGGGCACCCAGTGCCCGGCGCTGAGCGCGGCCAAGCCCACCCACCCGCGGTGCCTCCCCGGTGCCCCGGTGCTCACCGGCGCTGCAGCCCCGTGCGCCGCAGGGTGCGCGGAGCGGCGGCGGGAAGCGCATTCGGGGGAGC
>VWYP01027666.1:116262-130088 GCA_013400435.1 Pycnonotus jocosus | reverse complement strand
GCCCGCGCCGGCCGGTACCGCCCTCCGCCCCGCTGGCACCGCCCGCCGCCAACGGCACCGCCCCTGGAGCCGCCCGGGCCGCCGCGGGGAGCGGGGGAGACGGGAAGGGATGCAGGGAAGCGTGCATGGATGCCCGTGGGTCCCGGTGCAGTGATGAACCGGCTGCCTGCACCCGTGGGGGGCAGGAGAAGGCCGGGCTGGGAGAGGGGAGCCCTCCTGGAGTAGGGGCAGCCCTGGGAGCACCTCCCCACCCTCCTCCTCTCCCCATTCTGCTCCCGCTCACCCACATTATATCGTGGGGCTGGTCAGCCTGGCAAGGTGGTGGAGCAGTGGATGCCCCTCGTCCCCCAGTCCCGCTCACACATCCCAGTGGAGCTGCCCCAAGTGATTCCCAAACCTTCATGGATGCAATAAAGACTCTCTACTCCCAAGGCTGTCTGATGGGGGTTTTTCTTTGCCAGCAAGCGTTGCTGCCACCTGCCCAAGGGTGGCCCAGGGTACTGGAATGTACTGGGATATTCCCAGTGGGACCCTGGGATAACCCACTGTGCCACCCAGCTCTACCATCTGTCTATGGGGTTACTGTGTCCCTGCTGGCAGCTCCCCAGAAAAGATTCACATGCAAGGAAGAGCTGGGGGTGTCAAAGCACAGGCTCCTGAAATCCCGTTTGAGTATTTATTTTGGAGGGATTTTCTTCACCTCCAGGTTTGCAGCAAGCAGCAGGGTGGGGCAGGCTGGGGACATCAGCCTGGCAGCAGCTTCCTGGGGGGACAGTGGCCCTGCAAGCCAGCCCAGGGCATTTGGGGTCATCAGCTCCCAGGGATGAGGGATGATCATTCCCAGTGTCCTGGCCCTGAGCCATGCAGCCATTCCTGGGGACCTCCGGCCCCTGGGTCCCAGCCCAAACAATGCAGGCAGGTGCCTGGCTTGGCCCAGGTAGAGACCTTCCACTTCCCTGGGGACTTCTCCTGAGGAAAAAAGATTCTCCAAATCCAACCTGAACTACCCTGGGCTGCAATCTGGGGCCAGAACTCCTTGTTGCTGCTGCCAAGAAGAGTTTGGCTTCATCCATCCCCTCCATTCCTTTGTGTGCCATGGCTGGGGGGCTGCTCTCAGCCTGTCCCCCCACAGCCAGACTCAACAGCCTCCTAGGCTGGGTGCTCTAATCCACAACCCACTGTGCAGCCACTGTGGGGTCATGGCAGGGTCCCCATGTCCCCCTGGCACAGCACCATCGTGTTGGGACCCTTCCAGCAGGGCTGGTGGCTCCTGCCTGCTCTGATGCCTTGGCTGACCCCAGTGCTGCCCTCCCACCACGGTGCTTGAGGAGCTCCCGAGCAAGGAGGAGAGGCCCCAACAACCAAAGGATGCGTGGAAAGCACCATCACCACAAGCCTGTCAGGCCAGCAGGACAGAGGGGACAGCAGGGAGTGTCCCACCCCCTCCTGGGGCTGTCTCAGCTGGGGGACAGGGGCCAGGCCACCATCACCTCCCCTGGGAGCTGCCGCTCTACCAGGAGCCCCCCATCAGCTCCAGCATGCTGCTGTAGAGGCGCCCCGGGGCATCCAGGCCCCAGACAAAGTCCAGGTGGTTCCAGTCGGGGATGTGGGTGTAGGAGACGAGGTGGGTGATGCGGGGCAGCAGCAGCAGGACGTCCCTCCTGTCAGCTGCCCAGTCCTGCCCTCCCGACCACACCGCGGTGGGCACCGGCATCTGCTCCACGCGGTACAGGGGTGGTGTGTCCTGGAGGGGCACGGGGGGCTCTCAGTTGGTCATTCTGGCCCTGCACCACCCTGCACAGACCCCCCCAGGCAGCATCTCCAGCTGCCAGCACTGCCACTGCAGCTCCTACCTGGTGGTACCTGGCTGTGTTCTCGCTGCCATAGTCAAAGGCTTTGAATTCTCCAGATTTTAACACCTGGGAAGAGAGGATGGATCTGCTGTGGGAGGCCAGCGAGTGCTACTGCGTGGGTCTTGCATCTCCCGGCCCCCTCGAGGCACCCATCATGAGAGGGTGCTCAGGAGGGGTTTGTGTAAGTCCCTGCCCTCATCTGCCCATCTCCAGCCATGCCAGCTGGCTGGGGCAGGCAGCACAAGGAAAGGTGTTGGCATCCTCACCCATGCGACATTGCAGGAGGAGATGGCACCCCTGCAAAGCCAGGCTTGCCACCTTTATTACCAGGGTGGTTTTGTGCTCCATGCCTGTCCCTAGCCAGGGGCTGACAAGCCAAGGTGTTGCATGTGACCCCTTGGCTGCTCCAGTGCTGTGCTCTTCCCTCTGGAATCCTGCTCACCACCAGCTGTTTGTGCAGGGTGCTGCCAGAGTTCCTTCAACAACCTGATCATCCTTTTTCACCTTCCACTACCTTTAATTTGGCTCTGCAAGGAGGAACATGGGTGGGATCCTCCAGCCTGGCCCCTGTTTCCAGCAGGGCCAGTGCTGAAGCTGCAGAGTCAATCTCCAGGGTGCACAGGACCCCTTTCTTTGGACAGGGGGAGCTGTTGTTGGGTCCCCCTTTTCCTCCTCATCCTGTTCCCCCAGCCTCTCCTTGATGTCCCCAAGCACCATGGTGTCCCCAAGTTCTGCTTTGGTGACTCCTGGGGGTCTCAGCATCCTTCTGTGGCCTCCCCATCCCATCCCTTGTCCTGCCTGGCACAGCACAGGGCACACACTGTGGTGTTCCCTGGTCTCCAGAGACACCAGGGCAGCTCATCCTGCATCCAGAGCCTTTTCTAATTTCTTGCCTTTACTTTCTCAGGAGCTGCCACTGTCTGAGATCCCTGAACTCTCGTGTCTGGCCCAGCAGAAGGGACCATCTCAGTGAAGGCACCATCCCAGGGGTGAAGGCCTGGGTGTGTCAGGGGTCCTACCTGGGCCCAGTGGATGATGTTTTTGACCGAGGTGCCATCCGGATAGTGCGCTGTGTACACATCCAGCCGTGTCTGCAAGGAAACAAATCCCAGCTATTGTTGCTTTCCAGCGGATGGGAGTGCAGTGGCAGCTGCCAGGTGCTTCCCAGAGCAGCCACTGCTGAGTCACGCTGCCTGAAGAGCTGGACCAGGTTCAGGAATATAAATTTCATTAAAAACCCATTGCTGTGAGGCAGCATTGGGAGGAGAGTGATGGGGAATGGAGGATGAGCTCTGTGAGATGCCTTGTTTGGGCTCAAGGGCTCAGTGACTGCCTGAGGTCACCCAAAGGTAGGTCAGAGCAGGGGCTGCACCCCAGGGTGCTGGCAGTGACAGGCAGCCCTAATTCAGAGGTGTTGTCTGGCCACTGACATTTACCCAGCACAGCCTGGGGGCTTTTCCTGTCCCAGGAAGAGCAGCATCTGGCAGAGGGACACATGTTGGCCATGCAGGCTCTGCTTGCTGCGAGCACTGGGGGCCAGTGGCTGTAGCAGGCTGGGCAGGCTGGGTGGCAGGGAACAGGATGGAGGGGACCCTCGTCTCACACCCACCATGTTGAGGTTCTTCTCGTTGTAGCCACCCAGCAGGAAGAGGAGGTTGGCACAGGGCTTGTGCAGCAGCGTGCGCGTGCACAGCTCCGGGAGGAACCGCCACAGCTTCCTGATCCGCAGGGACGCGTCCGTTCTGCCCAGCAGCAGCTGCGGGAGCAAAGGACAACCAACGTGCACTTCCTGCTCTTCCCTGCCTGCAGCATGGCCCCAGGCTGTCCCAGCAGCCAGGAGTCAATCCTAGTGCTCCCCCAGCCCCACAGAGACGTGTTCAGCTCTGATGCTGACTGAACACGCACCAGGGAAATCAATATTCACAACTCTCCTCTTTATCCCCACCTCTCCCAAGCACTGCATCTGGTTTTTAGGGAATCAAACCTGCTCTTTTCCAGGTGTTTAGCCTAGGGCCCCTGCAAGTGCCCCCATATAAAGACCATGTTGATCCTACAGGTGGAAAGAAGACATTCGCTCAACAAAGCCTTCCAGGACTGTATGTGCACCTGAATTGTGTCTGTGCTGATAAATCAGCAGGAATTCACTGTTTTCTGCTGCATCAGAGAGCCCCAGGGGCTGTGTTTGGGCATGATCCCTTCTCTAGAACCAGTCAGTTTTGGGGCAGAAGGGCATGGAGTAATCCCTTACCGGAACCATCTTGAGCTTGTTGTCCAAGAGGAGGTGAATCTTCATGAGTGGGCTCCTGGCATGCTTGGGTGCCACTACTGGAGCCAGGGCAAAAAACATTTTGACTTTCTGAGCCAGCTCGGGCATGGATGAAAACGCAATAAACGCTGAGAAAACAGAGAAACAAGCTCAGACTGGCTCCATCTTTCCTCAGGTGCTTAATCCAAGGGTTCACTTGGACCCCAGGTCTGTTTAATTAATGATCTCCTCTTGGAAATCTGAGATCTCTTGCCACCTTCCTGCTAGAAGCTGGCGCAAGAGATGCCCAAAGGGAGGCAACACCTTTATTCCCTTGGCTGATGGGGCACTTCAGCGGCTGTGAAGCCCCTCTGCTTTCTGCTGACAAGCACCACAATGGAGTTTTTCGAGTTAGAGTGGTGGGTGGCCCCTCGGAACGCACCAATTGAGCAGCCCTGGGAGTAGCCAACGTAGTGGAGCTGCTTCTGCCCCGTTTTCTGCAGCACAAAGTCGATGGCAGCTGGGAGGTCGTACATTGCCATCTCGTGGAAGCTGCAACACAGAAAGGGAGGGTGTTGGCAAACTGACCTTGAGGTGCCTTGCATTGCCCAGCTTTACACCTGGGGCTGACTTTCCAGGAGAAAATTCCTGGCGTGGATCCCTCCTGCCACGGCATCATCCTCCCCTGAAAGGGCTTAGTCCTCCCACGGCCGTGGTGAGCAGTAAATAAACTTGTGCAGAGCCTGGCCAGCATTCCAGTGCCATGCCCAGCCTCTCTGCAGACCCAGAGCTGGCTCCCACCAGGATTACAGGAAAAGCTCTGCTCCTTGGGATGCTCTTTCCCAGAGGGAAATGGAGCACTGGTCCCTGCCCATGTGCCTGCTGGTGGGACGTGGTGAAAGGCAGACCCTGCTGTGTGAGGTTTGAATAAAAGCCTCTTTATCAGCCTGGGGATTCTGCTCTGAAAATCAGCTCTGGAGAGGCAGCCTGAAAAGGGGGCAAGGGGTAACAAGGTCTAGGAGCAGGGGAGGTGGCAGTGACAATTGTGGACATCTCAGTGGTGTCCCCATGGGTGCCCCCGAGGCAGGGCTGATGTGTCTGTGTGCTCTGTGCTCTCGGCAGCTGCAGGGAGGTGCTGGCACTCTGTCAGCAGGCAGGTCTGCTCAGATCCCTCCATCCTCCCTGGGAAAGGCTGTGCCAGGGATTAGATGCTCTGACCTGCCTGCTTGGAGGCACCCACCTCTGCCTAGAGCTTGGTGCCAGGCAGAAAAACATCACCAGGCTTTTGTAACGTGCTCCAGCCCACCTGAAATCCCAGAATTCCACCTGGTCAGCTGAAAGGTGCTGGTGTCTCCGGGACCAGCTCGTCCCACGGCTGTTTCCCAGCCACACATCATAGCCAGAGTCTGCTAGGATGAAGCCAAGGCTGTTGTTAGCCAGGTTTTCCACCCAGTGGCTGCCTTCTCCAAATATCCCGTGCTGGAGGAACACGACTGGCTTGGCCCCTGGGTGGAAAATAAACAGCACAATTAATTCGATTCATGAATTCTCTCTAATCACTCACCCCAAATTAAGGCCAGTAAAGGCTCTTCCTTGCGCTGCCAGAGGACATGCAAAATATGCATTTTGAGGATGTGTTCTGGTGCTACAGCTTTGAGTGTAAATTGGAGAAATCCCATAGATTCAGTATTTTTGCTCTAACAACAACTGTCCCCCTGGCCTGTCCAGGTTCATCCATTCCCCTCCTTACATTCAAGGCTTTTTTTTTTTTTTTTTTTTTTTTTTTTTTTTTTTTTTTTTTTCTCCCTGGCTCTGAATGAAATAGAGCTGTACCTCTGTTCCCAGGCTTTTGTCTCCCGTGAGGAATTCTGTTCAGGCGGATGTAGTAACCATCACGAGTCAGGACTTCATACTCCTCGCTGGGGTACCCTCTGTGGCAGATGATTTGGCTCTGGGGGAAGAAAAACCCAGGTGGGAAACGGACTTGAAGAGCACATCACTCGGTAAAACCGAATTCCATGGGCTGTGGCTTTGCCCAGGCTGTCTCTGGATCAGCTGAGGACTTTTTGTGACAGAGGATGCTCTGTCCAAACCGCACCCCCGTGATCTGCCCAGGGGAAGGGGAGATGCTCAGCCGTGGGTGGGCGGGGAGCCGGCGGCTGCAGGGCTTGAAACGCTTCCAAACGCGACGATTGAAACCGAAAGGATTTATTGACGCCTGACCCCGCTTTACGGACGGCTGGCACCGATTTCTTGATGCCTGACACCGATTTCAGGCTCCCGGCTGATGTGCCAAGGAGATAAGGTGGTGGGGCAGATGGAACCTGCCGAGCTGGGCTGACTGGAAGGGCACTGGGATAAACCCCAGAGGATTCCTTGCTCCTGGGCTCCCCAGGTTCTGCCTGAGCTTTATTTGTGCTGAAAGCTCCACAGATTGGGAAGTTTCCTGCTGGTAAAAATCCAGCTGTGGTCCTGCCCACACGTTGCTGTATGTCATGAGGTTGGCAGGAAAGATTAAATGCAGCAAATTTCCCACCAAACCCAGCTTCAAAACCTCCCAGGGCTCACCTGGACACGGCTCTGAGCCATTTGCTGCAGCTGAATGAGAGGAGCCATGCACAAATTTCTACCCCCTGGGGAACTATCTGATCAAATCCAGTCTGGGATCATCCCCATCTCCAACTGCCCTACTGGTAATTGTTAATTAATTCTGCTGGGAGGAGGAGCTTGTTAATGATGGTGTGGAGGCAGCGTCATATCACCTCATCTCAACCCCACCAGCCCTCTCTCCTCCAGCTGAATGTTCCCCAAGCTTTCAGATGGGAAATCCAAAGTTCTCCTGACTTACAACGTTCATGAAAGTCTCAGGATTTAGAGGCTTTTTCTGCTCAAAGGCATCTTCAGAGTAGGTGGGGCCTTGTAGCAGGAACAGGATTGCAATGAGCAGCCACATGGTGTGCCTGTGTAAATCATAATAACAGCAACAACGAAAATGATGGCAATGATGGTAATAACAGGAATAGGAGCAACAACAGGAATAACAACAGCAGAACCAGTGACACCAACGCTGTTGTTGTTATCATTGTTGATTGCTATCGTCACTAAAATTGATGGGAATGTTTCTTTCTACTTGGTTATGATGGGCAAAGTCCCACACGTATCTGAAGATCACAGAATTTGCTGGGCTGGGAAAGTGGAGGGAATTCCCAGTTTCAGGTTTTTTTGCAGTCCACATGAGGATTTTTTAATACTCCTCTGGACAGACAGGATCTGGTATTGGGAGGAGCCTTTTTTATATTTTTAATGGCAAGAAGAAAAGAAGCAGCTTTGCAAAACAAGAACTAAACCAATACCATTGGGCCAGTTGTCTCACAACTGGAGGAGGAAATTAATTTAAAGGAGGAGTTTATGCCTTGGAAGGATCACGTTTAGTGTGGCTGGGCTATGTCTATAGTTTTTGTGTTTTCCTATTGCTCAGCTTTTGTACCCAAACCCCACTGTAAACAGAAGGATCCTATGAACTGAAACAGGTAGAGCCTCACAGGAAGGCTATTGGTTAAGCAAGTGTAGCCTGAAAAAAACCAGAAACCTTTTTGATGACCTTAGATGCTCCTGAGCTGAGCAGAGGCCTATTTTTAATGCACACAGTTAATATTTTATATGATTTCTAACATTTTGCC
The DNA here is from genome assembly GCA_013400435.1 of Pycnonotus jocosus. Taxonomy (NCBI): domain Eukaryota; kingdom Metazoa; phylum Chordata; class Aves; order Passeriformes; family Pycnonotidae; genus Pycnonotus; species Pycnonotus jocosus. The sequence goes on along the minus strand of VWYP01027666.1, from coordinate 122,310 downwards.
AGGCTCTCCAAAGTGAGAGCTTAACTTCAGCCCAGCAGCACGAATTGGGAATTACTCTCTGCCTCCCTCCTTCCCTCTGCTCCCACACCACGAGGTTTTCCTACCCTCTGAAACATTCCCAGCAAACCTACCTGTGGTATCACCAAGATGCGAGCTAAGACCAAAAAATAATAATAATAATAATAAAAAAAGAGCAACCGATGCTTTTCCCCCTCGGGGCAGCTCCAGGAGGACACAAAGCTGAAGGACACGGAGGGAAAGACGTGAGCAGGCACCGGGCTGGTGGTGGCACTGCCGGTGGCTCTGTCATCCCCAGAGTTAAAAAGGACCGGGCTGTGTCAGAGCCCAGCCACGCCAGCAGCCTGCTGTCCCTAATCACGTGCCCTCCAATTAACAGATGTGTGCTGATCACTGCTGTGGCACCTCCCTCCGTGTGGCCGTGCCTTTGATGCTTGGGAAGGATTTGCGTTTCCCGAGCGCAGCCGGGGTTGGTGTGCTGAGGAATTCCAGCTATGGAGTTGCGCCTTGAGCTCGTGATAGCCACGGTTGAGAAAAAAAAAATAAAATTGAAAATAAATAGCCAACAGCTTTTCTTTGTAAAGGGTCATTTCCTAACTCCCAGGGTGATTTCCTGTCTCACAGGGTCATTTTGAAGAGCTGCTGGTGCAACAAAAAAAGCTTGGGCTCTATAATCTTTACAAAGCCTCCTCCCTGAGGACACCCTGAGGACAGGTCAGGCCTCACTGCCTGCCTGGGTGGGAGACACTTGGCCATTCCACCCCTTGGGAGAAGGGACAGCACGGTCCAAAAGTGTCCTGCTAGCAAGGGGCAACTTGGAAAAGCTCTGCAGGGCTTTCTGGAGGAGCACCAGGCTGGGTGTCCCTTCTGGAAGAGCTCCAAGCTGAGTGTCCCTCCTGGAAAAGCTCCAGGGTGAATGTCCCTTCTGGAAAAGCTCCAGGTCCAGTGTCTCACCAGCAGCCAGTGGTGCAGGGCAGAGCTGGTGCAGCACCTCTGCTTGGTGATGCAGAGCCACAGCTGATACACAGAGCAGAGGTGTTTGTTCCTCACCTGCAGCCCGTGGCTGCCCACCCTGCACCTTTCCCTACCTTGGTGGCCACCTGGAAGCCCAAACCTGTGTCTGGCTCTGCTGGCTGGAGTGTGCCTGCCCTGGCTGTGGGTTCAGCTGCCTGCCAGTGCTGCTGCCAGCCGAGGTGCAGGGCAGGAATGTGAGTTGGGAAATGCAGCCTGAGCAGGAGGTGTGCATTGCTCCATCTCCTCCACACTGTCATTTTCTGTCCGTGCCACAGCTCTGTGGTGACACAAAGGGGCTGTGTGGGTGCTCTCCTGGCAGGTGTGGCCAGGGCCTTCACTCCTTCATTACCTGTGCCTGCTCTGGGCTTTTGGAAATGGCTTCCCTCACCTGTGGGCACAAAAATCCCACTGCAAAGAGTCAGGGAGTTGTGGAATGGAACCCAAAGGACCTTCAAGCCCCTCTCATTCCACCCCTGCCATGGACAGGGACACCTTCCACTGTCCCAAGCTGCTCCAACCCCAAAGTCCAACCTGGCCTTGGGCACTGCCAGGGATCCAGGGGCAGCCACAGCTGGTCTGGGCACCCTGTGCCAGGGCCTGCCCACCCTGCCAGGGAACAATTCCTGCCCAATATCCCATCCAGCCCTGCCCTCTGGCAGTTTGAATCCATCCCCTTGTCCTGTCTCTGCAGTTCCTGTTGCAGATTCCCTCTCCAGCTTCCCTGGAACCCTCCAGGCCCTGGAAGGAGCTGTGAGGTCTTCACACAACCTTCTCCTCTCCAGGCAGAGCAGCCCCAGCTCTCCCAGCCTGGCTCCACAGGGGAGGTGCTCCAGACCCCTCAGCAGCTCCATGGCCTCCTCTGGACCTGCTCCAACAGCTCCATGCTCCCCTCATGCTGGGGACACCAGAGCTGTGCACAGGTGGGGTCTCACCTGGATGGGGCAGAGGGGCAGAATCCCCCCCTCCCCTGCTGCCCACGCTGCTCCCTTCCAACTCCACTACTCATTCTCCAGTGGAGGGACTAAACAGTATTTTATTAGCTAAGACTAATAAAATAGTAGTAATACAGGTTGGAAAGGCAGCAGAGGCTTCTGTGACATCCTCAGCAGGTGGAATGAGGCCATTGGAGCAGTGTGTCAGTGCTGAGCTGTGTGATTCAGCACCTGGAGTTATTCTGCCTGTGCTGGAAGGAGAGAAGGTGCCAAATAAAAAAAAATAATAAAAAAAGCAGCTGGATTTTTACTGAGGAACTCTTGTGTAGCTTGGTCAAAGAAGAATGAAGACCTTTGAGGGCTTGTGGGAGGTTTGGTTTAGATGGGATATTGGGATATTGGGCAGGAATTGTTCCCTGGCAGGGTGGGCAGGCCCTGGCACAGGGTGCCCAGAGCAGCTGTGGCTGCCCCTGGATCCCTGGCAGTGCCCAAGGGCAGATTGGACAGCTTGGAGCAGCCTGGGACAGTGGAAGGTGTCCTGTCATGGCAGGGGTGGAATGAGGTGATACCTAAGGTCCTCTCCAACCCCAACCACTCCAGGATTCTCAGAGGGGTGTGTGTCCAGGTGGGCTGGTCAAGGTGTGACATGGAAGGCCAAAGTTTCCAACCAATGAACTGTGCATGTGCTTCCTGGATTCTGCCTGAGGCCCAAACCCCGTATTTTTCTTGGCCTCTGAGGCCCTTTAGGAATCAATATTTGCATCTTCTGGTGGGGTTTGCTGCTTCTGCCTCTCGTTAGCTCCACACCCCACAGATATTGGGCAGCATTGCTGCTGGATGCCTTTCACGTTCTCCTTCGAGGCATCACAGCACTGCAACCCCACCTGCTGCTGGCACAACAGGAAGAGAAAGAGCCCCTGGGGTCAGCTGTGTCCCCAGTGCCACCCCTCAGGTGCAGGTCTGCTGCTGCTGAGTCACCTCCTCTGAGGCACAGGCAGTTCCTCAGCACTGGGGTTGGGGTTAATCCCATCCTGGGCTCTCCATGCCCACCTTTCCCCCAGTTGGTGCCCTGCTGTCTCTCCTGCTGCCTTCCCACGTGTGCCAGCCTCCAGACTGTGTGCCCAGGGTGCTGCCTGGTGCCCTTTGCCAAGCAAACCAGCCATGAGTGCTGGCATCCTGAGCTGGGAAAGGGAGTGCCACCCTGCTTTTAGCAAGAAGGGAATGTCAGCTCTTGTGCAATCCCTGCCAGATCATCACAGCTCTCCCGCAGTAACCTTGGAGAACAGGGCTCCAGTTAAAGAACCTGATGAGGGAAGAATCCTTATCTGCTTGTTCCTTTCCTGGTTTAAAGTCCCTCTGGCTAGGCTGGGAGATCTCAGGTTTACACGTTCAGCAGGGAGTTTGCCCTTGCTGGAGTTGTGCAGTGGAGCTTGAGGAAGCAGCTGATCTTTTCAGCACACCTCGTTGGAGCTGTTCATGCAATCATTCCACTGGCTGCAACCAAATGGAATAAACAAAAGCATAAACATTCCTGAATGTGGGTTGGGAAATAGGGGAGATGTGATCAGTGGTGCTTTTTTCTCTGGTAATTCCTCCCCTGCTCCTGTGTCCAGAAGAGCCCAGAACAACCCTGAACTTCTTGTACTTCCTCCCTGATCTCCCTTTATTGTACAATTGGCTTTAAAGTGTGTTTTACAGCTAAAAGAGTTTGGTTTGTGGGTGAGACAACAAAATTTCTCCATAAAGAAATACCTACACTTTTCAAATTTGGTGCTGTGCTGTTCTTGAGATTATTTTCCAGCATACTGGAGAAAAGCTGACCTGGCTCAGCTTTGCTAAAGATCAGGGCTACCAGAGATGTTTAGGGAGCAGGAACATATTCCACAGGATATATTCCAGGGTCAGGGATGATCACAGGATCACAGAATGGACTGGGTTGGAAAAGACCTTATGAGATCATCAACTCCAGCCATGACCTAACACCTCCTCATCACCCAAACCATGGCACTGAGGACCATGTCCAGTCTTCTTTTAAACACCTCCAGGGATGGTGACTCCATCACCTCCCTGGGCAGTGTCCAATCTCTCTATCAGAGAAGAATTTTTCTCCTAAACTTCCCCTGGAGCAGCTTGAGCCTTTGTGCTCTCATTCTGTCAGTGGTTTCCTGGGAGAAGAGTCATCACAACCAACAAAACTTGTGAAGTTTTGGAGAAAATCACATCTGGTCTTGATTTCAGCTAACTGTAACTTTCCATGGCCTTGTGCCATTCCCACCTGCTTGAAGCCCCACCACATGAAAATGCAAGCCTCAAAGACCAGAGTCTCTCTCTCTCTCTCTCTCTCAGAGGTTCATCTAACAAAAGAAAATTTTAAAATTACATCAGAAATAACACAGAAGTTGCTGTGAGTTCCTGAAACAAGAAAGCAGAGTGTTTTCAACCGAATGAAAGCCCAGATCTACCCAGCAATGCCTCTGGAAATCGTCATCAGGCTGTTAAGGATCAAAAAAGATGTGAGAAGGCAGCACACCATCTGTCATAACTCGATGAAACCTTGTCCTAGATTAACTCTGGGACAAATCAGTTTCTAAATAACCCCACGGGCCAGCACGTTGCTTCAAGCAGCCACCAGGGCAAGCTTTGGATTGCTTGCCAAAGCATCCCTTCTCCCCAAGCCTGTGCCTGTGGGAAGGAGGCTGTGGCAGGGGTGTTCAGCATCTTTCCAGTGTGGGCACAGCCTGGAGCTGGCCCTGTGCTCCCCTCTGCCCCTTGCATTGGCTGTGTGGTGGTAGGAAATGATGGATCAGGCAGCAGGGTGACACTGCTGTGCCCTGAGCAGGTGACACGGCTTTGAGCCCTCGTGGCCTGGTGTGACACGCTCTGCATGAGCACAGCTGCAAGAACATTGGATGAGAGGCTGGGTGAGCAACATCCTCCCCACGTGGAGGTGAGTGACTGAGGCTGGGTTGGCCACACAGGGAGGAGGAAAAGGGTGATGAAGGCTTTGTGCTGCCTTGGAAGCTCTGAGGGTGAGAGGTTGAATTGATCACCATGGACTGGGATATGCAGGGCATTGATGTGTTGGAGCAGGTCCAGAGGAGGACACCAAATTGAGCAGAGGGATGGAGCAGCTCTGCTGGGAGGAAAGGCTGGGAGAGCTGGGATTGTTCAGCCTGGACAGGAGAAGCTTTGGGATGAGCCAATTGTGGTTTTCCATTTCCTGAAAGAGATGTAAGAGTCATGAAGAGAAACTGCTTAAAAAGGGATAGAGACTAAGGACAAGGGAGAATGGTTTCCCAAGAGGGCAGGGCTGGTGGGAGATTGGGCAGGAATTTCCCTGGCAGGGTGGGCAGGCCCTGGCACAGGGTGCCCAGAGCAGCTGTGGCTGCCCCTGGATCCCTGGCAGTGCCCAAGGCCAGGTTGGACTTTGGGGCTTGGAGCAGCCTGGGACAGTGGAAGGTGTCCCTGTCCATGGCAGGAGTGGAATGAGAGGGGCTTGAAGGTCCTTCCAACCCAAACCATCCTGGGATTCCATGATCCTGTGATGCCCTGTGCAATCACCACAGACCTGTCTGAGGATGTTTGATTTGCCTGGCAGACCCGAGGCAGGGAAAGGACTCCAATCCTGCCATGGCCATCCCAGGAGATGGAACTTCACAATATTTATTCTGCAAACATGAATCAATTTGCTTCCAAAACAAACCTCTTCATCCATTGCTGATCCTTTAACAGCAGAGGGGAACCAAGTACCAGAACCTGACCTAGCCAGAACTGCACCAAAGTGTTCTGTCACAGCAGAATGAAGAGAATGCATTGCAAACACTGAACCAGAGAATTGCAGCAGTGGCAGAAACTTTATACCTTGAACAGAAAGAGACTAAACCCTGCACTTTTTATGAGTTTTGAGTAGCTAAAAGTTAGTGCTTTTAAACTCAACTTGAATAAATGGCAGGTGGGAGACGTGGTTTGGTGGTGAGCATGGTTGGGTTTGATGATCTCAGGGGTCTCTTAAGGATTCCCTGATTCTCATTTCCTGCCAGCTTTTGGTTGGTTTTTTATTTTTTTTTTTTTTGTGTTTTTTTTT
>VWYP01027666.1:105920-116132 GCA_013400435.1 Pycnonotus jocosus | reverse complement strand
TTTTTTGTTTTGTTTTTTGTTTTTTGTTTTTTGTTTTTTGTTCCAGAAGCTTGCAGGGTAAACATCTTGCCAGCATCTTTGTGTGTTTATTTGCCAAGGTGGAGAGGCCATCCTGCATTTGCATTGATATCCATGGCATGAGCACAGTGCAGTCCTGTAAGATGCTGCTCCAGGGCACAGCCCTGCCGTGAGCACCTGATCACACAGAAAAAGATGTCATTACAAATATCCTAAGTGAGGCAGCTAATCACTGCCAACCCAGGCAGATCCTATCTAACCTCTAGCCTCATTCCTGCACCCTGGGATTGCCTCACCCTGTCCTGTTTTCTTCTGTGGTCAGTCCCAGCTGTAAGGGTAGAAAGTGAAACCCTTCACAACTGGAAACTCAAGCAGAGCTCGCTGCATCGTCCCACGAGGCAGCACCAGCCCTGTGCCACCATTTCTGTCGGATTATGATTTCCAACATTCCGGTGCTCAGAGTCTTTTTGCCCTCCTGGATGATTCAGGGCAAGAAAGAGACAGAGGCTTCAAGGTTCAGTTTTTTCCAAGGTCTATCATGGTGTTTATTCTTTCTCTTATCTCACAGTTCACTCTGTGCCCAGCAAGGACTGCTCTGAACACCGGCCAGCAGGGAACTCCTTCTCCCCTGAAATGTTGTCCCCTTTTATACAGATTATTCTGAACATATTGTTCACCATTTCCTACCAATGTCCACCATCCACACCAAACAGATCATCTCCACTTGGCCCAATCTCCCCAAGCCACATTGTGCCAACATCACAGCAGAAAATGGAGGTGAAGAAGAAGAAGAAGAACCTTAGGGACCGCCCCAAAGTCTCCATCCTGTCTCCATCTACTTCAATCACAAAAACCCAAAACTCCATATTTCTCACTCTGTGATAAGCTAAACTACTGTGTTTCACACTCTTGAGATTTGTAATTCATCTCTGCTTTGTGCCAGGGTCTGTGACCCCCATGGACAGAACTGAAACCCCCTTGTTCACCCCCCTGGACAGGGCTGTAACCCCCCTGTACTGGGGTCAATCCTTCTTGCTCAGTTCCCAGACTGTCTGGTCAGGGTTTCCTGAGCTTCCAGGGCAGCCACAGAGATGCCTTGGGTTCCCACACATCTCCAGACACCTGGATGAAGCTCTGCTGCTCAAACCCCCCAGTTTGGCTCTGGAGAGCAGCTGTGCTGGGTTCCACACCCTCCTCAGCACCCACCTCTTCCCTGCAGGGAGATGCTGGTGGCACCATGGGCATCTGCCAGCATGAGCAGCCACTGGAAATGATCCCTGAGCAGGAGGAGCACTGGGCAAGCAGCTCTCCCTCACCTGCACGTGTGCTGGAAACCCCACACCCACAGGATCCTGGAATGGGTTGGGTTGGAAGGGACCTCAAAGCCTGTCTCATCCCACCCCTTCCCAGGTGGCTCCAAACCCCATCCAACCTGGCCTTGAGCCCTTCCAGGGATCCACATCTTTTCAGGCCCCCATCACCCTCCCAGNCACGTGTGCTGGAAACCCCACACCCACAGGATCCTGGAATGGGTTGGGTTGGAAGGGACCTCAAAGCCTGTCTCATCCCACCCCTTCCCAGGTGGCTCCAAACCCCATCCAACCTGGCCTTGAGCCCTTCCAGGGATCCACATCTTTTCAGGCCCCCATCACCCTCCCAGGGGACAATTTCCCCAGAGTTTTAACCTCTAGTTAACGGTACAACCACACAGAGCCCAGTAGACCCTATCCAAATTATTTATTATTTATTATTTATTATTTATTATTTATTATTCCTATGCCTATTCCTATTATTATTATTCCATATTTGTGGAAAGAGAACCTTATCCTTTCCCCTGCTTGCTCCCAGGCTTGTTTTAAGAAGATAGTTACACAAACTGGCGAGCTCACAATTTCTCCTCTGATCAAGGTATTATTAACAATCCAATCCAGAAGCTGAAAACAGATTTAGGCTCGTTGCTGCTTTCCACCACACACCTCTTCTGTCTCCCACAAAAGCATTCCCTGAGAGAGGCAGCAAAAGGTGGCCTTTGCAGATGGGTTTGTGCCTCAGAATAGCTTAAAGTGGTGCAAAATGGTGTTTCCTGGTAGAACTTATTGAAGCTCCTTTGTGTACGAGTAAGATTATCCAAATCAGCAGGAATCTGAGGAGGATGTCCACTTTGACAGTAAAATGGGCAGCTCTCATGGGGAAAAGCCTGTGGCCACTCCTCATTGTCACCAGGCAGGGAGTTCATGGCTCCTTCCAGCTGGGAATGAAGGCAGTGAGTGTCAGGATTCTCGGTGTGGAAGTGTTGCCAGAAGGTGAATAAAGGTACCCAGGATCCATCCTCCACGTGGATTCATCCCAGCAGACCTGCTCCTGTGGGCTCACACCAGCATCCAGGAGGGCACGGAGCTTCTGTCCAGCTGTTTGCAGCTGGGCACCCAAGCTCAAGGAGCCCAGAGTCCACAATGGCCACCAGGAGCCAAATTCCAGTGAAATTGGGGAACACTCAGGGTGTGAGAGCTACGCTCAGCTTCTGCAGGGACCTACTGAACCTCAATCCAGAGTGTTTTCCCAATCATTGGATTGGCTGGTTTTCCTCACTGGCAAGGGTAATATCAATCAAGACCAATTGTAGCAGTTTATTGAGCTTTTTCCCTCCATTTTTTCTTTTTTTTTCCTTTTTTTTTTTCTTCCCAAAAGAAAGAAGCCCCAGGAGTCAGTGAGAAGCCAACAAGCCACTGCTGCAGCTCTAGGTGCTCTTCTCCATCAGGTCAAGCATTTCTTTGTACACCTGCTCGTAGACCTGCTCGCCCCAGAGGAAATCAAAGTGAACAAATTCGGGGATGTACTTCTTGTAGGCCACGTTGGAGATACGGGGCAGGGTGATGTTCACATCCTCAGGGGCTGAAATCCAGTCCTTGCCCCCATACCAGGTAGCCAGCGGGGTTTGCATCTTCTCCAGCTCATAGAAGGGAGGAGTGGTCTGGAAGACAGGAGGGAGGGAAAGGGCAAGCCAAAAATTCAATGTGCATCCCGATGGCTGCTTGGAATTTCTCCCTTATCCCAAGGGATAGAAGAGGAACTATCACCAGGGAGCCTCACTGTGCCTTGGCCTCCTGTTCTATTCACCAGAGGGTCAAAAACTCATCACTGAGTGATTTTTTTTTTTTTTTTAAAATTAGAAAGCTGCCAACCTGCTTCCCCACATAAAGTAAATCCCATAATTATCATGTAATTCAGAGAATCACCAGAATGGTTTGTGTTGCAATGGGCCTCAAACATCATCTGCCACGGGCAGGAGCACCTTCCACCAGCCCAGGCTGCTCAATTCTCCAAATTCACTCTCTCCCACTGCACTATTTTCATTGCAATGTTGATTTATTTTCCCCCTGAGCACGGCTCTCTCTTACCTGGTTGTAATGAAGCACGTTGTCACTGCCATAATCATAATACTTGAATTCCCCTGTCTGATAGAGCTGGAAGAGGAGAGGTAAATTTGTTATCCATTAATTGGAAGGGTCTTTAAGAAAGATAAAAGAGGTGATGGAGGGACTGCACTGCTCCCTCCTGCCACCAAGGCCCAGGGAAGCAATTTTTACATCTGGATTTTGAGAGGAGGGCTCAGCCCCAGGAAAACCTCAGCATGGAAACCCACAGGGAACAGCCTGGTGTACAACCAGGAGCCTCAAAGGAGACACGAATCAGACCTCTGGGCAGGCTTTTTGTGTTGTTGTGTCAATGCCATCAGCAGAAGGACGTGAGTAGAACGTTTCCCACAATTAGCTGCATCGTTAGTGGCCTTACTAATCCTCAGCCTTTACTCTGGCATCTCCTGTCCTGGTTTATCACCACTCTTTGTTCCACCCCCGCCACCTACAAGCCCCAAGGACTCTTGGGCCTCTTCAATATCAATATTTTCATCTGCACCAGTGTTCCAGGGCAGATTTCCTCTCTCCTCCTCACACATCTCTGCAGGAGGAGCAGTGGGGGATTGTTCCCAAGCCCTGAGCAGAGAGAGGAGAGCACCCAGCGTTACCTGGCGCCAGTGCAGCATGTTTTTGAGGGATGTGGAGTCAGGGTAGCGGGCCAGGTAGACATCAACACGGCTCTGCAAGAAACCATTGGGGGAGAGGTTTGTTCTCTGTCCCCCCTCAAAAAAAAAAAAAAATCAACCTTCAAAAAAAAAAAAACAAAAACCCAAATAAAAGACAAAGCTCAACTCATGGCAGCAGCTCTGTGTGTTGCTCCTAAGATATTTCCTCCTTGGAATATGAAGGGATTACACCAATGTTTTACGTGAGAAAGCCCCACCCTGGTGCCTGAATTTTTCTCCCAACCAAAGCTGTGAAAGGCCACCTGGAGGCAGCAGATGGACAGTGAGACAGTGGATCTCTTGAGAGGGAAGCTGGGGTGTACCTACCACGTTCAAGCTGTTGGTAAACCCACCGGGCAGGTAAAAGACCAAAGAGCACAGCATTTTCATCATGGGGTAGGTGCAGAACCTTGAAATCATTTGCTTCAAGACCTCATTCTTATCAAAGACCACTGTGTGTCCCAAAATGAGCTGTGGAAGCCAGAGGGGTGTATCAATGAGTGGGGTTCATGGGGGGTTTTTTTTGCCCCCAGGTGCTCCCCACCTCTTTGTTCACCCCTGAAAGTTGCTGACAACTTTGCTGGGCTTTGTCATTTTGGCTCTTCAGAAATGGCCTAAGAGCCCTGGAAGAGCCCTGATCTTCCTAGGAGGGGTTTCTGCTGGGAGAAGGGACCCCAAACCAATTCCTATTAATAGTTGTCTGATTAAGGCTGGACAGGAAGGTGATTTCCTTGCCCTCCAGGCTCCCAGCACAGGCACAAACACACAGAGCAGGGAGATGGAGGTGATGCACGAGCACTGCGTGCCTCAGGTGACCTTCCCAGCCCCTCCTCCCCCTCACACCTCACGTGTGGTGAGGACATACCTTAATCAGCACCTCGGGAAGGTCAAACACCCTCACCAAGGGTGACTTCATGTTTGAGTTCACGGTGATGGGAGCCAGGGCGAAAAACATCTTGATTTTGCGATCCAGCTCGGGGAGGGATGAGAAGGCAATGAAACCTGCGGGAGGGAGAAGGAAGCAGACGCTGCCCTGGTGTTTCTGAGGGAGCTGTTGACTTCCAGGTGTGTGTGTGCCCACCAGAAGGCCCCTCAGAGGTGACTCTGGCAGCAATGAGAGCAAATGAACCCAGTTTGGGGCTGCCACTGCTCAAAAATCTTCTGTTAAAGCAATGAATTTCTCTTTTCCCTTTTGCTGTTTGGAAATGCCTGGCCATTACCCTCCCTGACCAAGGTTTTGGGGACACCCCCAGGCTGGGGGTGCACAGCTGATGTGACTCTGCCAGGCCTGCTCTCCTCCCCAGTACCTGTGGTGGTGCCTTGGGAATAAGCCACGTAGTAGAGCTGCTCCTGCCCCGTTCTCTGCAGGATGTAGTTGATGGTGGCTGGAAGGTCATACATGGCCATCTCATGGAAGCTGCAGGGGAGACAGGCACACGACAAAATCACCCTTGCTGACCTTGCCTTGTGGCTACCTGGGTGAGAGCAAGAGCTTTGGCAGGAATGGGCAACCCAGTTTTTACCCTCTGGCACAGGCTGTGACTGTCAGGAGCTCCCCTCCTCCAACCTGCAGACACTGCTGAGGGTACCAGGGACCTGCCCACCCTCCACCTTCACAGAGAATACCTGTAAGCTGAGTATTCCTGCTGGTAGAAGCCAAACTCTTGGTGTTTCCGTGACCAGCTGTTCCCCCGGCTGTTCCCGATCCAGACGTCGTAGCCGGCGTCGGCGAGGATGAAGCCCAGGCTGCTGTTGGGCAAGTTGGTGACCCAGTTGCCACCCTCCAACACCAGGCCATGCTGCAGGAGCACCACGGCCTTTGGAGCTGCAGGAAGAAGAGGAGGAGTCGTTTTCTCCGACCACGAGCAAAATTCGGTTCTGGTTTGTTCATATCCAGGTATTGCTGTGGCAGCACCCCCCTGGGAAGTGACACCAGTGCAGGGACACGGTCACCTCTGTCCTCAGCCTCTCTGGGGAGGTGTTTCTGAAGAAGGCCAGGGCACAGACTGGAAATCTGGGGTATTTTTGCATTATTTGCCATCTACATATGCTTACACATACAGGCTGCCCAGGGGAGGGACACACTGCCAAGAACTGGGCATCCCATCATCACTTTGAAACAGTGGTTTCAGGGCAGAACAGAAAGATCCCAAAATGGTGTTGAAATGGTGTTGAATTGAACAGAGGAAGGGTACAAAGTAGTGAGATGGCATTGGACTGGCTGCCTGGCTTGGTTTCCTTTCCTGACTGATGGCTTTTTGCTGTTCCACGGTCTGGTTTTGAGCTGAGCTAAAACCTGGAGCAAGATTTCTCTGTCTCATTGATTCTCCCTCCTCTTTGGAGCCAATCCTCTCTGAACAAGGTCAGCATGGTGGCTCCACCTGCATTTCTTCTTCTCCCAAGGTTATCTGCCTGATTTTTCCTCCAGGGAAAGCTTCCTCCTGGAGAACCCAGCCCATGGTGAGGAACCTTGATCTAGCCCAGCCCATCAAAGCTCTGAGGGTGCCTGGGGCAGGCAGAGCTTCCTGTGGCACTTACGGGGACAGAACATGCTGGAAGTCTGTGCCTCTGCCTTGTGGGGGATGCTGAAGCCCTCTGGGTTGTCTCTGCCGTGGGGAATCCTCTGCAGGGTGAGGTAATAGCCATCATCTGTCAGCACCTCGTGCTCCTCGTAGGGGTACCCGTGGTACCGGATGATTTCACCCTGTGGGAAGGGAAGGACAGCGTGGGACAGTCCCCAGGGAGGGAGGGTCTCTGTCCTGAGGGGTGGCAGGGCTTGGCTGGGCAAAGCTTGCAGAGCTGGGGGTCACTTCAGGGGGAGGGTGGGCTCAGGACCTCCCAATTTCCCTTCCACCAACGCTGTGCTCATGACTTCAGTCAGGATTTTCGGCAGGTCCCTGAGCAGGTCTGGTGGAGAACCGTCACTTTTTGTGTTGTAACCAGGAGCAGGGCAGCACAGACAGCCAAACTCTGAGCCTGAGTGGGCTGTCCTGACCAAACCTGCTGCCTTGGAACGAAGCACCCCCCCCATAAACATCTGCCATAAATCTCTGTGTGCGTAACAACAGGGAGACAAATATCTAACAAAATCCTGGCATCAATCCTCGGTGAAGACACACAGAGCCCGTGGGTCTGGCACAGATTATGACAGCACAGGTAACTTGCACAACCAAGCAGGGAAAGAAGGGACTTACAACATCCATGGACACCTCGGGGTTTTCTTCTGACCTTGCAGTGATGAGCATTAAACAAGGAACGGTGAGGAACAGCCACATCATGGTGCTCTGCAAAACGTTGTCATGAGGAGTGTGAGAGACTTTGCTGGCACTGCCACAGAAGCTGGGGGCAGTTCTCTTGATGTGCACTGCACTTCTCCATCAGGGCATTAACCTGACCCCTCAGCAGGTGAAATGATTTTAAAACTGGAGTCCTCCAATGGGTTCTGAAAATGGCTCATTTTGTTAACCTTGGACAAAGCCAGAGTCAAAGTTCCATCACATTTTAATCCAGCAGGCCCCTGTATTCAGAAGCACTCACAGGTACAGGTACATCTGGATGTGCACAGGCAAACCTGGTTTTTGAGGGGGTGGTTATAGATAATTAATTTAAACGAATGTCTTGGATAGTTGGAAGAATAAGTTCTTTTTTTCCACTGATAGCTGAACTAATGAGGAGTAAACCACCCCATTTTAAGTTGCAGGGCCATATTCTTAAGAAGAAATCAAATAATGGGGTTTGTTTGGGCTCTCCTGATGGAGACCCTGGGATACTCCTGGCTTGTTTTTGTTTTTGCAGACATGAGTGAAATGCCATCTCAGGACAACCTCGTTCTTCCTGGGAAGGGTTTTGGTGGCTGCTTCAGCTTAGTTCCTACCACAAAACCTCTCACTGCTCTTTTATTTCACAGACACAGAACCACAGAATGCTTTGGGTGCAAAGGGACCTCCAAGACCACCTTGTTCCAGCCCCTCTGCCGTGGGCAGACCCCTGCCATAAAGGAACGGGTGAATTTGTTGGAGGTGACAATTTCACAGCAGAAATACTGCCTGAGCTCCTTAGAGGAGTTGAACTATGCGGGGCAATTTAGCAGGGACCCGCTAAATTCCCACTGGATGCCAGCACCGGGTATCTCACACACATCCCTGGTGGAATAGAGGAGATCTGGGAGCAGGTTTCTGTCGCTTCCCGGCTGCCTCTCATCCTCCCCATTCCCTCCTGCGGGATGAACCGGCTCCCCGTGGTTTGGCAGGGGGGAGGAAAGCCACCCTCTGCTCTCTGTGGTGTCCCCGGGGTGGCTCGGGGAGCATCAGCGCACCCGCCCCGCTGGGGACACGCCTGGGGCACCTTCCCACCCCCAGCACCGGCTCACACGGGGACCCAGGGACCCCCATCTCCCACCTGGGGACAGGGGGCTCCCCACCATCACCCTGAGCTCCCCGGGGCGCCATGTGGGGACAAGACCCCTCTCTGCATCGCCCGTGAGGCTCTGGGTCGTTGTTCCAGGGCAGAGCCTTTAGGAAAAACGGGGGGAGCCTGAGCACATTTTTGTGACGTAGCGTCAGGAGAAGCGAATTCCAGGGAAGAGCCTTGGGAAAAGGATTCCCTTGGTGAGATGTCCCTGATCCCGGCAGACCCTAAGAAGCCCTCGGAGAGGTGCGACATGGTGACAACACTTCTGCCACCAGCAGCAGCAGCACGGCGCTGACCCCTCTATCCCTCTCCCAGCGAACATTCCCGCTCCCCTCCAGAGCAGAGACATTCCTTTGGAGCCAGGAGTCCCCGGGCAGCGCTGCTGTGGCAGCCCTGGGGCTGTCCCGGTGCCCGCAGCTCTGTCCCGCTGTCCCCAGGGATGCACAAGGAGCAGGGATTACCCGTCTGAGGCAGAAGAGGTGTGATGGGATCCTCTGTCCCCGATGTCCCCCGAGCTGAGTGAAGGTCCCCGCAGCCTGCGGACACTGCTCTCATCGGGCTGTTGTTATTCCCTCTGCTCCGCGGATTCGGGAGCGTCAGGAGGCGCCACTCCCTCTGATCCCTCCTCCTCTGAAGGTGTAATTTATACCTGAGGGATGGAGTCTGCTCCTCCAGGAGCCTCCCTCCCCGCCTGGGCTGGCTGGGGAATGTTTTCGTGGCACTGCAGAGCGGCTGAGAGCTGTAACAAATCGATCATTTCCACCCGATGGAGAGTCATGGGCCGTGATCTCTGTGAATCCCAGGATGGGGAACCTCTGGACTCTCCACTGGGGCTGGCTTTGGTGTGAGGGGTGGTGCCCTGGTGCTGAGGGGTGACTGGGATCAGCCTAGTTCATCCCAGTGGGAAAGCCATCCAAGCTCCTTTTGGCTCTTTCTGCTGCCTCCTGTCCTGGAATGAGCCTGAAAACGCAGAACCTCCCAGTCCCGATTGCGACTCTACAAAAAAAAAAAAAAAGGAAAATAAATCCATCCATGGGGAGGTAGGAAGCTGTGGATGGAGACTTCACATCTTGGCAGGCTTCCCCTGTTGCCAGCTGGTGATGCCTTTGGTCCCAGCAGGGATGGTGATGGGTCACACGAGCTGTGGGTGTCATTTTTGGTGCCTCTGCCTTGGTGGCCAGCTCTCCACTCCATGCCCAGGTGCCCAGCCCTGGTGCTGGCTGTGCACCCCGTGGGATCCTGCAGCCCTCCTGCAGTCAAACACCTGCCAGGCCTGGGTCAGCCACGCTGGCTCAAATGCAGACATGCTTTGGAAAGCCTGAACAGCTCCACCTCTCTCTGCAGCTGTAATGACTGGTCTTCACCAAGGACTGGCTGGAGGCAGTGCCAGAAAGCCCTCCCAGCTGGCTCACCCTCAAATGAGCAGTGGCTCAGAGAAGAATTTGATTTTTCCCCCGCAGGGAGAGGAGGAAAGGTGGAAAAACAGGATCAGGTATGCCCTGATGGAACAAAAACCCCACTCCCACTTCCTCCCATCACCTAGAGAATTTGCATTTAATTTGGGGACAGGACATCAGAAAGGCTCCTGTGGCCACTCCTGATCCTGGCATCAAGTTTAGGGCCACGTTAGTGGGAAGCCCTCCAAGATGAATCGCTGCACAGCTCATTAAGGCATGAGCAAATCAGAAAAAAAAAAAAAAAAA
>VWYP01027666.1:44064-105829 GCA_013400435.1 Pycnonotus jocosus | reverse complement strand
TTTTTTTTTTTTTTTTTCTCCAGCAAGCACCCACTGAAAAGCAGAGTGAGCAGAGGGTGAACACTGCTTTCCACTCACAGGCAGAGAGGACCCACTCTGCCCCACGCTGCTTTCATCTCAGGGCCTTTCTCCCGAATTTCCTTTCTCTCCAGCTTGCTGCTGTCTGGCCATGAGGGCACTGGGTCCTGGAGCAGTCCTTGTCCTTGGGATGGTGCTCTCCAAAGGAAACGGGAATGCCTGGGCAGCAGAGGGTGCTGTGAAAGGGCTGGAGAGGGAAAGGAGCTCCTGCCCAAACCCTCATGGAAAGTGTGGCTGCTTGGAATATTGAAATATTGGAATATTGAAACCCCAAAGCCACCAAACCATGGTTGTTCCAGGTCTCCTTGAGTGTCTCCAGGTCTCCTGGGTGGCTGTGTGGCCTGGCCATGGCTGTGTTTGTGCTGCTTTGCCAGGCTCACAGGGGTGGCTCTGTTGCCTTGATAAGCTGTGCTCTTATCTCAGGCCCTCGAGAACCCTCTGCAGCTTTGGGGTTGTCCCTGATGGGGGCTGAGGTTGGGCTACAGATCCCCAGTGTCACCACAGTGCCCTGGCTGGCTTTACTTTCCTTCTTCCTGCAGTTGTGGAGGAGCAGGAGGGGGAGAATTACCCCCTCCATTGAATCCTCTGTACTTTCCAGCTGATTATAAAGGTTTTTTGGCACTCCTGGGGCTCTCTCTGTGCCTCTCCAAACAGGATCCAACCTCCTGGGTCCTCTTTAGGCAGGAGGAATAAGCCACTGGGGCTGGTTCAGCTCGGTCTTAAGTTTTATCTTTCCTGTTTTTCATGTTCTGTGCACCCAGGGGTGCAGCTCTGAGCTCACAGTCAGGGTCACTCAGCTCTGCACACAGCACGGACACAAAACAAATCCTTTTCCTGCTGCACACCAAGGACAACTTTCAGCCCCAAAGCACAACCAAGGGTGGCTGAAGGGAGGAACAAGAAGGATGGGACCTGACAGCCTGGAGCTGCAATGGGGCAATTCAACCCCAAGGTGCAAATGGACCAAAACTTATAAAAGTGTGAGACCTCATGACTGCTCTTACCATTTTGTGACCATCTTGGGTCCACCTTGGGTGTAGCCCTGGTCAGGCTCTTGTCCTACCCAAAACAAATCCTGGAGGCCTTTCAATAAATCTCTACTTTATTCTCCAGCTCTGTGCAGTCTCTGTTTCAGGTCAGCCTTCCCAAGGCATCAGAGCCTCTCCTTGCACCTTGACCTTGGCCTCCACCCAGCATCTCTGGGCTCACTCTGATGTGGGGGTGTCCCAGTAGTCCCTGGGAACCCAAATGTGGATTCTGCATTGAGACACAGCCTCCCCAGTGCCCAGCAGAGGGGATAATCCCCTCACAGACTTTCATGTGCAACACATCTCCTCTGTCTTGAGTGCAACCTGAGGGCCAGGTGTGGAGTCATCCTGTCCAAAGTGGCCAAGCCTGTCCAGGAGGAGAGGTTCAGGAGGTGGGGCAGGAGCTGGGGAATAAGAGGGGAAGGTCTAGGGAGAGCTGTGGGGTCCCAGCTTGTCCAGAGAGGCACAGAGGGAAACGGGAATTTTGGGAGAGGAAGGACCTCTGAAGGACCAAGAAAGGCTCGTCAGGCTTCCTGCAACGCCCTGAGGGAGATGAAGGTGAGCCTGGAGGCCAGAAGCTGCCTGTGAGGACAAAGGCAGACCTGGCACAGTGTGGGGGCCATCCCTGCCCACATCCTGGGGGGATCTGGCTTGGCTGCACCTGGGGCATTCAGGAGAGGAGGGGAAGGTCTGTGCAGCTCTGTCTGCAGAGCTCTGTGCATCTCAGCAGCTCATCTCCTGCCTGCCCTGCTCTGGTGGCACCAGGGGACACTGGGGACACTGTGAGCACTGCAGGGTTGTGAGCTGGGCTGGGGAGAGGCAGGTTTTGGGGAGCATCCCCCCAGCCAGTGGGCTCCAGGGTGGTGGGAAGGAGCAGGTGACCTTGGAGGGTCACTGGAATGATGTTAAATGCCCAAGCTGGACTAGCAGGGAAGCTGAGGGAGAGGACTCTCATCATTTCTGCTGGGGGAGGATGTCCCTGGGTCATCTTGAAGATTCAGCCTGCTTTGTCCTCTGGCACTTCTCAGCATGGATTTTGCTCTCTCTTCTTGAAGGAATGCCCAACTTTGCCTTGTCAGCTCTGTGTCTGGTGCTGCCTGAAGGGTCAGTCAGGGCAGGGAACTCCTCATCCAGCATTTTACCACCAGACCAGCCTCCTTCCTCCAGGACCTTGGCTGGGTGTGGGAACAGCACCCAGAGGCTCTGTAATTAAACAGAGCTCTTGCAAAGTGCCTCATCCTGCTCTTTCATGCCAGCATTTAAATCCAGGAAAAAGCCCAAACAATAATTCTGCTGGTGAAAACCACAACAAGCGCGTGCCTGTCCAAGCCAGAGGTGTTTTGGGCTGACAGAGGAAATATTTTGCTCAGCAGTGATATCACCCCACACCAGGGCTTTGAGCAGGAGGCTGGGATGGAGATGGAGACTCCAAAGGTCCCTTCTCACCACCCCTGATTCCCTGGCAGGAGGGAGGTGATGGGGCTGGTTAAAGGGGCCCATGGACTCAGAGCCATGGTGGAGGGCTGTGTGTCACCCCTGCCCACGGGAGATTTGCCTTGCACCCTTTGGATTTCCACTCTTGGCTGTCCCAAGATAAAATTCAGTCGGTGTCACACATGCAAGTGGTGTTTCTTGCTCCTTTCCTGGGTGAGATTTGCCCCTTTCTGTTCAGCCCAGGCTCGGTCCCTGAGCCCTGTCCCTGACATGCAGAGCTGACACGTGTCACCAGCAGGTGCCTACACCTGGAAAGCCAGGATGAGCAGCCAGGGACCTGTCTGGCAACCCCAGAGCAGAGGCAACTCTGCCAAGGCATGCCAAAAATGCAGCTCCCAGCTGGAGGGCAGCACAAGACCCATGTGTTCCTCAAACTTTAGGATGTGGCTTGTTGCACCTCTTTTGGGGGTGCAGCACTTGTTTTTTGGAGTTTGGAAAGGAGGAGACAGACAGGTCTGAAGTCAGCATGCAAAAATCTCTTTATTTTAATTTTCTGACTCCATTTATATCCACTGTACAAAGGTGGCCAATTATTGGCCAAAGCAGAACATCCCATCACTTGGATTGGTGTTCATACCAATCACTCAAATATTCTATCAGAACCAAGGAATGTAAACATTTCTTATTTACATGAAAAGGCTTTGGGAACTCAGCTCAGAGTTCCAAAACATCAGAAGGCTTTAGCTTTAATATCAAGAGCAAGTCTGAGACATGTAAAATCAGAGCTCCAGTGGCTCTTTGCTGCTGAGCTCCCTGGGGTTTGGGATGCAGTGTCTGAATCCCTGGAATGTGTGGCTGGGGGGGGACTGGGCTTCCAGGTGTTGATGGACAAGTCCCAGCCTCTCTGGGTGTCTTTATAAGGCAGGAGGATTGGTTCCCTCAGTGCCACCAACCCCAGCTGGCTGCACAGAGGGCCTGGAGCAGCAGGTCAGGCTGATGTTCTCCTCTTCTCCTTCTAGCCCAGGCTATTGCTGACAGAAAGGATCCCAAACGAGCCAAGAGGTGTAATTATCATTCCAGCTCTGCATTTGATGCATGGAGAACGTGGTGGTTAGACATTTTCCTGGGCTTTCATCCATTTAGGCTCTGTGGAAGGGATGGGGTGCAGGGGCTTGGCTGCATTACCCAGGGCTGGTTCCTGGGGAGCAGCAGCTTTGAGGACGAGCAGGGGCCACCTCTGCTCTCCTCCACCCTGGTTGCCCATGCCCAGGCACTCACAGCTGAGTGGCAGTTTGGGTTTGGGTTTGGAGGGATGTGTTGTTTTCAGCAGGGGATGGGCAGCCAGGGCTGGAGGAGCTCTGGGCTGTGCTGGTCACCTGAGGATGGACACAACTGTGTGACCTCAAGAGTGGGTGCAGGAGGTGGGGGCTGTCATTTGGGCTGTTCTTTCTGCCTCCCTCCCCAGCCCAGGGGTGTTTTTGTGCTTGCTGATGCCTCAAGCATGCACAGGGACTAATCCTGCCCTCCCTGCCAGCTCTTGGGACACCAGCAGGAGTTGTTTCTGTCACTGCTGAGTGCTGCCTGCCAGTCTGACACCTGTGGGCTTCGTGGCACAGCTTGTCACAGCTCAAGGCCACCGTGGTGTGCCACTGTAACATCAGGGTGACACTGGGCTGGGCAGCAGAGCCTTGGGGGTGACCTCCAGCATGTGGGAGATCTCAGAGCCACACCTCAGGAGCTGGGAGAGGGGTGTTGAGAGGAGGAAACTCTCCTCATGAAATGTGCAGGAACCACAGGAAGCACAGCATGGAGCAGTGGAAGGTCCCCTTGCACGTGGTGAGCTGCAGGGTTGGGTGCAGATCTAAGAGAGATGGAGCATGGGGGCAGAATTTGGGAGGGATTTCATGCCTCTCTGGACAGGGGGTGTAGCCCCAAGGGAAAGAAGCTCTTTCCTAAGTGAGGAGCTCAAGCAGAGGATGCAATTGGTGTGAAACTCCTGCGGGTTTAGCAACAAGAAAACAGCACTGAGGAACACGGTGTTCTGTCTGGAATCTCCTGATTCCTGATGGCTTCTCCATCTCTTGTAACCCACAGTGCTCACTGAAATGGTTATTTCAGCAATTTCAGTCAGTCTCTGATGCCCTCAGGCATGGCCTGCAGTGTCTTGCCTCTCTCTGTGTGCAGCTAAGCCAGGTGAAGAGCTGGCCACTGCAGCTCCTGCCTTCCTGCTGTCCTTTCTCTCTCCATCCCACATGCAGCTTGAGGGGCTGCAGCACTAAAAGCCCCTAAAAGTGGTGATTTGCACCGAGTGCAGCCTGCAGCTGTGGCCAGGGGAGTTGGGCAGGACAAAGGGAGATCAGGTTCAGTGGTGTGGTTTGTTTGTGGGATCACAGAGCAATCTGAGCCCTCCTTCCCTCAGCCATCACAGCATCCCAGGACATCCCTCCTCACCTGTGTGGGGATCTGGAGGCACCGAGGTGCTGGTGGTGGCTTGCACACAGAGCAGGGCTGGAGCTGGCTCTTTGTTTTCTGGTGTGAGAGGGAGTTTTTGCCGTGGCCCACACGGTGCTCTGCAGCAGGCTCCTGTTGCCCTTTTCCTGAGCAGCCCAGGAAAGCTTTCCATGCAATAGAGCAACTGGGAAAATACACTCTGCCAGGCAGAGAGAGCCATCTTCAGCTCCTGCAATCAGGGAAACAGACTTTACTGGATGTGCCCTTGAGTCTGGAATGCCTTGGGCTGGGTGCTGTGGGTGGCAGGGCAATCCAGGAGCATCCAAGGCAGGGATGGAGCAGGGGAGCTCCTGCAGGGGGGAGATCAGACACGACCCCTCCTGTTTGGGGGAAGATTCTTCCCCTGAAATCCTTCCCCTGAAAGCCTAAGGATTTCTCTGAGGGCACCCTGATGCTTTTCCCAGGCAGGGGGTGGTGGGAGGCTACTTGTCCCACACTGCAATTGCAGCTGGACTAGATGAAATGGTCACCAAGAGAGGCTTGGGGTGGGTTGCAAACTGCACAAGAGGTTGTAGACACCTGCTCCCTGTGGCAGCATCAGGCTTTGGCTGTGCTGCCAGGCTGCTGGGGCTGCACAGTGATCCTTGTGGGAGTCCCTGGAGCTCCCACAGCCCTGCTCATCCAGCCCTGTTATCCCCCAGGTGCTGCAGACAGGTAGGATGTGGCTGCTGCTGGTGGCCCTGTGCCTGGCCCAGGGGCTGGAAGGTGCCATCCCAGATGCTGGAGAAGTCTACAACCCTGAGAGGTCCATGAACATTGTAAGTGCTGGGGTGGCACCACGCTTCCCCGTGGGTGTGCTGAAAATCCCTCCCAAGGGATGAGCTTGGCTCATCTCTTCCCTGCATCTGCACCTGGCCTCTTTGTGGGGCTTGGGGCATCAAAAATCTCCCATATTTGCATTGCTGTCACTCACTTCACACCCTTAATTTGAGCCTGGCCTCTCCCTGCTCTTCTTCTAATTCCTTTGGGTGGAGGTGACACCAGGGAATGTGGGTGGCAGGAGTGGGGTGTGGGTGAAGCTGAGGCAGGCCCAGGGCGCTGGGTCACCCTCTGCCCTCGCACCATTGTCCCTGCAGAGCCAGAAGATCCTTTTCCATGGCTATGCCAGCGAGGAGTATGATGTGGTTACAGAGGACGGCTACTTCCTGAGCCTCAACCGGATTCCCCATGGCAGGGGGGACACTGGGCTCCCAGGTGGGCTCAGCCTCACCCCCAGCTGTGACCCTGGCCCCTGCCCAGGTGCAACAGGAAACCTCTGGCAATACCTGTGTCTTCAGGCATGGTTTGGGCCACTGGAAGATGGATGAGGATTTCTTCCTGGCTGCCTTGAGCTGTCGCTGGGGATTCAGGAGCTCAGCGTTTTGTTTTGCTGCATATGGGATGAGGCAGTGTGACCCAGCAAACCCCAGGGGCTCTTTCCCTGCAGCAAACCCCTGCCCCAAGGTCCAGACCCAGGGCAAAGTCTGGGGGATGGCAAAAGTCCTCCAAACACAAAAACTCACCAGCATGACCAGGGAAATAATGGGAGAAGGGAACATTTAATGTCTCTGCAGAAAACACTATCAAGATGTGGTGCTTTATTTCCAGCTAGAAAAGGCGTCTTCTTCTGTCAATCACCTAACATCTCCTCTTTCAGGCTCCAGGACCCCCGTGCTGATAGTGCATGGGTTTTTTCGGGATGGTGGTGACTGGGTGGACAATTTCCCTGACAGCAGCCTGGCCTTCATCCTGGCGGATGCGGGATACGACGTCTGGCTCGGGAACAACCGCGGCAACAGCTGGTCCCGCCGGCACCTCAGCCTGTCCATCGGCTCCCAGGAGTTCTGGGATTTCAGGTCAGGGGCCACCAGGGACAGGGCTGTGTGGTTTTGATTTTACATGTCTCAGACTTGCTCTTGATATTAAGCAGAAAGCCTCCTGATGTTTTGGAACTCTGAGCTGAGTTCCCAAGCCTTTTTCATGTAAATAAGAAATGTTTACATTCCTTAGCTCTGATAGAATATTTGAGTGATTGGTATGAACACCAATCCAAGTGATGGGATGTTCTGCTTTGGCCAATATTTGGCCATCTTTGTACAGTGGATATAAATGGAGTCAGAAAACTAGAATAAAGAGATTTTTGCATGCTGACTTCAGACCTGTCTGCCTCCTCCTTTCCAAACTCCAAAAAACAAATGCTGCACCCCCAAAAGAGGTGCAACAGGGCTGGGGCACAAGGCTGACAGTGCTGAGCCCCTGCTGGGAGGGAGGTTGGCAGGTGGGAATCTCCTCCAGGCTCTCTCTTTGTGGCGCAGCTTCCACGAGATGGCCGTGTACGACCTCCCGACCATGGTGGACTTCATCCTGGTGCAAACTGGGCAGGAGAAGCTGTTCTACGTCGGCCACGGTCAGGGCAGCTCCCTGGGTGAGTGAGGAGGGGGAGCAGAGGGTGGTGGGTGGGAGCAGGGTGTGGGGTTGCTGTGAGAAAGAGGCATCAATGTCCATCCCAGGCTGGACACTGCTGGAGCAGGGCTGCTCTGGCTGCTGTCCCCACCTGCCTTCCCTGCATGGGAGGGGTTTGCCACCTCCTCCCCATCTATCCTGGGCTGTGCTGGCATCCAGGAGCGTTTTTTTTGTCCAAACCCTGCACCTCAAACATGGTCTAGGGTGAGCTGGGGTTTGGGTTGTGATCTCATGCTGCTTTTCAGGTTTCATAGCGTTTTCCAGCTTGCCGCATCTGGCCAGGAAAATCAAACTCTTCTTTGCCCTGGCTCCTGTGTTCACCTTCTTCCACCTTCGGTCCCCTGTGTTAAGAGCAATCCTTCTATCAGACCTGGAGATCAAGGTACAGGAGGTGTTGGTGGGTGGTTACTGCCAAAATCCAAGGACTTTTGGCAACTCCTGCCCCCTGCATTGCCACCGTGCACTGATCCTGCACCTGCGGCGGGCGTTGGAGCTCCTAACACCATTCCCAACATTTCCTTGTGCTCTTGCAGGAATTATTTGGAACAAGAGAGCTGGTTCTGGTGGGAAGGGAGGAGAAGCAGTACCTGGTTAAGGAGTGCAACAGGCGACTGTCAGCTAAAGTGTGTGTCAAGGAGATCTCTGCCTTCGGAGGGTTCAACAGGAACAACTTGAATCTGGTGGGTGCACCAGGCTCTCAGTCCAGGTCACAGCCCTCTCTGGTTTTCCTAGACACCTGGAGATAGTTAATGATGATACAACAATGTGTATAAACCCCAAAATAAGGTGTGAAAGGCAGTGGTTATTTGGGGATTTCCTGCACTGATGTCAGGGTGTTAAACCTAATGGAGTCTTTGGTAAGAAAGAATCGCTTGTGGTCTCCTCTCTTAGGGAAGGGAAATTCTTGCCTCATTTTTGGCTGACACTCAACGAGTTTACAGAAGAAAATAAACAAAGAATGACTGGACCAGTCGTATTTCCGTTGATTAAGTGGCTTATCTTTGAAAGCTGCTTCTAGCTCTGAGCAGAATAAAGCTGCTAAGAAATAAAGAGTGTATAGCTTTTATGTCACAGTTATAAGACAGACAGTTTGAGGGGTTTTGACTAGATGGATTTTCATCCCTCCCAACTCAATGAGAAAATATTTTCTTTTTCCTGTAGAGCCGACTAGATGTGTACCTATCTCATTTTCCAGACTATACATCAGTAAAAACTCTTGTGCACTGGAGACAGGTGGAGTACAACTACTTCAACTTTTCTTTCTTTTAACCTGAGAACGTGGTATTTTCAAATGCTGCTTCATTCACCCTGCAAACAGGTGAAGAAGGTAAAATCAAAGCCAAGAGGGAAAAGGGAGTTTTAAACTGTTGCACCAAAGTGTCTCAAAAGCTATCCAGGGTGGGGGGCTGATCCAGGGTTTTACCTGGATTAACCCTTTGGCCTCTGCCTTCCAGACTCAAAAAAATGGGGAGTTCAGGCAGTTTGACTACGGGCTGAGGAACATGGAGAAGTACAACCAGGTGAGCTGGATGGGGCTGGGTGTGGGTTTCTTATCTTCTTTTCCTTGTGTTAGAGCTGGGATTAACGCACGGGATGCAGTTTTCGTGTTCGGACTCAGTGTTTATTAATCCTTATCTATAGTACAGTCTCATGAGTCATGAGCTCTAACTAACAAGGGAGAAAATGGAGGAGGCTCCAACTTTTTCCAAGGTCCCCCTAAGCACCAATTACCCAATAATGAGATGACACCTATGTTACCTATACCTTTGACCCAGTAGTTGACCACCCAAGGTCTGCAATGCAGACCCCTTCACCCAATAAGAAAAAAATCACCCAAAACCATGAGGAAGAAGGCAAAGAAGGACCCAGACAATGCCCCAAATCCTCCACACCGCCCCACATGTATTACTATATACTAAAACCTTAAATTCCAAGATTTATAGCCTGTGAGATCACACAACACCATTCAAACCACACACCCACAACCCCAGTGCCATCACTCAATTTGGGAAGCCTGTCCCACGGCCTCAGGTCAAATGTAGTGTTCTCCTGAGGGGTCAGCGCCTTTTAGCACGGAAAGCCTGAAATTCTGCAGGGTTCCAACAGGTGGGGGGATCACACCCCACCCATCAGAGCCCCCAGGTGACAGGAGTGCTTCTCCCTTTGCCAGCCAAAGCCACCCTTTTACCGGATCGAAGCCATGAGGGTGCCGGTGGCCTTGTGGAGCGGGGGGCTGGACTGGATCACTCCCCCCAGGGAGACCCAGCGTCTGCTGGCCCGCATCAGCAACCTCGTGCACCACGAGCACTTCCCTGACTGGAACCACTATGACCCCCACTGGGGCCTGAACGCCCCACAGCGCCTGTACAGGGAGATGGTGACCCTGATGAGGGAGAATCCATGAATCTGTGGATACATTCATGAATCCATGCATGAACCCACCCATGAACCCATGCATGAATCCATCAGTGAATCCATGAATGAATCCATGCATGAATCCATGCATGAATCCATCCATAAACCCATGCACGAATGCATGAATCCATCCATGAATCCATCCATGAACCCATCCATGAATGCATGAATCCATCCATGAATGCATGAATCCACCCATGAATCCATCCATGAATGCATGAATCCATCCATGAATGCATCCATGAATGCATCCATGAATCCATGCATGAATCCATCTATGAATCCACCCATGAATCCATCCATGAATGGATGAATCCACCCATGAATCCATCCATGAATCCATGCATCCATGAATCCATGAACCCATCCATAAATCCATGCACGAATATATCCATTA
Source organism: Pycnonotus jocosus (assembly GCA_013400435.1). Classification (NCBI taxonomy): domain Eukaryota; kingdom Metazoa; phylum Chordata; class Aves; order Passeriformes; family Pycnonotidae; genus Pycnonotus; species Pycnonotus jocosus. The sequence goes on along the minus strand of VWYP01027666.1, from coordinate 95,524 downwards.
ATCCATCTATGAATGCATCCCTGAGTCAATCTATGAATCCATCTGTGAATCCATCCATGAATCCACCTATGAAGCCATCCATGAATCCATCCATGAATCCATCTGTGAATCCATCCCTGAGTCAATCTATGAATCCATCCATGAATCCATGCATGAATCCACCCATGAATCCATCTGTGAATCCATCCATGAATCCATCCCTGAGTCAATCTATGAATCCACCCATGAATTCGCCCATGAATCCATCCATGAATCCACCTGTGAATCCATGCATGAATCCATCCATGAATCCACCCATGAATCCCTCCACGTGCTGCCCCAGGATGGATGAGCTGCCTGTTCCCATGTTCCTTGGGTCACGGGGTTTGTGTGAGGGGTGCCCTGCTTAAAAATGTCTCCTGTCCCCCTGTTCCACGCTGATTTAACGCTTTTAAACACAATGCTGTGATTCCTGCCTGCTCTCTGTGTCTGTAGAGATTGCAATAAAGTCTTGCATCACAGCAAAGCTCCAGCTGGGCTTGCTGGGTTTGCAGGAGATCTGCTGTGTTGAGGTTTTATTTCGGCTTCTGCAGGCTCAGAGCAATCCAAGAATGACATTGTACTCCAGGAACTGAGCACATGCTGTGGTTTGTGGGTTTAGGAAAAGTGACCTTGTGACAGCCACTGGTGGAAAGAGGTCACATCTGGCCCAGGGGGCTCTGAGCTGGACACAACTGGCAAAGCTGGCATTACCTAAAAAGAGGAGATTCTCCTTGCCAGATCCTCCTCACTGCGCAGAGTGAAGTTCAAAAACTGGGGATTTGCTGGTGATGAAATGTGCAAGGAGAGGCTGAGCCCTTTCTCACCTCACAAATCCATCCAGTTATCCCTCTCCAATCTCATGGTTTCTTGCCAAGCTTTTCTTGCTCATCCTGTTTAGCTCCTTACTGTTGAAATAAAAAAGAAAGTCACTACCAGAGGAATAAATTTCAGCCGCTCTGTTCACCCTGGAGGGGTTAACTTGTTACTGACTCTCTGGAATCAAAGCTACAATATTTTTTGCTACATTTGTGCTGCATTAAACAGGGCAGGAATTGGTAGTGCCATGATTTAGGTTCTGAGGACATCTGGCAAAGCTGAGGATCTCACTTTCTGGATTCCACCTTACCAGCAGGACTACTCAGAGAAAACCCCTGCAATCCCCAAAGCCATTCATCTGTCAGCTTGTAGGAGCAGAGCAGCCCAGCACCAGGATGGATGAGTCCTCTGCATGTGCCTTTCACCTTGCCAGGGATGGGAATGTTGGCACCAGAAACATCATCTGCACCCACAGGGCATCCTTGGTGTGCCCCAGTGACCAGGACTGAGCTATTTCTATCTTATCAGGAAAAATCTCTGTGTGAAAACCTGACCAGGTGGATGATGAGAAACAGCAAGTCAAGGTTTTCCAAGGAACACCCACCAGCATCTCCCCATCTCCCTAAAAACTGCCCAGCCAGCAGAGCCACTCCTCAGGTATGGTGGGCATGCTCGTGCTCAGCCTAGCAGCCCCATCTATTTATTCCATGGGATTCATTTATTCTGTTTATTGCATGTTATTTGTGGCAGACCCACCTCTGTATTTATTCCACGTGCTGGCCAGCAGTTGTTTGCAGAGTTGTGCAGGATTCTGCCTGCAAGTCCCTGCACGTGGCAGAAGACACCCACAGCAGAAGGTTTTAGGCCCTCCAATCCAAAGAAAATAAAAAATGCTGACGGGCTGGGCGGATTAAACCCCAGCGGGATTAATTTGCAACCTCTGCGTCCCCCGCCTTTTAATAGAGAGATAAATATGTTTAAAGGATAAAGAGTTGCTCTCTAACCCAAACTGACGTCAGCTGAGCAGCTTGTGGGGCTGCAAAGCTGGGCTCAGAGCATCCATCCTTGTAAGGAAAGCATCTGGGGGTACCAGCACCAGCACCAGCCACACTGGGGGGGTCTCTGCACAGAGCCCAGCCCAGCTCAGGCTCCCCAAAGATATTCCAACCCCTGAGCTGCATCTGAAGAGGGGAAGGAGAAGGATCCAGGCAGAAATCAGTCTGTCAATAGGTTGCCTAATCACAGGTTGACAAGAGTGAGGAATTGGCACACAGGACTGGAGGCTGCTGCCAGGGATTTGCAACACGGTGCTGGGGCTGGTGAGGGTGGATCACGGCTGTGTTTGAGGCTGCACCTTCCAACAACACACCTCAAGCACCTTTTCCAAGTGAAATAACAGGCTCCTGTTGTTCCACCCACAAAACTCTGAGCACCTGGAGCCCTGAGCACCATCTCATGCTGCTTCCCAATCCTTTCCCCAAAGAATCAACCTGCTCAACCTGAATCAATCACAGGAGAGCAGCAGCCAAGGGCCAGCAGGTCTGGCTGGCACTGGTGCCACATCAAACCTGGCTTGCTCTCCCAGGAAGCCCACCAGCCCCGTGGCCAAAGGCTGTTTCATTATTTAGCCTCTTTATTTGGGGATGTGTTCTCCTGCCAGCCAAAGGCCAAACCTGCTGACTCAGCAGGCTGTGCAGTAATTTGGGATTTTCGATCTGTGCTGCGTTTCCCATCTGCTTGGGTGGCCACTGGGAGCAGAGGTGGGGAATGCTGTGCCACCCTGGGGTCTCCCCTTCATTCTCTCCTGACCCCAGGGGAGGATTTGGGGGTTCTTTACTCATTTATTTCTGCACCTTCTGGGTCCTGTCGTGTGCCACGTGTCTCGTCTGCAAATGTCTCCCGCTGCTGGCAGCTGATTTATTTTCATTTCAGCCAGGATTTGGGTCACAGCTTTGTTTTCAGGGCTTTGAAATGGAAGGAAAATATTTAGGCACAGCAAAAGGAGACAAAGCAATCAAGGAAAAGCCCTTTTGTCCCCATGGCAAAGTACCAAGTGAAGCTGCATTTTTAAATATTTTTTTTTTTTGGCTTTGGGTAAATTGTTTCTGCAGAGTTGTAAAGAGACTTCAAAAAAAAAAAAAGAGATGTGTTTAAATAGGATTAACTTAAGCAAGAATTTGTACTACAGAAAGATGCTTAGAGAATCTCTTAAAGACAGAAAAGCAAACAATATCCAAATCCGATAATCTGATCACCCGATAAAATTTACAAGCAATTTTCTTAGTAGAGAGAAGAGTATTTACTGGAAATGGACTGTCTTGAACAAACTGAATAAACAGATTAGGTGAAGAGCATTACCTCAAAAGACAATTTTACAGAAAGTTTGGAATGAGGCAGAAGCCACATGCTTAGGAAGAAAACGGGTGAAAAAAGAAGCAAATCATGAATTATTTACTGCAACCAACGTGGCTTCGTGATGTGCCAGGAAACTGTAACGAGTGCAAGCTTCTTTTCATAAATAAATGGCATTAAATTTTCATTTTGTTTGCCCTTCAGAGGTGAAAGGCTTTCAGGACAGGATGACGAGGGAAGCAGCAGGGGAGCAAACATGTCACGGCTGTGTCACACTTGGAATGGATGCTCTCCCCCAAATTTATTTTCTGGTGTCATCCCCCCACCCCCCAAGCCTCTGCTTGATCTACTCTGCTTTTCAGGGTGATGCAGATCTTCCAGGAAATTCTAAAAATTGAGAATCTGACCCTACTCCAGTGCATGATTTTGAGTAATTTCTCCATGAAATGCTGCTTTGCTTCACAGCTGGATTCTCCCTCCCTGAAAGAAGCTGATTCCTCTGGTGGTTGCACCATTGGCACATTTATTGAGATTTTTCTGATGAGCCTCGGGATTTTGGCTGACAGAAACAGCCAAATTTTTTTATTGCTGTAAAATAACTGCCCTTCCTTCAGGCTAAAGAAAATAATCATCAGCATATCATGACACCTCTGAGATCATCACTCAATCTTATTACCAAAACCTCTCAGATAAACCTTAAGACACAGGCACTTTGTGAATACCCTAAGCTCCTTTTTTATTTGGATTTTACACAATCTGCACCAGAATCACACACACTGGACTGTCTGACTTGTAATTTCTCTTCAGGATTCATGCATTTCTCACTTCTCAGTCACTGCAAGAAAAAAAAAAAAAAAAAGCCCAAACCCAGCCACATTAAAAATGTGATTAATTACGATTTTTATTGAATTCAAAACCACTACTACAGTTTTTTTTTTTCTCTAGGGAGATGTTCTTCCAGTACCTGAAGGGAGAAAGATGGAAAGAAACTATTTACAAGGGTCTAGAGAGACAGGACATGGGGGAATGCCACAGCCAGAGGGCAGGGCTGGATGGGATATTGGGAAGGAATTATTCCCTGGCAGGGTGGGCAGGCCCTGGCACAGGGTGCCCAGAGCAGCTGTGGCTGCCCCTGGATCCCTGGATGTGCCCAAGGCCACATTGGAGGGGGCTTGGAGCAGCCTGGGATAATGGAAGGTGGCTTTAAGGTTCCTTTCCACCCAAAACATTCTGGGATCTTAATTCTGATATTTTTCACCACAGATTTGTTGGATCTCTTTCTGATCCACCTTGATGGCATTAAGCATAACAGTGCCAGACCTGAGACAGCAACAATGAGCTTTGTGTCACTGATGAAGACACACATACACACACACACACAAAAAAAGAAATCAAAAGGAAAAAGAAGGAAAGAAAGTGGAAAAAGAAAGGCAATGCAGTGCCAGGAATAAATAAGTGCCAGGAATAGCATGAAGGCTCCTCTCCCCACCCTGTCACTGCTCCAGTTAAAAGTAGAACATTTTAACCAACTATATTTAGGTGGTCCAGATAGAGAGAAAGTTCAAAATCCTCTAGAGACAGCAGTAATCTACAAGGAAAAAAAAAAAAAAACCCACAAAGGAAAAAACACAAATAAACAAAAAAACCAGAAAAGAATTTTATCATATCGATCAAAATCAGCATCTTTAGGGATGCTTCTTCATGATGTCAAGGATTTCCCGGTACAAAACCTCGGTGGCATCGAGGCCCAGCAGGAAATCCAGGTGGTTCCAGTGGGGAATGAGCCTGTGGTGCAGCAGGTTGGAGAGCTGGGGCAGGAGCAGGGCGGTGTCCCGGGGGTCTGCCAGGCAGTCCTGCCCCCCGTTCCAGATGGCCGTGGGCACCTCCATGGCCTTCACGTTGTAGAATGGAGCCCCTGTCTGGGGAGATGGAAAAAAAGAGGCTTCAGAATTGCTGGGATGCAGCAAATTGTGTGCCCTGCAAGGGGAATTGCTGCTCTTTGGGAGATAAAAAAGCAGAATTCCTTTCTTCTGGAAAGAAGAGAAACTTCGATAGAGACGCAGCATAGCCTTACGTGCTACAATACAGCGAGCTGATTGAATTAAAATTAATTAGCAAATTCCTTCTGCCTGGCTGGAAATTCTGGTTCTGATCCTACAGACTGTTTTGGATAAGCAGGCAGAACTCTGATTTGGTGCTGCTGGATGATGCTGCTCCCTGCAGGAGCTTGGACTGGGCACCTCCAAAAGTCCCTCCCAGCCAGCCCAGCCTGGGTTTGTGTTGATGCTTTACCAGCACTTCCTTCAGCCCAGTGACAGCAAGGAAGTGTTTGGAGGCAAGTTTTTGAAATTAAAACGTTTCTGGAGGGTTATTTCAGCTCCACAGCCTGAGGACTTGTCATGAAGTGATTTGTCAGCAACATCTCTCATCACCTGCATGGAATTAATCCAGTTAAGAAGCACAAATTTGTTTGTTTGTTTGTTTGTTTAAGGAAGAAAGGAGCATTTTTTTTTTCTGTTCCAAGGTTTAACCACTATTTCAGAGAATAAATTTTTTCCTAATATTCACCCTGGTGTAACTCGAGACCATTTCCCCTTATCCTGTGGAAAGGGGAAAGCATCTAATTTAAAGGGTTTTATTCCATTTAAAAGGAAAATGGAAAATGTTTGGAAAATAGAGTTGAGGATGGAAAATGCTGTTGTTCCAAGAAGAGATGCTGACTTCCAGTTTGTGGAGAGAAGAATACATTAAGAGGAGTGACAGCAGGCATGGATGGGGAGAGAAGAGGGAAAGGGAAGAGGGAAAGGGAAGAGGGAAAGGGAAGAGGGAAAGGGAAGGCTGTGGCCACTGGAAGCACCTCACCTGTCTGTAGTGAAGGCTGTTGTACATGTGCCCCCCATCAAAAGCTCTCAGTGCCCCACCGTGGACCCCCTGCAGCAAATTCAGACATGCAGGGGTTTAAATGAAAGCACACCCTCAAAAGTCAAACCTCAATAGTTTTCATCCCTGAGCTAAAAGGGTTTTTCAAGTGTGACTCACAGGTATGGCCCTGGGCCCAGCACAAATAATTATTGGCATGATTTTTGGATAAATAGAGATTATGTTTCTAATGTTTGTAGATAACACCAGGATGGGAAGAAATTAAAATGTTCTGGAAAATGGGTTTAGAACTCTAAGAATTCCTTGTGGGCTGGAGAATTGGCCTGAAATGGCACAATCGAGGATGGAAGGAGCCTCTGAACACCTCTGGTCTAACTGGAACAGGACCATCAGCAATACGAGGTCAAGGTGGCCGTGGCTTGATCCCTCCCCTGGGCAGCAGCACTTCAGAAAATGGAGTGTGTGCTGCTGCTACAGACCCCACAGAGTTCTTCTGGGGTCCTGGAATTTCAGGAATTTCACACAGGGAAGGAGCTGTGCCCTGAGCACAGCCCGTGGCACACACCTCAGAGAAGGTGCACAGGCTGAACCTGCCAGCTACAAAAAAAGTCCACATTTTTAGCTTGAGGAAGAGAAAAGGAGTGCAGCAGAACACAACTGCACTGTCAAAGGGCTCTGGTGGTGACTGTTCCCATGCCCACAAGGGGAAGAAGGAGAAATAATCAGCTTTATCAGTAATAAGCTTAATTGGCTGCTGTCCAGATGCACCTCTGCCACAGTCTGACCACTAATGGCACTCAGGCTGCAGGGCAAGAGTGGAGCTGGTTTGAAATAAGACCCCTGGAATGTGCCTGCAGTGGGTGCAGGGTCCTCAGCTCCGAGTGCTCCTCTGGATAGATCCACTCATTCCCTTGGGGCCACTCAAAAATCTGCTGAGCGTTTTACAGAGGGGTGAAAACAAAACCAACCAGGACCTGACAAAGCTGTGCCTTGCAGCAACCAGCCCAGCAGGCTGCCCACAAGGGACCAGGGACATTCTGTGGGGCACAGGAAGGAACCTGGGAAGGTTTACCTGCAGCCAGTGGATGATGTTCTGGACTGAGGACCCCGCCGGGTTGTGTCCCACGTACACATCGAATCGGCTCTGCGAGGACATGAAACATTTCACAACAGGATTCACCTGGCTGCACAAAACAGGGCATTGCCAAGGCTTGGGCCTTCAGGAGGGCCCTGTGCAGATGGATTCCCACATACCATGTTTGTGTTCTTCTGGTTAAACCCGACAGTCCTGGCCAAGATGTGCATGCAGACCTTGGAGCAGACACAGAACCTGGAGAGGAACATCTCCCCCAGGTCCGTGTGTGGTAGGAACTCCCTGGTGCCAAAGAGCTCCTGTAAAATCACAAATGTACTCCTCAAAGAGGAAATCTGGCCCTGCTTTTCCCCAAAGCACCACCACTTTGCGACTTTCTGTTTTATTTGCAACTTTCTGTTTTTAAAGAAAAACTTTCTGTTTTTCACATTAAGGTTGCCCACAGCAAATCCTTCCTTGCACCCCATTAAATGCTTCTGTTCCTTGTTTCTTTATGGGCATGACCTCTTACATTCATTATGTTCTTGTAGTAAATGGTAGAGCTCAATTCACAGCCTCTGCAGCAGTTTTATTCACCACTGTTTTGGATTTAATTCTGCCAGAACATTTTGGGGAGTGAATCTGGGGCAGGACTGAAAGGTTTTGTAGTGAGATGTGTTTTTTTTCATTATCAAAACAAAGTGCAGAGCTCCCCTCTCTGTAAATGACTTGAAATATTCCATAGATAATTTCACAACCCCTATGAAAAACACTTTGGCAGTGCAGAACATAGTGCAGACCAACCTTAAACCCGTAGTCAGAAAAGATGGCAAATTTTCTAAACAGGGTCTGAGAAAATATCACCGTGGTCACAGGTGAAAGAGCAAAGAACACCTTGATTTTCTGAGCCAGCTGGGGCATAGTGGAAAAGGCTACAAAACCTGGAGGAGCGGAAAAAAATTAGAAATAAAATGGTTCAGTCTTTCAAGACACTCATGCACACGGTTTAACTTCAGTGAGTAATTTTACAGATGGGGGATGGTGTCATCAAAAGGACCCACTCACCTATAGTGGTGCCCTGGGAATGACCAATATAATACAGCTGTTTCTGTCCTGTTTTCTGCTCAATAAAGCTGATCATGGCTGGGAGATCGTATTTAGCCATCTCATCGAAGCTGCAGAAGGAAGAGCACACGTCCTGCTGAGAGGGGCAGCATCTACACATGCACAGCAAACCAAAAAACCAGCAGGGAGGGCAGGGCCACACCACAAACTGCTTCATCCTACTGAGTTTTCACCTGGGGTTTTCACTCAGAATAAGCTGGATGAGCTTCAGTCCAGCCTGATTCACTCAGGGCAGCACGACCCTGACGGAATTCAGCTGTTTCTGAGATTCTCAAACCCATTTACCTGAAAGCCCAGAATTCATCCTGGTTGGGAGTCAGGACTTGGTGTCTCCTGGACCAGGTGTTCCCCCTGCTGTTCCCTATCCAAACATCGTAGCCAGCATCTGCCAGGATGAAGCCCAGGCTGTTGTTGGGCAGGTTGATGAGCCAGCTGCTGCCTTCTGTGAGGAGACCATGCTGCAGGAATGCCACGGGTCTCACACCTGCAAGACAGGCAGCATTTTCTTTATTTTTAATAAGAGAGTGCAAATAATTAGAAATAAATTAATTGTTTTTGATATTGTCGCCTTTCGAGACAGTTTATGAGGAGTTATCCCCATGGCAGCCAAAATCTGGGGAGGTTTGTGTTGGTGTTGCTCTAGATTTCATTTTAAAAGCAGATTTGCTGAGCTGCACCATTTTCTTGGCCATAATCCCCAAAATCTCTGGGGATGTTGGCAGAACTTGGGCTGCCTAGGGAGCTCTGTAGGCAAACATGGAGGAGCCTGGGGATGTGATAGGAAAAATGCAATTTTCATGGATCTAACCCACCCCCCCCCAGTTACTACCCCTCACAGGACAAGAGGATCCCCTGGAGGCTCCTCAGGGAGTACCAAACCAGTCTGCTGATCCATCAAATGGCTGCAGGAGCACATTTTTGGGAGCCAGGCTCTGGAGAGAACCCAAAATTTGCCACCAGGGTGGATGGGCTGCCTTGCACTGCTGGGGTTGCAGCCTGACATTCAGAGCTCAGGGGTCCGGGAAGGATAAGGGAACATTCCTGGCAAGGGATCAGCCTTCCCAACAAATTCTGATCCATCAAAACCGATGCTACAGATGCCAAGCCACAGGCAAACCTTCTTGCACAAGCCCTGGTGTCCCAGTGAAGGGCTCAAGGCGTGTGTGCCCTGCATGGCATCACTTTTACCTTGGCACCCGGCATTTCCCCTCCCGTGAGGAATTCTGTTCAGCTGCAGGATGTAGCCATCCTCTGTCACCACGTCATACTCCTCACTGGGGTACCCCCAGAAGGAAACCATTTCACTCTGCAGCAAGAAGAAAAGCAATGAGAACATTTTCCAAGGCTCCTGCAGGGAAATTCCACAATGTGATATTTAACTGTAATTATTTAACAGTGCCTGTTTCCTGGGTGCTTCCCACCTCGGCTCCAACGCTGTTGTACTTACGATGTTCATCCCTGCTTCTGGATTCTTAGGAAATGGGGAATTCAAGAGGCATTTCCCTGATGCCATCCCATGGAACAAGGATGCCAGAGCCAGAGCCAGCCACATCCTTGCTGTGCCTGGAATAACACAGCCACAGAATCAGTGCCAGGGAAAGCAGGGGCCATGTCCAGCAGGAAAAGGAGAGATGAGGGCAGGGAAACACCCCAGGTAGGACTCAGAGTCAGTCTGGTGGGCTGGGTGACCACTTAAAAGCATCAGTGCACATGGGGTGGCTCAGGAAACACATCTCAGCAGGGATATTTCCAGGGAGGTAGGACAGACTTTCAGGAATTCCAGGAAGAGGAGAGGCAACAATCCTTGCAGTGCTCTGGGAACTGCAAGAGGTTCAAATCATAGAATCACAGAATGGTCTGGGTTGGGAGGGACCTTAAAGCTTCTCTCATTTCAGCCTCCTTCCCATACCCCAGGTTGCTCAGACCTCCATCAAAGCATCCCAATACATGAAGGATATATCTTGTCCTATCAGTGACCCCACAGTGCCACTTCTCCAGTCTCTCTTCCAGGAAGGAGGATGGCCAAGAGGGAGAGCTCTGTCCCATCACCCTGCTGTTTGCATCACCTGTTGGCACCACTGCCCAAACCTCCCAGGAAGGAGAGGGAGGATGAAGAAGATCCAGCACTGCCTTCCCTCCCTAAATAGAAATAAAATCATGAAAAGAAAATCTCTAACTGCTTGCCCTTCTCCTTCATCATGGTGTAAAAGATGAGAATTGACTACATTTAATTCAGAGAAGGACATTTTAAAGTGCAAATCTGTATGCAAAATGAGAAGACATGTATGTTCCTGCAGATCTAGTGATACTGGGTTTAACACAGCTTAAAAATCCCTCACTCAATGTGCTGGAGACTGCAGCTGCCACAGGAGGGGGTGAAGTCAGATGGGAACAGCAGGTTTTGTACACAGTTATGGGCAGGAGGCGTCACAAACAGATACTGAAAGATCTGGCCAGGATTGCTCACTCCAACAACTCTAATATTGGACACCACAAGAAAAATTGGGCTGGACCAGCCTTAGAACTGAGCCAGCAAATCAGATTTTGGTGCCCTGTTGTGAGGCAAGCATGGGCTGTGAGTGCCATGAGTTGCAAGTGGCATTCACAGCCACGTTTAGACCCAGCTCTACCTGTGCTTTTCCCACACTCACCTGTCCAGGAGTGAAGGCAGCCAGCCCAGCTGAGAGGTGGCACAGCTCCTGCAGGAGGAGATGGGGAGATGTCAGCCCCTGGAGAGGATGGGCAGTGCAGGGAGGAGATGCCCAGCCCTGGAGGAGATGGAGATGTGGCAGTGTCAGAGGATGGGTTCTCACCCCTGGCTGGTGCCTGGAGTAGTGCTCTGCATCCCTCTGGACACAGCCCTATTTGAACTGGCTGCAGGGTGGGGTGGCAGGTGTAAACACCCTGGGACACAAAACATATAAATCATTAGGTTACACCACAGTTTAGAAAGTGAAGTTCCCCAGAATTTGTTTGTGGAGGCCGGTTAAATACTGTTTAGGCAGAGTCAAATGACTCTGGACATTTGGAGGTGATTTCCATTGATAAAGTGGTTTAATTGGCATTGCTGAAGAAAGTTTCCAGCTTCCCATTTCAGCGGTGGTTTTATTTATTTATTCCAAGAGACATAATTAAGTTATTGCAAAGAAAGATCAAAATCTAAAATGGATTTCCAGGAGCTGTGGTTTAGAAATGATGATGCTTCTCGTTATACAAAGATGCCACGTGTGAGATGGAGATTAAATCCCAGGCAACGGACTGAAAACATTTGTACTGGGTCACGCTGGGATGGAGTTCCCTTTCTCCATAACACAGGGATGGGACACAGCCAAGTTGCCATAGCAACCCTCCCTACCTTGTCTATCCCTCCACCCACTTTTCTCACTTTTGCTTTTCCAGTTCCCTCCACCTGCCCCACTTTGGGGTGGGGGATGGAGCTGTGTCAGCCCACCACATCATCCTTGTTCTTCACCCTCTTACAGGAAGGTATGGGGAGTACCCAGGTGCTTTATCCTACAAGTGTCCTGCCAACAGGGAGAGTTATCCCTTTCCATCACCCGTGCCAGGGCTGGGGCTGCCTCCTGTGCTTCTTTCCTAGATTGTTTTGCTTTGAAAATTGTGGTGAAAGGTCACTAGGGAAAGGTGTCTTCTGTCTGTCAGCCAGGAATGGCCCTGAGACATGTCCAAGGCGTGCACCTAGATTTGTCAGTTTGTCCCACTTCTATAAACACAGCAGTAGAACAGGGGTTTGTAATGTAGAAGTTTGGAGGTTGAAGGTGACTTTGTTTTTGGGGTACTGAAGCCACACTGCTCCAAGTAAGACACCTCTGGCTTTCACCTTCTGAGAAAAGAGATCATGGAAATCTACACTGCAGGGAAAGGCCAGAGAAGCTCTGGTCACACTCATCTGGAGGCACTGGAAGGGGCAAGATGAAGGCTGCACCCAAAAGAGTCCTGTAGCACTTGAAGAGCAGGACATTGTCACAGGTCTTACAAGATGCTCTGGCCTCCCAAGGGTCATGTGCAGCTCCTGCTGAAGCACCACCACTGTAGAGGCTGAATGGGGTCAAGGAGAGTCCCTTGAACTTCATTGCATGGCCAGACCCACTAAACTCAGCTCCATCCACCTCCCACTGCAGGGTCACTGACAGTTTGTCAGCCTCTATGGGTCAGCTTCACATCCCTCTCACCAGGCATTCCAGAACCGCCTGTGGCATCCAGATGTCACCTGCCTTGCACCCAACAGCAGGAGTGACAACAGCCAGGTGTCCCCTTGTCCACTCCTGTGGCCAAGGTCGGGGCTCTCCACCCTTGCAGGGAGAGCAGGTTGTTGGCTCGTATCCAGTTTGGTGCCTGCCACCTTTCCCAGGTAATTTCCAGTAAGGCTGTTGTGCCACAGCTCCTGATCAGTGTCCCCATGCCCTGCCCTCATCCATGGCCTCCTGGCACCAGCACATACTTCAGGTAGGTGTTTAGCCCCAAAGCAGGAACGTGGCACACACATCAGAGTTCTCACCCAGCTCCTGCAGCCCTCTCTTGCATCACTCCTGCTTTCTTTGCTGGCTGTCCCCACGTGTTCATCAGGTGAGCACAGAGCTTTTTCCATTGCAGTGGAAACTTCAGCGCTGCCCATCATGCTCAAGTTTAATCATCAATTTTTCTATAAAATTACTGCCAGGGATTCTGTCCTAATTCTTGGTGTTCTTCTTTTGGCCTCAACTCTTTACCTGTAATAATGTCTTAAAACTCATCTACATCTAATAGGTGTTAGAAAGCATTCAAAGGAGATGATGGTGAAGGGTCTGGAGGGGGGTCTGGAGGGCCACAGAGGGGCTGGCTGAGGTCACTGTGTTTGTTCAGCTGGAGCAGAGCACACTGAGGTCAGACCTCCCCAAGGGCTGCAGCTCCTCCTAAGGGCAGCTCCCATCTCTGCTCTCTGTGACAGGGACAGCACCCAGGGCAGGGCTGGAGCTGTGCCAGGAGGGTTTAGGTTGGATATCAGGGAAAGGTTCTTCCCTCAGAGGGTGCTGGCACTGCCCAGGCTCCCCAGGGAATGGGCACAGCCCCGAGGCTGCCAGAGCTCCACAAGGGGTGGGATTGTTGGGGTGTCTGTGCAGGGCCAGGAGCTGGACTGATGAGCCCTGTGGGTCCCTTCCAGCTCAGGATATTCTGTGGTTCTATGACTCTGTGACTGCTTTCCTACCTGCTGCTACATGTAAGAGACTCTGCTGAACCCACTGGCACACTGAGCTGGCAGTGAGAATCCAGCTGACCACTCAGTGCCATCAGCCATTCCCAGCACATCTCCCACACAGAATCATTGTGGGGCCAGCAGGCCAATTATTTATGAGCTTTGAGAAATCTCCTGCTCATAAAAACACAGGAAAATGGGGGTGACAATCCCCTGCCCAGCCAGGCACAAGTACAACCCCACGGGCCCTCTGGGAGACACAAAATGTGCAGGGAGGGATCCCCAGCAGGCAGGGAATGGGACAAGGTGCCAACACTCAGGAGGGGACACAACCTCCTGAGGCTTCTTTCCAGGACAATGGAGTCAAGAACAGAAAACCTCCCATGAAATGGGAATCCACAGCTGTAAACTCTTACATGTTGGACAGTCAGTTTTACAGTCAGTCATTTTTTTTCCTTAAAAATAAGTCCCAGAAGGAGCACATGTCCTGCTCCATGACTGCCCCACAACACATGGGAAGGGGAGATGGGGGCTCCCACCTCTCTCCAGGAAGTGTCTGTTAAACAACACCTGCCCTGAGGCCAGCTCGGAGCTCCCTTTGAAGATGAGCATCACCAACACCTGCCTGCAAGCAGCTCTGTGGAGCTTCACATTGATCTATTGCGAAACACCTCTGCCAAAGTGCCGCGTTCTGGTGTCCCCCATACCACAGCGATGCTATCAGGAGTTTTTGGGAACATCTTCTCTCACCCACGCAGCTGGGTAAGGGTAGCAACCCAAATCCTTCCCCCAGCTGCCCACTCTCAGGGTTCTGAGGATGGGAGTTTGTTTTCGTGGGGCAGAGGCATTGCACGCGATGTCACCACCCCTCAGCACCCCACTTTGCTCCTTGCAAAACACCGGCCAGGTGCTGGAGACGATCCACCAGCACCTTCTGGAAAGTGTCACACCCTCCAGCAGCTCCTGCCGTGCAGCACCTCCAGGTGGGCAGGATTGGATACGGCAGAAGCTGCTCAGAAAGGGTGGGTCAGACCCAGCTCTGGAGCATGGCTGGGCCACTGGCAGGTGTGTGTGACACAGGGGTGTGTGACACAGGGGTGTCTGTGTGTGTATAGGTGTGTGCACCAGGCAGGCATGCACGTACAGGTGTGCGTATGTGTGTTTGTACAAGAGTGCACATACAGATGTGTGCCCAGCACGGGTGTGTGCCCAGCACGGGTGGGCACAGGTGTGCCCGTACAGAGGTGTCTGTCCAGGTGTGTGCACAGCACGGGAACCCGCGCTCACAGGTGCGGGCTGTGGGCGTGACCTTCCCCCACCCCGCCCACGGGCGTGGCTCGCCCCGGGCGGTGCGGAGAGCTCCGCCCACTACAGGGCGTGTTCACGGGCGTGCCCGGGGAGTGTCCATGGGCGTGTCCGGGGCGTGTCGGTGCCGGTGTCGCTGTCCGGGGTGTGCGGCGGCCATGGCGCGGGTGCTGGTGGTGGGCGCGGGGTTGACGGGCGCGGCGAGCGCGGCTCTGCTGCGCGGGGCCCCCCGGGGACAAGTGGCCATCTGGGACAAGGCGCGGGGCGCAGGTGGGTCCGGCGGGGGTGTGTGTGGAACCCGGGGGCTGGCGTGTGGCCCGTGTCATGTGTGTTGTCGCGTGTGTTGTCGCGGGTGTTGTCGCGGCGGTCTCTGACCGGCTGTCGCGCAGGGGGCCGCATGAGCACGACCCGCGCCGACCGCGGCAGCGCCGACCTGGGCGCGCAGTTCGTCACCTGCGAGCCGGAGCTGGCGGGGCCACGGCTCAGGTGAGACCTGCCCCATCACCGCCCCATCACCGCCCCATCCCGCCCCCAGCGCTTCGGCTCCAGCCCGATCCCGCCCAGCCGTAGGTGGGCAGCTCGGGAGGGCTTGGGGACTCGGAGGGACCCCGCTGCCTGTACAGGTGCTGTGCTTTAACCCCGCCAACACCCAAACCCCCGCCAGCGCGATCGCGGGGAGGAATAGAGGGCTAAAAGCTTGGAAATGCGTGGGTTGGGATGAAACACTCAGGAGCAGCTCACCACACCGTGGGGAAGGGGACGGAGGTGTAGCAGCGGTGCGAAAATGCAGAGTTGGCGTGGAAAGCGGCGAAAAGGCCAGTGCGTTTCAGGCACCTGTGCTCGGTGGTTGGAATATTCCCGCACTCCGCAGAATTTGTGCTGGTGTTCAGAGCTTAAGGGAGCTGCCGTGTGCTCCCTCTGACTCTGGGTGAAGCAGGTCCATCACAGGTAGCCTTGCTCTCAGGTAAAAGGTCAGGCCCAATGCAATAGCAAGGTAGTTTGTTCTTTTATTGCTGCATTTATGCATAACCTGCCTTGAAATGCAGCATGATATAATCCGAAAGTCAGGCCTTAACTTTGTGGGAAACGGAGCGAGTTTTCATCCCTGTGTTTTTTCTTCCTTTCAAGCTTCTACGAGGAGCTGGTGTCTCACGGCATCCTGGAGCCACTGACCGCTCCCGTGGAGGGAATGGTGGTGAGAGAAGGCTCCCGCAATTACGTGGCACCCCAGGGCATCTCCTCCGTTGTCAAGTACTACTTAAAACAGTCAGGTAATGCTTTTTGGACGCCTTTGTGTGAAGGGAAGGGTTTTAATGGTTGTGTTTTTGGCGGTGCCTTTGGACGGCCTTTCGAATTTAAATCCCTCATGAGGATGTTTAAGTTCTTTGTTGGTTTATGCGTGTCTGGAAGTTGCTTGGGTGGATAAACGTGTCTGTGAGCTCTGTGAATTTCCAAGTCCTGCAGGTATAAAAGTCTCTATACAAATACAACATCTGCTGTGTAACTGGGGACAGAGGGGTGAGCTACACCCTACATTTTGGAGAAAGGATGTGGGCCTGCTGGATGTGGAGAGTCCTTTGGAAAAGGAGTTTAAACTTTCTAGCTACTGCCTTAGGTGTCATGTGGCAGAACCAGTTCAGTGACTAATTTAATCCTGTTTAGAAAAGTTTGAGCCATGAGAATAGTCAAGCTTTGGTCCTTCCATGCAATTGTTTTCATGCCTTTTTAAACCCCTAATCATGTAAATAATGAGATATGTTGCTGCCCTCTGGCAGTGGGAAGCCATTCCCCCTTGTCCTGTCATTCCATCCCTTGTGAATAACTCTGTCTCTCTGCATTTTCCCCGTGGAATTCGCTGTTACACTGCTTTTTCCACGCAGGTGCAGACGTGTCCTACGGGCAGCAAGTAACTCACATCTCCCTGCGGGATGGCAGGTGGGAAGTCTCCAGGAAAGCAGGGCCCCCGGAGCAGTTTGATGTGGTGATTCTCACCATGCCTGTCCCACAGATCCTCCAGCTGCAAGGTGACATTGTGAACTGTAAGTTCAGCCCTCAATAATCACAGGTGTCTGATTTAAAATAGCGTTTGAGCGTCTCGTGAGGCAAAAAAATAACTCTCAGCAGTCTGAACTGCTTAATTATTCCATCAGGATAGGGTGGGAAATGATAAGAGGTGGGTAATTTCAAGGCCATAAGTGTGGTGTGTGACCAGTAGCACCTTGACAGCATAAATATCTAAATAGATGGGTCAGTTCTGAATCTGATCTTTAATTTTTTTGATGACTTCTAAGGCAGGGCTTGTCTTTGTGCAGCTTGCAGATAGTTACTGAATTGGACGAGTTTTCTTGAGCATTGCTGTAGAGAGAATTATTTTCATTACAACCTCTGATTTTAAGCTTTGTGCCTAAGTAGGTAAATATTTTGTAAGAGCAGGACATCTCTGCTAGTTGCTTTTTTATGAGGCCTCCCATTTTCCCTGTTCCTTTAGCCTGAAAAATAATGGTGGGTCTGGCCCATCCTGTCCTTACTGAGCTGGTCTGGTTAATAGTGAAAGAAATAAAAATAGAATGAGAAATACCATAGAAAATAGAAATAGAAAATAGAAGAGGAGTAGAGGGAGTACTTTTTTACACCTTTCCCGAGGTTCTGCTAAGTCTGCATCTCGAGGCCTTCCCCAACTGGCACTGATGTCTTTGCAAATTGTTTTTCTTGGGGTAATTAAATCCTTTCTTGTCCAGAAAGCAGGCAGGTATCCTCCAGAAGGTGTAATTAAGGTGAATAGTTCGTTTCACTTGCTCTTGGGAGAGCTGGAGCTGTCAGATACTCCCCTTCCCACAACATCCTCTCTTCATATGCTGTGTAAGTGCAGGATTGACTTTTATCTGAGGGAATCCAGCAAGTTTTGTCTTCTCCTCCCCTTCTTCCTGTTTCTCTTCCCCTCTCTGCCTGTTTCCTGTGTGAGACCAGCTTCCAGATGTCCATCCAGCTGTTAATTCTGCCTCTCAGGCAGCAAGGCTGATTCCCCCTGCTGCAGGATTCCTTGGCATTGG
The DNA here is from genome assembly GCA_013400435.1 of Pycnonotus jocosus. Taxonomy (NCBI): domain Eukaryota; kingdom Metazoa; phylum Chordata; class Aves; order Passeriformes; family Pycnonotidae; genus Pycnonotus; species Pycnonotus jocosus. The sequence continues at coordinate 77,712 of VWYP01027666.1, read as the reverse complement.
AGCCATCTTTACTCCTGTTTCTTTAGGCTAAGAACTAAGGGGAGGAATAGGTGAGGAGGGTGTTTCGGAGCCTGAGCAGGGTGCAGTTTCAGATCTGGTTTGACTCACAGAGGGTCAGGTGCATCGCTGTGTGTCTGAAGCTCAGTGTCGTTTTGGCTGCATGTCAGAGAGCCGAGCTCTGCTGGCAGAGGAGGGAGCTTTTCCTGGATTCTCCTTGCTTGGGATTTAAGATGCAATTTCATGACAGCTGCCGAAAGGAATAGGCATTCTCTCCCCTCCACACTGACACTTTTTAGCCATTTATATGCTTTGATCTCCTAAATCCAGGGGCAAAATCCAGCGATTCTGACAGGAGCCATGTTTGTGCGTTCCCGGTAGCGATTCCATCTGCTCCTGGAAGGGGAGGTTCCTGCTGCCTGTTGGAAACTTCCCTCTGGCTGCCACTGCTGGTGACAGCTCCTACTGCTCTGTGGGATGGAACAGGAGATGTGCAGAGCTGGAGGAAGGGGAGGGCTTCCTCCTCTGTGGCCAGCAAGGATCACGTGTGGCCACTCCGCCATGGCGAGCGAGCAGCTTTAAAGGGAAGGGGACAGGATTTTGGGAATACAGCTGCCTTCCCTGCTGGGCTGGAAGGCCTTTATTACATAGAAGGAGGACTCTGGAGCTGAATGAAAGATGTGCCTGGGCAGTGTTTAATCTCACTGCTGTGGTTTAGGATGAGGGGTGTTAAAGGAGCGAGTTTTGGCAGTTCCTGCACAGCTCTGCTTTTTAGCCCTTACTGCTTTGGCAGCTTCTTCATCAGAGGCATTTATGTGTTTAAACCTCTCCCATATCCCCCATGGCTTCCCTTCACTTGCCCCATCTCCCTGGGATGTCTTTTTGGGGTAATTTTGCCAGAGGTTGAAGTGCTTGGCTGGGACCCTGTGCCAGGGCCCTCATGAGCCACTTGGGTATAACTGGGCTCCCAGTTCAAAGCCAGGTGAAGTTTTAAAGGGCTTGTGATGAGGTTTTGCTGGCATTAATGTGTGGATAAAGGCTGCAGGAGAGGAGAAGAAGGAGCAAAGGAACAGCTGGGTGGATCCATTAGTGAGGGTTAGAATTAGCCTTTGACGTTTGTGTGTAAAAGAGCCTGAGTTGGAGAGTTCAAATGACTTGCCAGAGGTGGGAATTTACCCCTCTAGGAATTCACCATTTTTCTGTTTGAGGGAGGAGGTCTTTTGCCCCCCATGCTTTTTTTTAAACCAATTTTTACTTTTTTTGTAAATATTAGTAAAATTAATATTTTGAAATAATCTCTCAAATTTCATATTCAGGGGCAAAGTTGATGTTTTAATACTCGAACTCAGCAGACTAAACTAGACTGGATAGTTTTTGTGTCCTTTAACCTCTTACATGAGCCTGAACATGATGTCATTGTGAAGCCGTGTGCATTTAGGTGGAGACAGAATTAAGTGGCCTTTGGCAACCTAAAATTACCATTTTATGTGGGCTGTGTGAAAAATGAATGTTCCAGATTTACTTCTCTTGTGAGAGAAAAGCCAAGTCTTAGATTAATGGAGAAATTAGTGTGTAAACACACCCAATTTTTAAAAATAGATATAAATAATGTCATCAACAGTGTGTGTATATGTATGTATATAATTCACCTTAATTCTCAACCTTCATGCATTCTTCCTACAATCATCACATCCAAAAAAGATGCAACAGTTTAAATTTAAACACATTTAGCAGCAGCAGAGGTAGAAGTACTTCCAGCATGACTTCCAGTAGCTGCTGGATAAAGGGTTAACTCTTTGCAACATGTTTGGAACAGCAGTAGGTGGCAGCAATCGAATGGCGTTCGGGACATTCAGCTTGAATAACCAAATTAAATTTACTGCCCTCATTTGGGCTTTACATATTCTGGTAGTAAATAGTGGAGAAGATAGAAGGGAAATAAAATAAACGTTTCTGAGGTTTGTAATGTCAGTTTGAGGGAAGGAATGAATTTACTTAAAAGTAGGATTTTGGCAAATGAAAAGACGAGATTTTGCAAATGTTCATTGTCCAACAGTATTTCAAAGGTGCTGGACTGTTACACAGGCTGCTGATGTTAGAAAAATCCTAGATTTATATCTCAGATTTATATCCATATGATCACTGAGTAATGTAGTTCTTTCTGTGCATTTTCACATCAGTTGGAGAAGGCTTCTTATCAGTTCTGTTTTTTGGTTTAAGGCATTTGGCAACATGGCAATTTAAGGTTGCAGCGATTTGCAGTAGTTTTTTTTTTTTATTCGTGTGTTCAGAATGTTTTCATTATGTTGCTTTCCCTGGAATTTCAAATTACAGTTCTGCATGTTTAAGCTGCTAATAAAACAGGATGGCTTGGCTTTTGTTTCGAGCCTGACCTATTTTTTTTTTTTCCATCTGTGTGAATGTCCCACATGTTTTAAATAATACAAGCTGATGAGAAGATACAAGTGAAATAGGGCTGTATTTGCGTGGGAAGGCTTTATAATGCGAGTTAGGAAAGCACAACTCTGATAATTTTTCACGACTCACAAGTCCTTGCTGAGTGAATGTGTTTATTTTTGGATAGCACGATGATAAATTTGGAATTCAGTGGTTCCAGTTCCAAGCAATCTAAGCAGGGCTTATCCAGCTTGGAGCTCTCATTACCTAACAGATCTGAAATGTCCAGTGTAAACATGTACACTGATTTCTTAGTTGCTTATCAGGGAGCTGAGGCTGTGGTGTGGAAATGCTCGGGCTTTCTGGAAACACGAGGAGTTCTTGGTTGTGGTGCTTTTCAAACCTGTCCCTCCCCTGGCTCCAGAGCACCCCAGCCCTGCCTGAGGCTGTGGCAGTGGAGGGGTCTGTGGTGAATTCTGGTGATCCCCAGGGATGGGTGTGTCAGAGGTGATGGTTTGGTTATCATTGGAACATGGAGCATCCCTGTGCAGGGAACCCTCCTGCCCTGCTGGGTTCTGTGTCAGGATTCAACCCCGTGGCTCTGGGGCTGAGCTGTTCCCTGATCCATGGACAATCCCTGTGTCCCCCTGCTGCTGGCAGCTCTGCCCCGGCCGTGCACAGCGGCTTTTGCACCCTCCTGTGAGGAGATCTGCCTCACAGTCCAGCAGGGAGATCAGAGAGTTCTGTCACACAGTCCCAGAATGGTTTGGGTTGGAAGGACCTTAAAAACCACCGTGCCACACCCTGCCATGGCAGGGACACCTTCCACTGTCCCAGGCTGCTCCAAGCCCTGTCCAACCTGGCCTTGGACACTTTTAGGGATGGGGCAGCCACAGCTTCTCTGGGCAGCCTATGTCAGGGCCTGCCCACCCTGCCAGGGAACAATACCTGCCCAATATCCCATCTAACCCTACTTTATTCCAATTTGAAGCCATTCCCCCTTGTGCTGGCACTCCAGGGCCTTGTAAAGAGTCTCCATCTTTCTTGTGAACTCCTTCAGGCCCTGCGAGGCCTCACTGAGGTCACCCCAAAGCTTCTCCTCTCCAGGCTGAACAATCCCAATTCTCTCAGCCTTTCCTCCCAGCAGAGCTGCTCCATCCCTCGGATCATCTCCTTTGGGGGGCTTTTGTTCTCCTGCTGGAGGATTTGGATTTGCAGATGGAATGGTCTGGCAGGGAGGAGAAGGTGGCCCTGCACTCCTGAGGAGCAGGGGAGGGTCAGAGGAGGAGCAGCTGCTACCAGAACCTCCCTGCCAGCCCTCAAAGCAGGCAGAGCTCCCCACTGCCTGCTGCAGCTCGGGTCTAGCCTCTCTGAGGGAGTACTTCTAAAAATAAAGGCTGCCAGAGCTGGAATTGCACATCAGGAGGAGAAAAATCAAAGTAGGCCGTGCGTATTCTTCGGCGTGTGTTTGACTTAGTCTTTTTTTTTTTTTTTTTTAATATCTACAGTGCTTATAGTGAGCTTATTCTGCAGTTATTGAGCACATTGGAAACCTGTCAAATACTCTGATCTCAGTGACCCTCTCTATCTGGGGAGTGTGGGGATTAAACCCCGTGTGTGAGCACGAGTGGCCTGGAAAGGAGAGTGAAATCCAGTCTGTATTAGATAAAAGGCCACTTTGCATTTTGGTGTTGTCATCTGAGGCTGCCTGCTTTGGGTGGAAAGCTGAAACTCTTGTTTGACAGAGCTCAGGGTAAAACAGAAGGAAAAAAGCCATGGCAAAAATTGCCAGATGCAATTTGCTGGAAGAGCAAACTCTGCAGCTTCTTGTCTTCAGGCTTGGTTCGCACCCCAGGGGAGCCCATCCTTTGACCAGAGCAGGGTGGCAGCTCTTACAAAGTGACTCTGCAGAGAGGGTGAGTCCCTGTGTGTCACAGCAGCACCTTTCAGTGCCTGGAGACGTGGCAAAAGCATTTCCTCCAGCAGTGCCTGCTCCTGCTCCAGCTGCAGCAGCACTGCTGTCTGTGGGACCACAGACACACAGACACACAGAGACACACTCCCCCCGCCCTTCCTCCCCCCAAAAAAAGGGTGGGGGAGCTATTTTTAGCAGGCTCGGTGGTGTGATGCTCAGTTCACCATGTGGCCCACAGACTTGCTGGCACGTTCTGCTCACCCAGCCAGGGTAGGGGAGCAGCTCAGGGGCCGGGTGAGTGGCTGAGCCCTCTCAATGCTCATGATTTTTGCGGTGGGAGTCCTGAGCTTGGGTTTCCTGTGCAGTCCCAGGAGGGATTTCACAGCACCTGCACGTTAAACTGGCAGCAGATTGCGCTGATTTAGCTGAGCTGCTTTGAAAAAAAAAGTTATTTCTGACGTGTAAGGGAGCGCTGCTTTTGTGTGCTGACACTTTTAAAGTCTGCCTGATGTGGCTGTTTGTAATTCCTTGAACCTGGATGTGCTTCTCTTCCTACCACTGCAGCTTGTGCTGGTTTGGCATGGTCCTTCAGCACCGGGGCACTTGGTCACAGACCTTTATCTAATTCTTCTTCAGCTTTTTTGTGTCATTCCAGTACCCAAAATAGAGAATGAGACCTCAGACGTATTGGATTAGCTGAATGTGAGCCCGTGTGCAAAAAGTGTTTTGTATTTTTGGGGTTTTTTTTCTAGATAATAAAGGTGATGGTATTTGAGCACAGGACATACTTGGAACAGAACAAATAAATGCTCTGAAGTTTGTTTATCCCAACAATAAACACAGATACCTCGGAGTTTTTCCCAGTCTTTGGTTCTCTCCAGGGGTTATGTTCAGATGGAGAAATCTTTCCAAAGCTGCTTTTTGCCATGAGCCTAAAAGGAGGGGTGGAGGGGAAAAGTTCCTTGCCAAAAATTGAGACCAAACTGAGCAATTCTGAAACTTCTTTATTTGTGTCTTGTGGGACATGTGTTTAATGAGCTGGTGGTTTCTGTGTTGTAGGGAGCTGGGATGTGCTATAAGATCTTATCCTTCAGGAAGTCCAGTTAGGGCATTTTTACCAGCCTTGAATTTTCAGATCCTGAATCTAAAATGGTTTTGATGGTTGGTTTTTGGGAAACAGTGATAATGTTATGTGTCGCCTCTCCCTCTGATAAAATTTGTGTTCTTTTGTTTGAAGTATTTCACTTGGGTTGGTTTTTTTTTTGGTTTTGTTCTTTTTAAATGTGTTTGGAAAAGCTCTCCCTCCTTTCCCGTTACCAAACCTTCTGGGCACACTTGAGAGAGAGAAATGTGCAAAGGTGACCACAGGCTGATTTGGACTTTACAGCCTTCTTTTTGCTGTGAAATCTGCCACTCAAACTATGGCTTTTATAGAGCTGAAAACCCTTGAAAAGTCTGCTGTGAGTTTGCAAGCAGCCTTTACATTCAATTGCTTGCTTTGGGATTTATTTATTTCTTAGTGCTGCAATCAAGTAGACAGACAAAAGCCTTCCCTGGACAATGATTTTTTTTTAAATGTATTCTCATAGTTTAGGCAGTGCCTCTGGACTGGATGGAGTTTTGTGGATTTATAGAGGATTTTTTAATAGTTGCTGGCCACTCCCATCACTGTAATTGAGACCATTCTTTACAAGGATTATCTCTACCTCCCACGGACACGTCTGCGAACTTTCCAGTTATTTTTGCGGTCCACATCTGGATTAGAGCAGGGAGAAAAAAAATACTAATTTTAAACCTTAATGAGGTTTTGGCTCTGTTGAGTCAAACCTAAATTTTGTGTGGAGCCTGCTGTCAGCTTTCCACACTTGGCTTCATCATTTCCAAGAATCTCGGTGTGCTCTTGGATTAAAGAAACTTTAGGAATAATTCGCCCTCAGACACCTTTTGTAGAAATCAAGTTCTGTTCCTTTTCCTGAGCCATCAGATGAGATGTTATAGATGGGTTTGGATCTACATGAGCTGCCTTGGAAGCCTGATTTTACTGCTGATTGCCTTGCTCTTCCGTGGAGTTTTAATTCCCTCCTCTACCCACCTTGTCAGAGATACTCAGAGCACTGTAACTGTTCTTTAAAAAAGAGAGAGCCCTGATAAACTCTGTTCAAGGGCTGGTGTAGTTTAGGAAATGGGCTAGGCTGGCTGAGAGATGAAGGTGTGCCTGGTCACCTTTATTGACTTAGCTGATGAAGCACCTCCTGCTGGCACAAATAATTTCAAGTGTACAGAACCTGCTGCCTTACTGAAATGGATCAAAGCTCTCTCCTCACTTGATTTATTTGACAGAACAAGGGATGTGCAGATCAGCCTTTCCAGAGTCACTCCTGATGCACCAGTAGCCTCCAGTTCTATTCCCAAAGTCATCCTTTAAAAATGCAGCTCTGCCAAGATGTGGCTGAGCGGTGCAGAGGCACAGAGGGTGAGCGCACACCTCTCCACAAAGAAGGATTTACTGCTCTCTTCCCACTGGATTTATACTTCAGGGAGAATGGGGTGGATGCCTATGGAAATTCAGGGGAATAATTTTTTTTCAGTGAACTGTGTGCAGGCAGCAAGTGCTTTGAGTGTCTCACAGGCTGTTAAGTGACTGCAGAGCAACAAGGTGGTGGTTGAGTTTGTAAAGCACAAAAGAAATAGATTTACTGTCTGCTGCCATGTCCATTTGTCTCTGGCACAGCAGGAGGTGTGTTCAGGAACACTGATGAGGAACCTTTTCATACATTCTGATTTAAGCCATGCTGGTTGCAAAACCAGCATTCGCATTTTCTAATGGAAATTATGCTCAAAACCAACTTAAAAGCAGGAAAAAAATACTAACTTTGACATGACCACTTGTTTTCAAGTGGCTGAACTACAGCTAGGATTTGTGCCCAACTCCATGGAAAAGATGTGTCATTTTCCCTAAGAATTTAGCAAAAAGCTTCGTTTTCTAGTTGGAAGAAAATGCCACATAATTCTTCCTGAAACAAGGAAATTTGCCTCAATATTGGGGTTTATGAGCAGACAATGATTTAGGAGGGATTTTAAAGATTATCTCATTCCGCCCTCTGCCACAAACAGAGGTTCCTTCCACTATCCCAGGTTTCTCCAAGCCCTGCCCAGCCTGGCCTTGGGCACTCGTTGTAATAATTAAAAACTGACATTTTTTCTTTCTTGTCATCTTTTTTACAAGAGGCTGGCCCTTTTACAGACATTTTGTAAGGCATCAGATAGTAAATAACACCTTTAGATGTCAGTGTGGGTCTGTTTGCCTCGTGCTGCTGCTGCAGGATCCTGGCCCTGTTAGCATCTGCACGCTTGGAACGAGGTGAATTAATAAATTACAGATCTGTGGTGCTTCCAGGATATATAAATTATCTATCAGAATGCTTCCAGGGAGGCATCCTGGTCTCTATTTGTGTGCTGCTTAAAAAACCTGGGAGATGTCATTGTTCTGGCAGGCTTTTTAAACCTAACTCCTCCAAGTTTTTGCCCCTTGGGTCAGAATTTTGTGTGATTTTCCCTAGCTCTCTGGTGACAGTCACAAGGCTGTGTTTGCTGCTTCAGGCACTGAAACACCAGCAGGTATTTGAAAAATAAATGTAACACATCAGGTTTGGGGTTTTTTTAACCCTTAGGAGGTGGTAAAATGCCTCAATAATCCCACAGGGAAGGGATCTGAGTTCCTTGTGAGTAGTTTGAGGATTGTTTGGGGCAAGGTTTAGTTTTCACATCTTGTGAGTGCTCAAAAACCTGGGGTAGTTTGGAACCAGTCAAAGTGGGATTTTCAGGCCTGAACTGGGGTTTACATCAATACTGATTTTAAGGGGTTTGGTTTTGAATTTTTTAAGCCTGCATAAATCTTCTGGCAGTGGAACTGTGCTGCTGATCTGTGTGTGTTTATAGGCAGTGAGAGACATTCTTATTTGGCATATTTTAAATTAGTGTTTGTTCTTTTCTGTCTTGTTGCCTTCAGACATAAATCCCATCTCCCCATTTTTTTTTATCTTGTGCATTATCTCTTGTATTTTGCAGTAAAGTCAAGGTACTTGGTATTAATAACAGTTTGTGGGGGTTTAAAGTTCAGTTTTAAGTGAGTACCTGTGTGGTTTTTTTATCTTAATGGCATTTGCAAGGCAGATAAATCTGGACAGTGTTTTGTGACATCAGTATTTCTGCTTTGTTTTGTTTTGTTTTTTTTTTTTTTTCTTTGTCAAATTTAGCTGTTAGAGTCAACAGTCACCATCAATGAAGGCATAAGCAATTTTTCCAAGAAACAGTTCCTTGCAGCAGGAGGAGGGCAGAGTTTGGCTTTAGAATACAGCATTTGGTATGATGTACTAATAGCAAGGATTTTTTTTATCCCATCTGGTATCTTTTTTCAGCCTCTGGTAGGTTGCAGCTGATCTGTCAATAACTTTCAAGGAATCACATTTTTATTTTCCCCCCTCCACTGTGTCACATTTTCGGCATTAGGATTTGTTAGCCGTGCCTTCCCTTCTTACCAGCTAAAAAAAAGGAGAACCAGTTTTTTTTTAAGCTGCACATTTGATCGTGTGTCTAACTTATGAAAGTTGGCAAAATGATGGCAGAGGAGGGGCCAGCTGCAATCAGGTACAGATAAATTAAACAATCAGCTTGTTTCATTGAGCTGTGCTGCCAGAACACGTGCTCCGCGTGCTTGGCTGCGTGTCTGAATCCTTTGCAAAGTCGTGACAGGAGAGACAGGGCTCCAAATGAAAGGATGTGTGATAAAACAAAAGAAAGAAAGCAGACAAGACACCCAGAACGTGTGATCTGGTCGAAGCCACATGAAACTGATTGTGGGCGAAGCATTACAAATGTACACGGCTTTAATTTGGTTTTATTATTTCTGCCATCTCTGTTAGTGATTATGGCTTAGGTAGATCTGAATACTTGAAAAACAAGCAAAAAAATCCCTATTACTAATGGAAATTTAGTCATTTGACAGCATTTAGCTGTCAGAGCTCTGCAGTGTGGCTGTGGTTTGCACGACAGTGCAGCTTCAGCTTGTGGGGGGAAGTTTATCTTCCCTTTATCAGTGTCTCAGCCTGGGAGTCAGTGCTGATCACACAGATAATAAACCCTGAGGAAGGTTTGATGAGGACTCCTGAATAACCTGAGCCTTCAGACTTGCTGCCTTGCTTTTTCCCACTATTCCTTTTTCCATCATTACACAGCTGCAGCGTTGGGAAGTTTTGCTTTTGGGTTTGCCCTTTTTCCTGAGAGCAACCTGAACAACAGATGAGATGCCAAAGGACAGGAGAAAGAAAGGTAACAACACACAGTGGGCTTTAGGTGTGTCCAGAATACCTGGTGAAGGCCAAGGGAAGAAAACTGCTCATGGGAGAGACCATTGCATAACCCAGAATGGGAAATTAAATATTATACAGAGAAAAAAAAAGTTCTGGCATTTCCCCTTTGGTGTGTTTCTGATCACCAGGAGAAGTCCTGATATGAGGGAGAAATGAGGTGGTTTATCTTTGCTCCCCACGTTGCTGTGTCAGCCTCCCTCTGTCACCCAGGCACGTATTTTGCCGGAAAATAAGGAAGGAAAAAGAAGAACATGGGTTCAGTTACTGCCCTGGCTTGTCACAGGCATATTTTGCAAAAAGTTACAAAGAATGGACAGAATGGCTGGTTAGGTTTCGTAGCTGAGAGCCACACAGGGCATCATTAAAGTTTTAAATGTGAGGACAAAGTACAGAACTTTCTAAGCAGCTCTAGAATAAATCTGTTGATAAGGGTTGGTTGGTTTGTTTCCTCCCCATCATCACGAGGTATCTGCTCTGAAAATCATTGAAATATCAGACACTGGAACATCACAGGTACCAGCTGACACCAATTCACAACTGTTTCAAGGGAGAATGCAAGAGAAGAAGCCAAATAATAGAATTCTTCTTAAAATTGTCTTGTACATTAACCCCGCAGAACGAGTAAAGAAATGAGCGTGTTTCTTATCATTTCCTCATCAAACCTTTCTCTAAATGTATTTGCATCCCCTCAGACCTGCACTGAGGCCAACCTGAGCAGGCAGCAAAAGGGGAGAGAGATGAAACTTCCCTTCTAAGAGCAGATGGTTTTATTTAGAATGTGTTTCACAACCGTGACGTACAGAGCCGGGGTTTACTTGTGCTCCACACTCCCACTCACCCACTCTGCAAGGAAAGCAAGCACTCAGGATTTTAATAAAAACAGGAAAAGTGCAGGGATGGAGGTGGAGATTTATTCTATCCAGCTGAGGATAAACATGACTTCACTAAACCAAAGAAAATTAACTTTTATGTGGTTAAGGAAAGGCCATACACCTCTTGAGCATGCTGCTGCAGGTGATTTCTGGGTGTAGAATAATGCTGTGTTTTCATCAGAAAATTCACTGATGATGGCATGGGAATGCTTGGAGGGGAAGAGTGACAGAAACCAGTCCAAACACAGATATTGCAGTGTGTGCATGGACAGAAAAATCTGTCCTTGAGTGAAGTTATTGCTGTCTTGGTTTTTTTTCTACCACATGGTGTTTAACTTCAAAATGCTGATAAGCTGCAGCCTCTGGGTCTGATCACATCCAAGTGCTGCATCTCTTGGTACTGCTCAAACATCTTTTTTTTTAAAAAAAAAATCGATGGTTTAAAAGCTGTTGGTTCATGTTCCCCTTTCAGCCTCCTTTAACATTTATGCATGTGACAGAAGTGATATAAAAAGGGAAGTACAAATATTTCAAATGCAGATATTGGTCTTAAACCCAGTGACTTTTATGTAGTGACAGTTTCAGAGTGTTGGGTTGTGGTGGAGGCACAGGGTTTGTCATGTACCTGTGTCCTTCCCAGAGTATTCCAGTTTATAAATCCAGGTATTTTCAGATTTATTCAACTTCAGATTTATTCAATGCGAGTGCAGAAGTGAATTTTTTCAGCTATAGGCTGTCTCACACTCATCTATTTTTTTTCTGCAAATTTCTTTTTTTTTTTTTCCCTTGAGTGCAGGAAAACCATTCCCCTGGTCTCTTCAGCTCATGTGGAGCAGGGTGGTGATTTGCAGTCTCTCTAAAGCCAGGGAAATTCCCTATGGAAGCAAATGGAGCCCAAATCACATTCCAGAGTGTGGATTTTTGCCACTTCCCGTGCAATATGGACTCTGTTTCTCCATGAAGACAAAAGCCTTTGTTCTGCTGAGTCACACTCCAGAACAACAGACAGCTACAGAAGAGTTGATACACTCTGTTTCTGGTTCCAGTTTTGACTTTGAAGTTCTCCCCTGTACTCNGGATTGAAATACTGACTAAACTTGATGTCTGATTTTTTCCACTTGCAAATTAAAATTCCTTTTTGTTGGTTTGGGGGTTTTTTTTGGTTCATTTTGGGATTTTTAGGCCAGGCTTGCAGCGTGGTTTAGCAGGCACGCATTTTCTGAGCTCTCTTGAGATTCTGTGGTTGCAGGGATCCCACTGACTGTCACATGCCCTGCAGGTTCTGTCTCCTTCACCTAAAACTGCCTTGGGAAAGAGGGAAGTGGAAGACAAGGCTCAGCTTTCACGAGGCCCCAGCACGGCATCTCCCAAGGGGATGAGTAAGAACAAATTGTTATTTTTTGAGGTGCCTCCTCCCTTTTTTTGATTGCTTTTGGGATGCAGCTGACAGGACACACGTGAGGGGTGCAGGTTGGCAGCCAGCAGGGTAATAACAGGGGGATATGGTGCAGGAAAAAGCGTGACAAGGATGAGATGATATTTCCCAGCGTGAGGAATCATTTGAATCTTTGGTAATATCGCTAAAAATTGATGGCAGTGCTGCCTAATGGCCATTACAGCAGATTAAAAGAGAGTGTGTGAGTGTGGGGAAAGGGCTGGGGGTCAGAGAAGAAAAGGAAGGGCTCTGTGGGTGTCACCCCCCAAGCTGCAGAGCCCAAATTTTGGGCTGGTGCTCACAGCAGGATCACAGAAAATCCGTGTGGTGCTGTGCTCACTTAAATCCTTCTCCTTTCCCTGGAGGCTGAATCCCTGGAGGCAGCAGGGAGGGAAAGCCATGGTGAAATAAACCCCCAGATTAAGGGCTGTGCTCAGATGCTTTAATCCAGCGTCTGCATGAAGTGGAGCAGATTGCAGATTATTCCCAGAGGAGATTTTTAATGGGCTCTTCAGGGCTTTATCAATTTCTTTTTTTTGAAAATTCTGGCACCTCACCTCTGATTCAATGACTGCTTGCAGCTTTATGTTATGTGTTTATTTAGCTCTACGCTTGGAGAGGTTTTTTTTCTCCCTATTAACATTATTAGTGCTGTTTAATTAGAATTATTGCTCACAATACTGGTGGGTTAAACTGATTGAAGCTCTCTGAATGTTTGGACTGCAATAACGAAGCAAAGTTGTGTTCCTTTGGGAAAGTATTTTGAGCTTTTTCCTTATCTCTTTGTCATTTAGAGCACAGAAAAGTGCCCTGCAAGGTTTGGCACGTGTTCAGCTGCAATTTGGGTGTTCATTTTACTCAAAAATTAATTTTGAGTGCCTTCAGTTGTTTGAGATGAAATTGGTAGGAGACAACACTGATGAAATAAATATTGAATTCCTGGGTTTGGGTAATTGTGAGAAATTTGGTAAATGTTAAAAAAAACCCCCTCCAATAAAATTCAGGAACTATCCATGCAAATTAAAAAAAAAAAAAAGTCCCCACATAAAGAAGAAGAGGAAATAAAATATGGAATCCCTGAATTCAGGAATAGAAGGAAGAAGTGAGAAGCAGTCAGCAGAAAAGAGGCTGGTTATTAAAACTGATGGAAAATTTGAGCATCTGAAAAAAACCCAGAAGGATTTGCCAGTATGTGCTGGGTATTTACATGAAAATGCAGCAATGCCATCTCAGAACTCTGATGAAGTGGGGGTAAAAGAATCCTGGAAAAGTGTGTTTTTTAAAAAAAATAAATCTAAATTTCACTTTTAAAACTGTGTTATCGCAGTTTGATCACCAGCAAAGGAAGGGAACCCTGGATCTGGCAGTTTGTGCAGCTCATCCTGCTCACAGTTAATTGCCAAATTTCCACTGACTCTTTTATCATAACTAGATTTTGCCTCAGTTGTGTTCTTCAACTCTAATAAGGTTTGAAGGGTGCAATTGCCTCTTTATCCTAGAAAGCCAAAAGAATGAAGGAAATGAGTTTTGCAGAGCTGCTGAGGATAGTATGGGGATAAAGAAATCCAACTGAAGGTGGGGACAAGAAAAAAAATGTTGAATTTTTTGTCCTCCCCTCTAGAAAAACAAATAGCTAAATTAAAGTTTAGAGGCTGTATCCTCCAAAGCCTGAATGTCACCTGTGTCACAGCTCTGCCTGCACAGGCAGGATTTCAGTAATTTGGAAAGAAAAAGTAGTGGATGCCTGTGTAATAAAAAGTTTTTAGCAAAGAGGAAGATGATGCATGTATGAGCTTTGCAGAAGAGAAAGATAATTACTGTTAACCATCTTTTTCTGGCCTTTTATTTTTCCCCCCCAAAAATCTGTTACTTGATTAACATAATCAAGTTACAGCAGGAGCAATTGCTCTCAATTAGTCCTTGGCTTGCCAATTACAGACTTGATAAAGGCAGGGGAGGTTGGTGAGCCTCAAAATGTGTCTGGTTTTGGTTTTTTTTGTGTGCAGGATCTGCTGAACTAATAGAGGGGATGACTTCTCTCAGCAGCGTTGCCAAGCTTACACCCTGAAATGATCAAAGGCACGGTGACACAGTTATTTAAGATACCTTCACATCTGAGAAGATTTAGCACTTTTGATTTCTTGGCACAGTTCTAAATCTTCCCTGAAAAGACACTTCAGAGTAAATAAATTAAAAAAAAAAAAAAAAAAAAAAAAAAAAAAAAAAATAATTAAAGTCCCTGANAAAAGCTAATTTAGGAGCCCTGACAAAGCTGGTACAAAAGATGACACAGCTGTGAATTTATTGGAAAAATCTCTTTAAAAACAAAAGGTGCACGCTGTAATTTGGAATATTTGCTAGGATGAGTGAATCCCTTCTGTGTTTCTCCATGTGAAAACTTGTAATGTGTCAGGTTTTTTGGGGTTTTTTTCTGCATTGGTAAGGCAAGAACTCCCCATCCATTTCTTAATTTCAGCCTCTGCCCTTGATCACTGCGAGATTCTCAGAGTTGTTCCTCACTGGGTGGTTGTTACAGCACCCTCCTTTCCCTTTCCAGGTTTATTTTGATGCTGCCAGTGGCTTGATGTTGGCAAAATGAGATGGTTTGGGTTGGAAGGGATCTTCAAGACCATCCAGGAGTGGGATTCTCTGTCTTGGCTGATGTTTGCCTTCGGAGCACGGGATTGGCAGAGTTTACAGGATTTAATCCGAATTTGAAACCCCCTCATTGACTGGGTTAGCTCTCTCTGCAGAGGGAAGGTTTATTGTTCTATAAACAGTTGTTTTTCCAGCATGAACCTGGAATTAGAGACCTTTCAGTCTAATGGGCCCAAAGTGAAATTCTCAGAACCTGAGGGACTCAAGTTGGGTTTTTTTTGTTTTGTTTTGGTTTTGTTTTAGGGTTTTTGGGGGGTTTTTTTTTGGTTGGTTTTTTTTTTTGTTGTTACTACAATAGCTACTGTTCAGTGAAATGCCTGTGCCAAGATACTGCCAGGAGCACTTATCTGTCCTCAACAGCAAACAAAAAGTGGAGGCGGAAGAGTGAAATAAAAAAAA
Organism: Pycnonotus jocosus; assembly: GCA_013400435.1. NCBI lineage: Eukaryota > Metazoa > Chordata > Aves > Passeriformes > Pycnonotidae > Pycnonotus > Pycnonotus jocosus. The sequence goes on along the minus strand of VWYP01027666.1, from coordinate 62,670 downwards.
AAATAAAATATATATTGTTCAGTCAAGATAGATTAATAGTGGTGCACACCAGCCACACTTCCTTGTGGGTTATATCAGTTCTTTGTGTTTTTGTGCAATCTAAAAATGTCTTTCCTTGCCTTTTTTTTTTTTTTTTTTTTTTTAATTTTTTTTTTTCCGTTTGGGGGAAACTGGATTGAGTGTTCCCTTTCTGTGGGAACAGTGGGTCCTGAAAAATGCTTCATTTTGCTATGTAAAAATGCTCATTTCAGGGCTGTGCAAATACTGTGCCTTGAGTGAGTTTTAGCACTTTATGAAGATTTTTTTGTGTGTAAAATGACCAGCACTAAATTTTAGCTTGTATTTACGAATGCATGCTAATTAATTATTCATTAATTATTATTCATTATTTGTTAATTAGTCATTACCACACTGGATTGTGGTCCAAAACCTCCCAGTGCAGTTTACAGTGTTCATCTCTTCTTTACAGGTGATCCTTTGTGAGATGTGCTTTCATTGCAGGGCTAATCAAACATCTCCTAAAAACTAATTAACGAGCTGTAAATCTTTCACGATGAACAAAAGACAAAACTGGCAGGTAGGAATTTTTTTTTTGTGGGGCCAGTGCTTAATTTCACTTGAAATACTCTGAATATTTCACGAGATGTCTTGTAGTGGAATGGAAACCTTCTACCGAGTTTGTCATCAATAATGATCTTTTTTTAAAAAAAAATTAGGAATCCTGGTAATTCAGACACTTCTAATTAGGCCTCATATCTCTGGTTCTATTTTTGGGAGGCATTTGGCTAGCTGAAAGTGAGTGTGCATAATTCTGATGCCAGCTCACCCCCTGGCCCTGGTTGTGATGTCAGCAGTTTCACTCACTGAGGCTGCAAGTCGTGAGTCATCAATTGTTTTAGGATCAGAAACCTTGTGCAAGGTTTGGAGAGGCTCCCTCCCTGATTTGTGACTTCCTCAAAGTGTTTTTAGAAGGATGAAGGGAATCTTGTGTGTTCCTGTGCACAACCAGCATGAGGGATTAAGTGTTCTGGAAGCTGTGCAAAAACCCTTTTTTGTGTGTGTTTTTTGGTTTTTTTGTTTTTTTTTTTCCCCGGGTTTATTCAGGACTTTTACTGCCCAAGAACCCCAAAATATCTCCTGCGAAGTTTCTTCTGATTTTAATTAGCATGGAGTTATTTTTTCATCATTTGGGGGGAATAACAAGGGCAAATCCCGTCTGCTCTTTGCTAAATTTTATTCTGCCAATCCCAATGTATGGAGCATGCTAGAAGTGATATTTCTTAAAATTTTGTGTTTTGATTTGGGAAGTAATACTACTTTTTTTTCTTCTTTTTTTTTTTTTTCTCTCTTTCAGCTGAGATTACTTTATTTGGTTATGTTGTTTGGAGTTTTTCTATTCAGATAGGTATTTTAAGCCCCCTAAGCAATTATCTATTGCATATCCCTAGCAGACCATTTGAAATGAAAACCCCACACCATTCCAATAAACAATGCTCATGACTTTTGCTGGATGGCACAGGAATGATGAGCAGATAGAATGCAGCTCAGTATTTTGAAGGTGAGCTCCACCTGTGGCTTTTTTCATCCTTTTATTCAAGGTTTAAGGCACAGCTGGAGGCTAAACCAGATGTGATTACAGCAAGCTTCAACTTTGGGTCATTCTGCAGAGAATCCATGAAATTTTGGGGTGAATCCAGTGGGGCTGGGTAAACAATCCAGTGATCAGATCCCATCAGGATGGCAGTTTCAGTTGCATGCAAAGAGCTTTTTAGCAAAGCCTGTGGTGTTCCGGGTTGGAATCACCTTCCTGCTGGTCAGCTTTTGGGGTTTTGGAGTCTTGTCCACGGTCTCTATGAAAGCTGTGTCTTCAATCCTTCCCCTTGAAATCAGAAGGGATTCTGTGAGCTGACAAGGTGGGGATCTCAGTCAAAGGCTGGATTCTGTTTTCGAGGTGTTTTCCAACCTGAATTGTTCTGTGATTCTGAGCCTTCAAATTCACATTATTGGTTGATAGGAAAGCATGGAATGGTTGAGGCTGTTTTGCTCCTGATATCCCTCATGTAAATGTGCAGTTTATAAGTCAGGGGCCCGAGTGACCCTTTTCACTAATTTAAGCCAAGTGCAAATTTTCATAGAAAATTTAAAATCAAATTCAGTCCCTCTGCAGCTCTCCTGGAGCCCTTTCAGGCATCCCAACTTCCCCACAAAGCAATCAGGCCATTGCTGTTCTTCTGCCTGAAGCGAGAGAAAATAATTCTGCAGAATTTGAACGGCAGCAGGGTTTTTATTTTCATTTTCTCTTTCTGAGGCAGGGATATGTGTTTTGGGGGGCGATCTGCACAATTTTCTGTGTGTAGTTTCTCTTGGTTACGGTGGAGGAAGTTTGCAGTTCATGGGAATCCCAGGCTGGGTGGGAATTGTCTGGTGAGGCTGGAATCTTGTCATGCAGAAAAAGACATGGAACATCATAAACTCCAGCCTGGATTATTATTCCAGTCCACTAAGCTATTGCTCTCAAGACTCAGCAGTGATGAACCCATAATGTGTGTTTTTTTTGGTTTGTTAAAAATGGATGTGACTCCTTGAACTTTTCAATAACACGCACACAAGGCTAGACAAGTCTTTGCTGTGCTATCACAATCTGGCCTCATCGAGCTATTTATTGTTTGTCTGGCTGTGAATATGCTCTTTATGTGTGTTTAATTCTTTCATGTTCCTTTTAGAGGAGCTCCCACTCAGAAGCTCACGAAGCACAGACATCAGTGGTTTAAAAGAATGTGACTGTCTGTCCCTGCAGTGCTTCCTTGCAGAAAAACTGAGAGTGATTATACATACAGCTCCTGTGGAATGAAAATTGGGCACTTGATATTTAATAAACAGAGATCTGCTTATCATATAAGAAGTAGGAGACTGCTCAGTGTTTTTGTTTTTACTCCTAAGTTGCTTGAGATTTGGAGTTAGGGTTTTTTTTTTAACACAGTTTTTATCTAGGCTGTGAAATGTCCTATTAAAATGTTCATTAATGTTCCTTTTCTAGAGCCCCATTGGATAAACACGAGCAAATGTTTAGTTTTGTCTGTTTTTACAAGTGACTTTGATCATTTCACCATTCCCGCAGTTTTCCACTGAGCTAACTTTGTATCAGTCAAATTTCTTTCTAATTACAGAATTCTTTTCAAGGAAACATCCACGACCTTCTTTTGTCTGTTGATTGTGTGGAGAATTGGAGAGAGAATAGGGCACTGATGGGAAAAAAAAAAAAAAAAAGAGAAAGCATTCTTGGGCCAGGTAAATTTATTATTTATATTTATCAGAAAAATCTAACTGAACTTTTTGAGTGGCCTGATGGTGTGGGGCAGGCAGAAGAGCCACTTGGCCACCTCCACTCTAGCAAATCCCCCAAAAATTGAAAGTGATGGGAAACAAGGTGGGACCAGTTCAATGCTGAGAGTGCATACTTGGACAAGGGTTTGGTTTTTTGTTTTTTGTTTTTTTTTGTTCTGTTCCCATTTTACACACCAGGATTTGTCAGTGAGATGGGGAGATCTGGTATGTTCTTAAATATGATGTCACCAAACCCAATGTGAATAAATACGCAATTTCACTGCCAGACTTTGGGGGAAAACTGATGAATGGAAAAGGAAAATCTCGTGGCTGGCTGAGGAGCTGGCTGTCCTTGGCCATTCCAAACAAAGCAGAATTACTGCATTTTCTCAGTAAATCTTAATTGTTTGATCCTTGTTCTGTGCCTCTTGCTGTGTCATCTGACGAATGCCATGAATTAAATATAGTACATTCATTTAAACCACCCACAAATAGTCCTTCCTCCCCTATCTCAGCCTAGCCAGCTTTAAAAATAAGTGCTGTGTGCTTTTATTTACCACATCCTGCACCACATGACACTTCCAAGGATGGAACCAAGGAGAGCACATAGCAGCGCTGTTCCATGATTGGAAATTAGATTACAGATTAGAAAGCCCAGAGGGACCGCTCTGACCAGATAAAAGAGTCCCCTGGAGGCCATAAGACTGTTTTAATTGGGGCCAATCTAGAAAGAAACATCCAATCTTGGCATAAACACTTCCAGTGATGGATGAGCCAAAGGATGCTCAGTACGTTTTAGTGGGGATTGCTCTGCCTTGTGATTTTTTAAATTTTTTTTTTGGCTTTTGGGAAGGGCAAAAGGTCTTCCATTCCTTGCCTTTGATAGATTTCTCTCTCCTTTTTAAATCCTGCCTTGAAAGAAGCCTGGATTCAGCTGGCCAGTGGGTCTTGCTCGGCTTGCAGAGTGAAAAGTCCTCTATCAAATGTTTGCTTCCCAGACTTGTGCAATCCCTGTGGGATTAAGCTGTTCCTTGGCCTTCTCTGCGTGGGCTGGCCAGAGCACAGCCCGTGAGCTTTTCATCTGCAGGCGTGGTTTCCAAAACTCTTTGTGTGTCCTGTCCAGGGCTCCTTGCACTGCGTTTCTTTCACTGGATAAACCCAGATTTAAATCATGTGAAGGTGAACTTTATCTGTCTGCTTTTCCTGTGGTATTATACCTGCACATTCCTGATGGCTTTTTGTGGGGGAAGGACCAAGCACAAAAAGAAATCGGTGATGGGGTCATTTGCAGAAATTAAGGGGAGACATTTTCTGCCTGTGTTGTACCCTGGAAATAAAACCACAAAGAAAACACACATCTATTTGAAGAACCTCCAAGCTCTTCCTCCTCACATCAGGCTCCTGGCACAGCCAGCATTCCTTAAACCTGGAGGCAGAAGCCCCATTTGCTCCCTGCAGTTTGCAGTGACACTGAGGATGTGGCTGGAATCCCTGGCCTGGCCCTGCAGGATCTTCCCACAGTTTTCCCCAGGGACACGGGGCAAGTTCTTTTGCAATTAACATAATTGACTGGGAAAGAATCCTGTTCGCCTGGGGGTAAGGAACTGTGGGATTAAACCTAGACACATGGTGCACAGGCTGGGGTGTTCTGGGAACATTCCTGCTCGGAATAGGCGCCCTCAATGCGTTCTGCACGCTGAATTTCTTGGGTAGAAGGATACCGAGGTGGTTTTTACATTTACCAGACTCTCTCAGTCTTCACCCATTTTACCAGCATATAATAAATTCTTGTCATAAAGCATAATTTTTCTTAAAGCTTCCATTTTATTTTTTTTTTTTCCTAATGAGCAGGTGATTCTCTGACTTACTTTGGGTAAAACTTGGGCTTCGAAGCTGTGGACAAAACTGACTTTGGTAAGGCCAGGATTTTTTAATGAAATATTGCTGACATGGGATCTTAATTCTTCATGATCTATGCTACAGATTGGAGCCAAAGCTGAGTTAAATCTCTGAGCTCAAAGTCTGCTTTAAAGATCCCTTTTTAACTTTGCAGCCAGCAGTGATTCCGTGGTGTTGTAGGAGGTGATGTGTGCACATTGAGGGTTTCACAGCTCTGCTGGGAACACCAGGTGCTGTTCCAGGGGGATTTTCCAGTGATCCCATTCACTGGGAAGGGTGGGATGGGAGGAATTCCCTCCCTGCCCAGGTCAGTGGGTGCCTGGTGTGCTCTGCAGAGCCCATTTGTTGTGTAAGCAGCTCCGCTGTTGTGGCGCCTACTGTAATTAAGGCTCTGACAGTATTTCCATAATAAACCATATTTTAAAAGGGTTTATTACTCAACTGTAAAATCTGCTGCAGGCTGGGGCTTGGACTAGGGAAGATTCATTCTTTAAGTGTTTCCTGAACTTAAAAAGCTATTTTTTTAAAAAAGTGTGGCTGTGTAGAAATCCTTTGATGGTATAGATGAAATCTTTATTTATAAAAACAAGAGTTTGCAGTCCTGTAAACAATGCCTGTTGAAGTGGCTGGTGTTGACTTCATTGCTTAGGGTATTTTTAACCATGAAATATCCATTATGGTCACTCTGTAATTTGATGGAATTTGAATACTGATGTATCTTCCTCTCTTGTGTGATGAAAAGTAAAAAGCCTCACTTAGGGCTGGGGCTTTAGTGCTTGATGGATTTCAAAGAGCAGAAGAGAGAATTCCTGCCTGTTAATAACCTTCCTGTAAATCAGAACAAGTGTAGGAAGGGACAGTGTGTTAATGCCAAGCAAAACTGCAACTTCTGCACATGTTTAGGGTACACTTGTCCTGCTGTGCTCCCTTTTCAGCCAAAGGCTGAAGTCAGAATAACATCTTTTAATGAGGAAAGTGCATTATGTATGAACTAACAGAGCACACCAGGACATGATTTTTGGAAAGAATTTTTTTTCCAGATAACTGGACAGGTTTTCCTTGTTTTGTTGTGTTGTTATATATATATATATATATATTTATTTTTGTTTTGTTAGTCTGTTTTTTTTTCTGGCTCCTGGTTAGTCAGGTGAGAAAATCCCTGCAGTGTCCTGAGCTGTAATTGATTTTCCCTTCCGTTGTTCAGAGATTTCTGTAGGACCAGAACCTGTGCCAGTAGGATTTCAGCAGAGTGCTCTGAAACACAACAAGGTTTTCCTGGTGTTTTTATTCCTCCAGAAGAAATTTCCTCTTTTGGGTTGGCTGTTTAAGTTGAAAAGCTCTGCTGTTACTTACTATGAATGTGATAACGTTTAGCTGCTTATTCTGGATTATATTTAGACATACACAACTTGATCCAGGGAAGAGACCTAATACCCTGGAAGCCTGGACCACTCACTTCATGGCTTTCTGTTGCCTTTGTGACAAGCCCAAGTTCCACAGAATGAAGGGATTTGTCAAAAATAAGCAGTTTCCAATCCCAGTGATTGAGAGTGGGGCTGCAAGAGTTTTTTTTTCCTCTGGCAGTTTTTGTCAGAGGGCTTTGATTGTATCATACAACTATTCAAAACTAGAAATACTGTTTTTACAGCTATCATGATAGCATTTTTTTTCATGTGGTTATGGTGGTATCAGTTTTATTCTGCAGCATCTGGGGGGTTTGGTTTTGGTTTGTTTTGTTTGGGTTTCTTTTAATCCAGAGTTCAAGAGTCACCTTAAATTCTGAGCTGCTTTGACCATGTCTGGAAAATTAAATATTATATTTTCCATGCTAGTGAGAGAAGTTGAAAGAAATGAAAAAAAAAAAAAATCAGGAGGCAAATGTGCTTAGTTTCAAAGCCTGACCTGGGAGCTGGAGAAGCTGAAGTTGGATGATCATGGAATGGTTTGGGTTGGAAGGGACCTTAAAGCCCATCCAGTGCCACCCCTGCCATGGGCAGACACACCTTCCACTATCCCAGCATGCTCCAAGCTGCAGTGTCCAATCTTGGGCACTGCCAGGGATCCAGGGGCAGCCACAGCTGCTCTGGGCACCCTGTGCCAGGGCCTGCCCACCCTGCCAGGGAACAATTCCTGCCCAATCTCCCATCCAGCCCTGCCCTCTGGCAGTGGGAATCCATTCCCCTTTGTCCTGGTGCCCCATCCCTCAGCCCAAGTCTCTCTCCGTATTTCCTGTAGCTCCTTCATGCCCTGGAAGGTCACAATGAGGTCACCCCCAAAGCTTCTCCTGTCCAGGTGAACAATCCCAGCTCTCCCAGCCTTTCCTCCCAGCAGAGCTGCTCCATCCCTCTGCTCATCCTGGTGCCTCTCTCCAGCAGGCTCATGTGAATGTGATGTAACAAAACCATCACAGAATCCCCAAGATTGGAAAACCCTCTGAGATCATCGAGTCCAGCCCTTGGACTCAGCAGTGCCCCACATCCCGATGTTCTGTGCCTTCCCACAGGGAATGGAGAGCTGATCAGTTCTGCCGTGTCCCAGTGCTGACATTCAGCTCTCCTGCAGCAGATGGCAGTGCTTTCAGTGCTCCCAGTGCTGCTCCCAGTGCTGCTCCCAGTGCTCCCAGTGCTCCCAGTGCCTCCTGCACAGGCTGGCCTGCCTCTGGCTCCTGTCCTGGCCCCAGCCCCTTGCCCATCAGGGCTGTGGTTTTGTCTGTGTGCACATCAGGGGTGGATTGCTGTATTTCCTGTCCCAAACTTTGCCGTAGGAATTGCTGACGGGGGGTCAGGGAGTGTCACTGATCCACCTCGGATACAGGGCTGTAATTGGGGAAGTTGTGTTTGGATCTGGGCTCACATCCAGCCTGGCACAGGATGAGGAGGGAGAGAGGGTTCTTGTACTCCCTAATATCTAATCTGAACATAATACCTACTTTGAACCTTCTCTTCTTCACTTAAAGCCATTCCCCCTTCTTCTGTCACTCCATACTCATGGGAAAAGTCCTTTTGCAGCTCTCTTGGAGCCTCTCTAGGCTGCTGATATGACAGGAGAGACTTCACATGGGTCTCATAAATTGTATAAAGTGTGAAAGATCCTTCAGCCAGTGTCTTTTCACTGCCCTGTCACAGGCCATCCCTTCCTTCCCATTCTGTGTTCAGCCTGCTCTCTCAGATGACAATAGAGCACACACAGCAGCTTCCCCTCTGGCACTTCAGCAGAGAAATTCATTCAGAATTTGAGATGGTTTGCAGAAACCATCAAAGAAAGAACACCTCTTAATTACCCACCTGCTTCTGAAAACTTCTTTCCAGTTGTTGCCTCTTGAAGTGTTTTTCTGGGGCTGGCTGATCCTCTCAGAGACAAGAATTCTCTGTCTAGAGAAGTGCTGAGCCTCCTTAATTACCCCATCTCCCAGACATCTTCTTTTCCTCCAGCTCCTTTTTTAAGGTCAGAATTTGTTATTTCAGGAGGCATCTGGTGAGTTATTGTGCAGAAATTTCAGCTCTCCTCCTCCTTGCTGCTCCAGCTTCCTGCATGGAAGGTGCAGATCCTGCAGGGCTGCCCACCAGGAAGATTTGTGCCATGATCAAGTTTCCATTGCCATTTGCTTTTCAGCAATCACACTGTTTGTACCCTTTTAAACTTCTTACCAATCTCTGCAGGAAACCCACTGAAAATACCCACTGGCACCTCCTCACCCATTCCATAGGATCAGGGAATCACAGAATGGTTTGGTTTGGGTTGGACCTTAAAAATCATCCCCCTCCAACCCCCTGCCATGGGGCACCTCCCACAAGACACTCCAAGCCCTCTCTGAGCTGGCCTTGAAAATTTCTGCATTTTTTGTAATTTTAGTGTATTTGAGCATCTCTTCATCTCCTGAATAATTTTTCAGGTTGAGTGTTGTGTCTTCTTTTCTGGAAAGGTGGAATGAACTCCAAGCTTACTTGGGGCTGATGCTGCTGAGCACTTACAGAATATAATAACTTCTAAAGATACTTTTGCTAGAGAGATCTGTTAGGGTTTTGCAGTTCAGAAGAGTAAATAAAACACACAGAGCATATTTGGGAGGAGAACAGCAGCTCCCTGGATGATCCTTTTCAGCAGTTGCAGTGGAAATCTTTTCTTAAAGAGACTTTCAGACGTTTAGCGCCGGCCAAGGCAACTTTTAATTCTTCAACGGCGTAATCGAAAATAAAACACCCTGCCAGTTCAGTAAAAGGATTCATCCCATTGTTTCTCCTGAGTTTAGGGAGACAGAACATCTGGCATGGGAATGCACAGAAGTGTCAGTCTCAGTTGTGAGCCTTCCTTCTGGGCTGCCTCTCTCTGAAAACCTTGGCTCTGTGTTTTCCTCGTTTAGTTTGGGTTTCTCTTGATTTGTCTTTCACTTTTTTGAAAACTGGTTTTCCCTAAACGTTTTTTGTCTGTGAATCTGTTACCTCTACTGTATTTTCTGTTGTCTTGTCCTCCTGTCTTACTGCCTTGTATTTAATGTTATTTTTCCTCTGTACATACTGCCTTGATTCTCATCTGCTCTTTTGCTTATTTCCCTGCTCCTTTATCCAGTCCCATTTTCTTCCCTTTTCTCTCCTGTCTACCCTTTTGTATCCACTTCAAATTCTTCCATTTGCAGCGCTGGAACACATCAGAAATTATGTTTTTCCCCTCTCCCTTGCCCTTTTAGTTACTGAAATATGCGCATAAGAATTCAAATGGGCTTCTAAAAATAGGAAAAGGATAAAACTGTTTGTTTCAGCTTTTCAGTCTTTGCTTTGTTAGAACTTCTGGGAGGAAAAGCCCAGAAAGTCTAGAACTAATTCAGCTGCAGGGAGGGGAAAAAAAAAAAAAAAAAAAAAAAAAAAAAAAAAAAAAAAAAAAAAAAAAGGAAAAAAAAAANGAAAAAAAGAAAGAAAAAAAGGCAGAATAAAACCCAGAAAGAAATACGGCCACAACTTATTTGATTAAAAAAACACCCAGAATGAAACAAAAGCCCTGAATCTCACATGTGCTCTGTCCATGGATAGTGTCAGTGTGGCATGTGTAATCCTAAGTGGCATTTTATATCCTAAGTCTCTGTTTCTGTGAGGAGGTTTCTTGTGTTTTTCACAGCTCTGGTGGTTCCTATTAAACCCAGCAGAACTTGGTGTGGGTTTAAAAAAAAAGGAATGGTTTGCCAGGGCCATTTTTAGAGAAGATGAGAGTCATGTAAATTGTAAAATATCTGATGGATGAGAATTTTCTTCCTGCAGGAAATGTCTGTCCAGTAGTGAAGTCCTGGCATTTTCCATTGTCCAATAGCTGCTTCTTCCCCAGCAAGAGGATTTGCTTTATAAACCTGCTTAGATAATTCTCAGATGAAACTAAATGGATTTGATTTTTTTTTTAATATCATCATCCTGTACACAATATTATGAATGTTAAACTTTTAAATTCCATCCAAATTTGGATCTGTGGATGTTTGTGAGGTGATTTATAAAGATCCCCAGCCCTGTGATGCTCCAGTGTCATGCAGCTTTAGCTCAGGGTGAGGATCCCTGAAACTGCGTGTCCCAGATTCCCCTGAACTAATTATTACAGTGCAGAAACCTTCTAAAAATAAACTTTCTCATTAGATACTAGGTTTTATAACAACTTTTCAGAAAAGCTGTATTTTATTCTTGAAAGAATAAACTTTATTTCCTTCCCCATAACTCCCTGAAGCACTGCTAGGGCAGACAGGCACATTTACTGGCTGCTTTTAAAAAGTGTTTAGGGTGAATTAAAGGCTGAGACAAGGAGCTATTGGATGTGATTGAGCAAAAGATGATTATCAGAAAGCTTCTAGTGCCAAGTTAGTGGAGTTCTGTGCTTGCACAGGCACAGTTGGGGTGGATTGTATTAAGCAAATATTTCTTTTCTCTGGTGATGAAGAAGGAAATGAGTGTCTTTGCCTTGTGTCACCTCTCTGAGCACCTCTCTACCTTATCCCCTGCTTTCTTCTCTTTAAATCTGCTGCACCTCTCTGCTGCTTGTCTTACAGGTATTGACAAACCAAGCCCAGGATGAGAAGTTACCCTCTGAAATGATTTGTGTGCCTTTGGAAGCATCGGCTTGAAAGCCTCCTTGGGAGTTTAAATTACATTTAAATGGATTCAGTGTTTCAGCTCGTGATGGGAAGATTCCTCCCAACAGCAGAAAATCACAGACTTCCTCCAAATATAATTTAGTCCTTTTTTTTTTTTTTTTTCTTTTCTTTTCTGCAAATATTTGTGTGTGATTTGTCATGAATTTTCTAGCACCAGTGGCTTGTCTTTGTGCCAGTGCCTTTCCTCTCTTTCTCACTGGTAATTTTGTCATCCTCATCCTTTTACCTTTTGGTCAGGGGTCCCATCCCACAGCAGGGGGTGACATGAACAGTAGGATTTGATATTTCGTGAGTTTTCAGCTCACCCATCCAAGGGAGAGCACAGAACTTTATCAGATGGGGAAAAACATCTTCTGGCTGCAGCTCTGCTCTCCTGAGGGCCTTCAGGATTGTCATAGAATCATAGAACATTAAGGAGTTGGAAGGGACCTTAAAACTCATCCCATCCCACCCCTGCCATGGGCAGGGACACCTTCCACTGTCCCAGGCTGCTCCAAGCCCCAAAGTCCAACCTGGCCTTGGGCACTGCCAGGGATCCAGGGGCAGCCACAGCTGCTCTGGGCACCCTGTGCCAGGGCCTGCCCACCCTGCCAGGGAACAATTTCTGCCCAATCTCCCATCCAGCCCTGCCCTCTGGCAGTGGGAATCCATTCCCCTTTGTCCTGGCACCCCATCCCTCATCCCAAGTCTCTCTCCATGTTTCCTGTAGCTCCTTCAGGCCCTGGAAGGCCTCACTGAGGTCACCCCAAAAGCTCCTCCTGTCCAGGCTGAACAATCCCAATTCTCTCAGCCTGTTGCACTAAGACTGCCTTCAAACCCCTTTTCTCTTTGGGATTTGTTCTCTGCTGCATATTTTTTTTTAATCTTCTTTGCTTTCATACTGGCCCATGCTTTCCTGTGGTGGAAGCAGGATAGATTGGGTGGCTGATAAGGTATTTCCTGTAAGGAATCATCTCCATAAGGGAGTCATTCTTTGCAGATTTCATGAAAGAAAACCATACTGGATTATATTTTTGTTTTTGCATCTCTTAGAGAAGTCAGGTGTCCAGTTTACTTCAAGGTAATTGCAAAATAACCCATCAGCATACACTGAGGTTCTGCTCAGGAGAGAGTGGAAATGAGCAGAGCTGGTAGAGGACCCATCTGAGGATGGTAAAATACAGAGGCAGCTTCAAGCCAAACCCCTGGAACAAAGAGAAGCAGCCTGGAAGCATTTAAGCTAAATTGTGTGACAGATAGAAACTCAGAGTCATTAATAATATCAAGAAAAGGAGGCTGTTTATGACGAATTGAGAAAACAAAGCTTTAACGCTGAGAATCAGCAGCAGGATAGACATCCAGAAATTCCCTACAGATGTGTAAGGGTCATTCAGTTCCCCAGCAAGCATTTTTCTTAACTAAGGAAAGCAGCAGCAGATCCTTCAGTGCCTGACACAGTCTTTCCTTACCAGTAGAAGCCATATGGGAACCACAGCTGGGCTGTCAGGGAGGAGGGGATGGCAGCAAAGCCCTTCTGGGCTGTGTGTCCCACCTCAGTTCTGCTGTTCAGGGGAGGAGTGGGATTGATAATTCCATCAGGAGGAAGAAAGTTGTGATTGGGTTTTAACACCAGCCTTGGGAAGGTGACCGTGGAGCAGTGTGGGAGGAAAGGAGGTGGATCAGGAGCTCCTGTTGATGTTGCTCCTGTTTGTGCACGCCCTGGTGCTGCTGGAGGACACCCTGCAGCATTCCAGGAGCTCCAGAGGTGCCCATGGGGTGGATGGCATGGAGTGAATTCCTGGCACAGTGTCTCCTCCTGGCAGAGACAGCTGCATTGTGTTAGCAGTGTAAAGCTCTCTTCCAGCACTGGCACTGGAAAGCCCAGGAAGGCTGGCTGGAGAGACTCAAAAAGTTTCAAAAAGCAGAGGTGATACTGGAATTTACTAGTCTGGCCTGAATGGGGGGGAAAAAAATCCCCTAAAAGTGACCCCAAGGGGGTTCTTTTCAAAGTTGAATGCAATTTCTTTGACTTTTTAGGTGCACAGCTCTGCCCTGTATTCCTTCCTTCTGCATCCTCCTGGTAATGAACCAGATGCACTTTAAAAAGAGAAGAAGATATGTTAATATCTTAAGTGGAAATTTCCAGAGGCCAGCTGAATCCTTCCTCAATAATTAATGCCTGAAAGCATTTTCCTCCAGTTCTTATTTAAATGGAAATAGCTTTGGTGTGTGATATTGTGAAGCTGCATTGCACTGCCTGGTGCTGCTTTACAGGGCTTGGCATGAACTGGGAAGCAGGGAAATGTTTCCAGGAGTCTGTTTTTACCCTGACCTTGTGGGAGAATCCCAATTTTGCTGTGTCCCAGCCCTGCAGGCCATTAGGGTCTTCCACCAGGAGCTGAAACCACAGACATCAGGCAGATCTAATTCAATTTATTTCTGCGTGTTTCTCCTGCCTGAGTCACGGCACGGAGCAATAATCCAACCTCTTGCTTCGCTGCCTTGAAAAGCTTTTAATGCTATTTCAGCAACTGGTCTAATATTTAAAGAAAAGAAATCCTCTTGGCTTTATTATTCAGCTCAATGCTGTGTACAGTAGGTGAATGAGTTATTTGCTAAACGTTTTATGATGGTGATTATGTAAGCAATGAGCTTTTACGTTCTGGCACCAGAGAGTACCAGAACTGTGTGTAGTTACTTTGTGACTTGATGTAGGAAGGAAGCTTGATTTGCAAATTAATCCAGTTTCATCTTCCTGCTGTGCCATGTCATTACAGAGGACTTAGAAGAGCTTCCTTCCTACATCAAGTTACAGAGTAACTTCTGCAAATTAATTTGCAAATTAATCTGGGGGAAAATGTGACAATGAGCTTTATTTTTTTTTTTTTGTAGCCAAGCTTTTCCGAGTCTCTTACCTCAAAGGTAAGGTCTTAAATCTATGAAGAGATCCTCAAGTAAATCAGATTTTCTCAAAGATGCCTTCAGTTTCTCTCAACATTGGTGCCACCACAGGAACTGGTGAACTCTGTGAGAATTAACACATTAAAAATGTGTTTTAGTATGGAAGCTGGATTTGCAGTCCTGCTAATCAGAGTGATACAATGGCCTGGCATGTGTATAACCTACATCTCCCTCTAAATGCTTACAAAGCAGGAAGTGGAGTGTACACGTGCATTTTATTTTTTATTTGGATTTTCATGACTAATTTCTCAGGGTGAATCTTAATTTCTAGGCATGTCCAAAATCTCCTGGAAAATTCTGGGGATCTTAATTCTTTCCTTGCTGGAAGGAGTTACTCTGTGCTGGTGGTTCCACAGCCAAACCAAACTGGAAGAAATTTCCCAGCTGAAATGTGGGCATTTTGAACCGTGACAGGCCTGGCTTCCTTTCCCCAGGCAGGTTGTGCTGTAACCACAGGAAGGGGTTTGGATGGGTGAAAAACACTCAGTTATTGTCTTCTCCTTTAGTTTTGCTTGCTTATAAATGTCACATCCTGTTCTTCCCAGCGTGGAAGCTTAGCAGAGGTTCGTGTTTTCAACTGTCATTAATTTTGGATCCAAACCATGGATGCAGCAACCCACAGGGAGCTGCATTTCCTTGCTGTGGTGTGTGGGCGTTGCACGACCAGATTTTGGGTTGAGGGTCAGCCCTCACAGCTCAGTCCTCCAAATAGCCAGGCTGAAAAGTTATTTTCTTCATTAATACAAATAAAAGGAAGTGTGAATCTAATGTCAGCATGTGCATTAAACCCACCTGAGAGTGGCTGAGGAGAGCAGTGTGGAACTCCTTGGCTGTGTAAAAACAAACTGTGGAATTGGGCATGGAGGATGGTGGTGGTTTGCCAAATTTAAAAATTGAATTGTCTGTTCAAAGTAACAAAAAAATGTTATTGCTTTGGATCAGAGTTGTTTGGGTTTTGTTTTTTTTTAAAAAAAAGCATGGGTTGGGCATTGAAGTGTTTGGCAAAGATGCTGTGGAGCATCTCCTCTGGTTCCTCATCCCTCCTCTTTTCTGCCCTTTCTCCAAGAGAGGAGTGGGTGCCTCTCAGCCCTTGTGCCAGCTTTGCCCCTTGTTCTAGAAAAGGTGCAGTTCCATTTCTGTGTTGGTTCAAAAGTTGACTTGAACTGGTGTGGTTTTGGAGGAGATGAATGGAGATGTTTCTTGTGTGAAAATGTGAGGTTTTAGTTTAATACTGAGTGAAATACTGAGGACAAAGAGCAATGACCATAAACTTAAACACAGGCAGAACTTCTTTCCATGAGGGTGGCAGAGCCCTGGAACAGTGCCCAGGGAGGGTGTGGAGTCTCCCTCTCTCTGGATCCATTCCAAGCCCACCTGGAAGTGCTCCTGTGTCACCTGCTCCAGGTGACCCTGCCTGGAGAGGGACTGGATGATCTCCAGAGGTCCCTTCCAACCCCAACTCTCCTGTGATTCTATGAATTCCTCATAATCTCAGCAGCTGATGGACACTTATCCATCCAAGCTTAGTTCTCAAACCCAGAAACTTCATTAAAAAACTTGCTTGTGCTGCCTTTTTCTCCCCCAGCATCTCTTTTCCTCTTCACCATCTCCATTTCTAAATGTGCCTTTCCTTCGTGTGCCACAAGACTTTAGATAATGAAGCTTTGTGCCAAGTGCTGCCACGATTTGGAGTAGAATAAAGTAGTTATTTAGAACTCCCCTCGCACAGAGGTGAGGGACAGGTTGGATCTGAGCAGGATTATTCCAGAATATCACGGCAATAACTGCGCTCAGTGACCATTTCAGTGCAGACACAGCCGTGGCTGCGTCCAGAGTTACGCTGCCTTTAAAAAAAAAAAAAAACCAAAAAAAACAACCCCCAACAAACTTCTGAGCTGTTTGATAAGGAAGCTGGACTGAAATCCGAAGCCTTTCTCATAACCTCTGCTCCCTCCCACGCACGGCAGCAGCAGGAACAGGCTGCATCTTGCAGCGGTCAGCGCGGTGGCACGGGGCCAGTGGCATGGTCACTGTGGCCTGCAAGGCTTGTCCTTTGTCCCCACGCAGTTGGGGGAGCTCAGGACAGCAGCTCCTGACTTTGGAGAGCAGTGGGACACAGCTCTGCCACCCAAGGAGGTGTGAAGGTGGTGATGGTGTGCCCAAACCTGAGTCACCTCCCGAGCAGAGCTGTGGCAGCCGTGACAATAAACTGGCCCTGCAGATATTATCTGAGCTGCTCATTCTGCTGGGTGAAGCTCTTGAGATGCCTGAACTTGATAGCTGAGCTGAAAATAGCTTTGGAGCCGTTTTACCACAGTTTCCTTTCGAGCTTGGTGGTCACTGGGCACTCACAGATGCCCCATCACCAGCAGTGTGAGTGGTGCTTGTGGGTTTGCTGCTGCTAAAATCTTAAGCAAAGCAACCTGAGGAAATCAAAACCTTGGCCAGTGGTGGGGTTTTTGAGGGCATAGCTGTGAGAGAGGCTGGTGGTCACTGAAATAAAGCATGAGAAAAAGTGAAGAAAAGTGAAGTATTTCAGGTTTTTGCAGGGCGGCTGGGCAGTGACAGAGACACAAAGTTCAAGCCGGGCTCTAATATTATTCCCATCAAAATGGAATTATTAGAATAAGAAGTTTACAGTGAAAGAAATTAAGACAGAAAAGAGCAGTAAAAAGTCCAGCATCCTCATACTTTGCTGTTTTAATAGCACTTTCATTCCTTAAAAATACTGCCAAAGGTTTTTTTTTTTTTTTTTTCCTTACTGCTTTGGTGGCTGGTTATGTCTGTTTAGCTCCAGATTTACACTCACTTTGGCAATACCTTAATAAGTGGTTTTGAACATACTGTGCACTAAAGCAGAAGATAATTCTGGCTGTTTGTTACCTTTTTTTTTTCTTTCTTTTTGGAGCTGCTGATTGTCAGGATGCAAAACCCCTCTGCCGAGCTGGTGAAACAAAGGAAGGGTTTTCCCTCTCATCCCTGGAAGTCTTTCAAACCAGGACTTTGGTTTCTTTGCCCACACACCCTTAGGGTCATGCAAGAGCTGGGTTCAGGTGTCCCAGCTGAGCTCTGACATCGTGTGGTGACTTCATGGGGAGATGAGATTTAGCAGCGCTGAATGAGCAGTAGAGAAACTTGCCAAAAGAAGCGTTGTTTTAAATACATCTCACATCATAGCATCTGCTCTTTTCCTGCAGTCCTGACGTGGTTTCTCCCTGCCCCCAGCAGCCTGAGCCCTGCACTGACCCATTGTGGCTCTTGCCCATCTCTGCTTGCCCTGGCACAGGGTGCCCAGAGCAGCTGTGGCTGCCCCTGGATCCCTGGCAGTGCCCAAGGCCAGGTTGGACAGGGTTTGGAACAACCTGGGATGGTGGAAGGTGCCCCTGCCCATGGCAGGGGTTGAGAAAAGATGATTTTTAAGCTCCCTTCCAACCCAAACCAGTCTATGATTCCGTGCTACTGCAATTTCCTCCTGCACTTTCTGGCAACAGAGTGAAAGTCCAGGATTAAGCCTTGATCACCCTGGTTGGTTCCTGGCTGTGGGAGCAGCTGGGTTTATTTTTGCCTCCCTGGCTGTGTGGTGGCAGGCTGGGCTCCCTCCTGCATGCCTGGATGGCGTGGTGCCCGTGCTCCCAGCCTGCCAGCTCCAGCCTTGGCTCTCCTCTGTGCTGCTGGCCCCGATGGCATCTCTGGGTCCTCTCCTTCCCACAGCACGAGTGAGGCAGCGAGGTGACATTAAAGCCCTGGAACAGGCAGATAAAAGGGCCTGGCTGTATTTATTGAGTGTTACAGATAAGTAATCCACTCTGCTGTCAGTGTCTGCAGAAACAGCAAATAAAGTGTCCATGGCCCTTGCTTTGATGTGATGAAATCTCCAGAGGACACTCACTTCAGTGGCGCTCACAGTGCAGCTGTAGCTGAAATTTTGCAGTGGAAAATACAAGATTTTCATGTCTTCATAAAAATATCACTATGGCTGTATGCTGGGCAATTCTGTGTTCTGAAAGCTGGGGTTGTTTTGTTTGGTTTTTTTTTTTTTTCCCCCCCAAAATGTTATTAAAATCATCCTAACCGTTTTTGTTGGAAGGAGAAAAATTAATAGTTATTTTGTGGTTTCGTAGCCAGCGTTAAAACAACAGTCTGGTTCTCATTTAAACCAATAAAAGTATGGAAATTCAAAGTGAAGGTTCTCTCCATGTCCTTAGATCAACTTGTTGGCCTTGCTGAAATGCGTAATGGATGGAGCAGGGGGAAAACCTCAATCTTACAACTCTTAGCTTTGTTTTTGCATGTAGCTCAGCTTTTTTGGTTTTTTTTTT
>VWYP01027666.1:31101-42049 GCA_013400435.1 Pycnonotus jocosus | reverse complement strand
TTTTTTTTTTTTCCTTCCACAGTAATTAATGAAAGTCAAAAGCAGCAACTGGAATCTGTGAGCTACTCATCCCGCTACGCCCTGGGGCTGTTTTATGAGGCTGGGACTGGGCTTGCCATCCCCTGGGCTGCTCGGTACATCGCTGATAATCCCTGCATCCGCTTCATCTCCATCGATAACAAGAAGCGCAATATAGGTCAGTGCTCCCATTATCTCCCTGAAACACGGCCACAATGGAGGGTGCAGACCATGAGAAATGCTGCTTAATTGAGTGTTGCTGTTCTGAAAAAAACCAGCGTTTAACTCCCCGAGCCGCGGCGGGCGGCGTTTTAATGTCGCGTTTGGCCCGCGATAAAGCGCGCAATGAGAGGAAAAAATCAGCCCCCCCAGCACATGGTTTGAGTTACTGCATTTGTGAAGCCGGTGGCAGGGGATTGGAGGCATGGAAATGTTGCTGTTCCAAGAAGGAGCTGGGGTTCCTTTGTTTAGAGGCTGATTCATGCTCTTGCCAGTTCATCTCTTGGTACTTTACAACTCCCGCTCTTTCCACGAGGCTTGGAAGTGAAGGAGTTGTAAAATTGGAGCTGCTCAGCCCAGCTCAGAGTTGGCCAGGGAGAGTCCCTGAAATGGCTCCAGAGCTTGGGGAATATCCCCCAGGACAGACCCTTCTCCTGTCTTTGCTGGAGGGTGGCAGTTGAGGAAGTGTGTGTTTTATTTATTAAATGTGTTTCACATACCGGGAATACGGTGGCATAGAATAGCTCAGGGAAAAAAACACTTGCAGACCAATGAGAGTCACAGAATCCAGCATGGTTTGGCTTGTGAGGGACCTCAAAGACCCAAAGTTCCAAACTCTGCCGTGGACAGGGTCACCTTCCACCTGTCCAGCCTGGCCTTGGGCACTGCCAGGGATCCAGGGGCAGCCACAGCTGCTCTGGGCACCCTGTGCCAGGGCCTGCCCACCCTGCCAGGGAACAATTCCTGCCCAATTTCTCATCCATTCCCTCTGTCCTGTCCCTCCATCCCTTGTCCCCAGTCCCTCTCCAGTTCTCCTGGAGCCACTTTAGGCTCTGGAAGGGGCTCTGAGGTCTCTGCAGTGCATTCCCTTCTCCAGGCAGAACACTCCCAGCTCACTCAGCCCTTCCTTATAGGAGATATTTTCCATCCCTCTGTGCAAGTGCAAATTTGTTGTTTTCCCTAAGAATTTATCCTGTTGATCTGCGAAGAGAGAAAAGAAAACAGAAGAACGGCCGGGCTGGCCAAAATAAGGATGTATCCACCCTGATGTGCTTTCTCCAGCAGGGACTTACAGTGAATATGTGAAAAAAGAGCACAAGCAAAGCCAAATACAGAGTGATCTTTTTTTTCTCTGGCATTGTCTCCTTGTTACTGACAGCGTTCAGCTGGAGATTTTCTTGGATCTGAGATTCTGTTGCCATTGTTGTGTCCAATGAAAAATACGTTATAGTTATTAGGACCTACTGGATTTACTGATATTTACTGATGTTATCCTTACCAGTGTCAAGGAGGAATCACCCATACTTCCCCACCTCTCTGCACATGTGCTCTCAAAGCCCCAGCACCAAGAACAACAAATATGAACTGATGGAATTACCAAACAGCTTGGCTGTCTCCAGATGCGACTGAACCAAGTACAAAGCACATTGTTTGGGGCACATTGTTAACAAATACGTAGAAAGCACCAGAACATCAGTGTTGGCACGTACCTTTCTCACTGAAATTTCCCTTGAACTGGGGGAGAGTTCTGTTTATATGAGCAAATTTTTCCAAGAAGAACAAATTGTGTGTGTGTGTCTCTTCCTAGGAGACAGACTTTAGACAGCACAGGCAAGGGAGGCTGAATGTGAAATTTATTTACGTGTGAAGTCCTGCAACCAAAACACATGAATAAAAAGTTCCTTTATGCTTGTTTTAGCACATGTGCAAGTGTTTTGCATCTGCATTTTTCTTTTGTGCTCCTGACTGCCCTCCAGGACATTTCAGTGGGAGGCACAGGAGCACCTTGCTGTCCCTTTTGACTCCACTCCACTCATGGATCTTCCCATTCTTTCCTTCTTCAGCTTGGATTATTTGGACTCATCTGAAAAGAGGATGGTGACAACATTCAGAGAAAGCAGAATTGCTGGATGAGGCAGCTGTGGTCTTCCAGAGCAGTCATCATTCCCAAAAAGCCATCACTTTCTCCAGTTGTTTTTTCACCTGAAATGGTGAAAAAAACACAGTTAATGGAGGCTTACCTCACCCTCACTGCCACCTCAGATAGGAGCTTTTTAATAAAAGGCCTTGAACAAGACAGATCCAGAGAAAATAACTACAGCTGATAATTTGTCCCTTGCAGGAGGTTTGGAAGTGGATGATCTTCATTTTATGATTCTGTGATCCTGAGAGCTTTCTGCTGAGGGACTCACATACATAACATCACCCCAAAGCAGGTAGCCCAGCCCTCAAAGGCCAGAGAGCAAAGGCTGGCCCTTTCTGTGGAGGCCCTGGCTGTCCTTGTCACTTGGCTGAGATGTGACAGTCCCAGCAGAGACACCCAACTCGTGGGTGTTTCACATTGCACTGGCGAAACACAAAACCAGCCCCACGCAGCAGGGCGGGCTCCATAAAGCGATTTTCCTGGTGCCACCAATTCCTGATGAGCTCAGGAACCTCCAGGAGGGGAAGGCTTTTTCCATCAGCTGAGGCTCCCAGCTGCTGTCAGCAGAATCCCATCCCTGCCTGCAGAGGTGATGTTACGTAAGGAGGAGCCCACGAGAAGGGAGCAGCGTGTGCTGAATTCCCCCGTGTGGCACGCATGAATATTAAACATTTGGTGGGATTGGCTGCCTCAACCACCCCATCCATATTTATACCGGGTTCAGGGGGACACTGGGAATTCTCCAGCATGAATTATTTCTGGAATACCGCAGTCTTTGCATCTCTCTGCATTCCAGGAGGACTAAAGATAGATGACACATAAAAAGGGGAAGTGGTTCCTTTCTTTTGCTCCGGGATTGCGTGGTTATGCAATTTAAAGGGAAGATCTGCCTTGCAGGTTTTTAGCGTTGTATAATTCCTCTTTAATTTTGAAATGGAGATTCCTTTCCTTCCTGAAATAAGAATTTTTAAGGAAGATGAAAGAGTTAAAGAGCTGTGTAAGTTTTTGCCTTGGTACACAGTTGTGTTGTAGTCCTCTGCCAGCCCAGCCTGCCTTTTAGAAAAATAATCAGAAACTGTCAGTAAGGCTAAGGAAATGCTGGGTTTCTGAATATAAAAAAGTTGGTGCCATTCTTTCCATGACTCCTCCCAAATGTGCCGTGTCAGACAGTAGATTTTATTCCAGGGAGAATATGGGACCTTAGGAACCACAGGAATTTCTGAGGATAACTGGGGCAGCTCGCTGGCCCTCCTTCCGAACAGCAGCGTGGCATTTTGAAAGTGAACCTCCATCTCTCCTGCTTTCTAGGTGTGGTAAAGTTGATCACTGCTCTTTTTTAAACTTTTAGGTAGGGTTTATGAGGCCTGCACATTGATTTCCCTTTTTGCACTGTGTGATGCCTCCCAGGGAGCAGGGATGCAGGTCCAGCCTCTCTGCTGCCCTTCGTGCTGACCCAGCAGCATTTCCTTCTTCCAGGGTTGGTTTGATGTGGCAAAAGCCCTTTCCTTTCCCCTCCTGCTACCTCCAGGACCAGAATGGGGTTCAGATGGCAAAACACATCACCCCCAGGAAGCTTAAAAATTTCTTTGTTTCTTTTTCTTTTTCTTTTTTCTTTCAGAGTCTCCTGAAGTTGGGCCCTCAGTCGTGGTGCACACGACTGTCACCTTTGGGAGCCAGCACCTGGACTCAGACCCTGCAGAGGTGCAGCAGCTCATCCTCAGCCACCTGCAGAGGATTGTGCCCTCCCTGCCTAAACCAAGCAGCATCAAGTGCCAGAGGTGGAGATACTCCCAGGTACTCCCTTGGTGGGACTGATCAGCTGGGAGAACCTGCTGGGGCTGCATTTTCCATCCTCAGGGAGCAAGAGGAAAGGGGGTGGCTGCTCAATGTCCATGACACATTCTGCCATGTAGCCATTGATGCCTTGGGAAGGCTGACCTGAAATAGAGACTGGGCAGAGCCAGAGAATAAAGTAAATATTTATTAAAAGGCCTTTAGGATACACCTTGGGCAGGACAAGAGCCTGACCAGGGCTACACCCAAGGTGGACCCAAAATGGGCACAAAATGGTAAGAGCAGTCATGAGGTCTGACATTTTTATAAGTTTTGGTCCATTTGCATCTTGGGGTTTAATTGTCCAATTCCAGCTCCAGGCTGTTAGGTCCCATCCTTCTTGTTCCTCCCTTCAGCCACCCTTGGTTGTGCTTTGGGGCTGAAAGTTGTCCTTGGTGTGCAGCAGGAAAAGGATTTGTTTTGTGTCCGTGCTGTGTGCAGAGCTGAGTGAGCCTGACTGTGAGCTCAGAGCTGCACCCCTGGGCACCACAGAACATGAAAAACAGGAAAGATAAAACTTAAAGCATCACCATGAGCAGCATCCAGGGCTGGCCAGCAAAAGCCAGGTCATTTTTACCCATTTTTTAACCATTTTGTGCCTGGCTCAGTGGTGAGTTGTGCAGCTCTCTTGCTAAGTAGGGGTAGGAGTAGTGTACAGGAAGGAAGTAAATCCGACGTAATTTGGTGGGATTTTCACTGGTATTTAAAAAATCATGACTCAATGCATCTCTCTGCATCCAAAAGTATGTGGTATTATTAGCAAAATTCCCACCCTACCACAGAAGAGCAGAAGTACAGACGTACTAATTGTTATTATTTGATTTGGCCCAGCTCAGTTTAACAGAATGTTGTGCAAAAAGTATTTTAAAGTCAGCTACCTCAGGGTAATAATAGCAAAATGTGCATATTTTGCTGTCTTCTTTTAAAAATCCAAGGAAATTGTTGGCGATTTCCTGGAGTATTGGAGTGTATATCCATGTTTACCCAAAGCCTCTCGAGTTAAATTACATTGGTGAATTTGAACATGGAGGTTGATGCAAAATATTTACTTTTAAAGCAGTCCCCTAAAATTTTTTCCTTTTTTGAATTTTGCTGTGGATGGCTGTTGTGCAGTCTGCTCATACCCCTTGATCTGCATCCAGTTTGGGAACCTGGTCTCGTTAGCACAAAGTTTATTTTTCTGCGAGCAAAGTAGTGGTGGATTGCAAAAGCAACCTTAGGATGGGTATGAATATTTATATAAAACATATCAAAATCGTGGTGTGTTCGCTAAGTTCCTCTTTATCAGTTCAGGGTGGGATTTTTTGGGGAAAAACAGGTGTCACTGTTAAGGTTCCCTGGTTGTGATGTGGTCTTTTCTACTGAGAGCTGCTGGTGCTCACAAGAGCTGTGGGAGAAGAGTTGGATCCAGCTCTGGAAAGGATTCCCAAACCCCATCCAGCTTCTGTTCCTGCTGCCAGCCAGGGCTCTGCCTCCAGCAGCTGCTGGTGCCACAGGGGGAATTATCACCAGTCTGTAATTTGGTGGATGAATGTCAATATGTCTTAGGTTGCAGATAAATCCGTGTAGGTCAAACCCGTTATCTCGATAAAGAGATCTCTAATGCCACCCCATAAAATAATCACTGCCTCAATGAAATATCTGGGGCAGAGCTCCCTCTTTCTCCTAAAGCTCTCTTTACTTTCAATTATAATAAGCTGCTGCCACAGAGGCTGGGGGAACTGATGAGATGGGTGCATCTTTTCCCCTGACTCTTTTAGATGGGATTTATCCTACTCGTTAATTAAATCCGCCTGGAACATCCTTCACGTGGCCAGACACAATCCCGGGATTAAAATGCAGCCATTACAATTATCCGTGGCAGATGAGGGGATTAGGACTTCCAAAATTCTACTGACACTACTTAAGCAGCACAGCTGCAATTCTGGATCCCCTTGCTCTTAATTATGGTGAAGGCACCATTAGCATTCAGAGCCAGCAGCTCCCTGAGCCCTGAGTGTGTCTTTGGAAGAGTCACTTCATGTGGAATTGCTGGAAAAACACCTCCAAGATCATCAGGTCCAACCTTTGACCAAATACCAGGAGCTGTTTGGTACAGCCAGCATCAAATAAACACTGGGTAGCTAAGAAGAAAGGACACTCAGAAAAGCCTTTTCCTGCCCAGTCTTTCTATGTTGTTTGGACTCAGTTCAATCTGTCAGAAGAATTCAGGAATAAATTAAGTATTGACTTAAAACTGAGGGAGAATCTCTGTCTGGATTTGCCATACCTGGATAGGCTCCTGTTAGGCTGAATAAAGGGTAAGGGGTTGCAATTGGTTATTTCAGCTGATTTCCTCCTTTGAGGAGATGCTGACACCCAGTAGCAGAAAATGCAGCCAGCAACATAAATGTGGGTGTTTTGCAGCTCATCCACACTTGGCAGTGGCAGAGAGTGGCTGGCTCAGCAGTGGCCAGCTGAGGGTACATTTCAACGAGTGGAAAAATCCCCTGGATTTTAGCAAGATTCCTTGGAAGCTGACAGTCCCAGGAGGGGATACAGTAATGGTTTATTGGGTGGAAAACCAAGAAATTATTGAAAGAGAATAGATACTGTCTGTATCATGCTTTAGCAGGCTGGACAGCAGCAGGAATTTCTGCATGGAAAGGGTGCTCAGGCCTTGGCAGGGGCTGCCCAGGGAGGTTTGCAGTGCCCATGGCTGGAGGGGTCCAAGGAAGGGCTGGAGGTGGCACTCAGTGCTCTGGGCTGGGGACAAGGTGGGACTCCATGGGCTGGGAGGGATTTTCCAGCCTCAGGGATCCTGGGATTCCGTGATCCCAGAGACAGGAGGTTCCCTTTCCTCTATTGAACCCTCTGGGATTTTGCAAGCCCCACTTTGCTGATGTGAGATCACCCTCACACCCTTTTAGATCTCTACACCAGGCTCAGACCAGAGTCATATCTGCTGAGAGGGGCTGAGAATGAACCAGAACAGGCTGTAAAGTTCCTGAATTTCCACACACAATAAAGTTTTACTCTAATTATTCAACTCCCAGGAACAAGTATTTTATTTTGGTACTGTAATGGTTCACATTTGGATCTGCCTTTCGGAGTGGGAGGCCAGGCTGGATGGGCTTGGAGCAGCCTGGGACAGTGGAAGGTGTCCCTGCCCATGGCAGGGGTGGCACTGGGTGGGTTTTGAGGTCCCTCCCAACCCAAACCATCCTGTGGTTCTGTGATTTGCCCCTCAGGATCACAGATCCTTCTGGTGTGAAATTCAGGGAAATGAAAGACTTTCTCTTCCCACTCCTTTTATGTTTTTCATTTTCAGGTTACGAGAGCTGTGCCCAATTGCCCAGGACAGATGATTCTTCACACTCAGCCTCTCCTGATCTGTGGGGGTGATGGATTCACTCGTTCCAACTTCGATGGCTGCATAGAGTCTGCCATGAGCCTTGCAGAGGCTGTGAAGCCTCATTTACACCAATTTCAAAGTCAGGCTGCTGAAGTTCCTCTAGATTTGTTATGAATTTTGCTGTGTTGGGTTGAATTCCAGTTTAACATCAGCATTGTCTTGCAAAAAAACAAATAAAGGAAGATGTATCAGTGTGCTGGAATAATTAGTGGGATGGAATTAAATTGAATTTTCCAATATCTGTGCTGAGAGTGGTTACTTTGATTGAAGTAAGACTTTCCCTGGCTCTAGGCAGAGGCACGGAGCTCCAGCACTCTTGCCAGGTCTCCTGATACTTTTACAGCCCATGAAAATTATGTCAAAGAGAGGAGCCTGACTCGAAGCAGCACAAAAATCCACAAAGCTGCAGAGTTTGTTCCTTGGAAACTCCTTATTCACTGCTTGTCCAAGTGACCAGGACACAGGGAATGGCTTCCCACTGCCAGAGGGCAGGGCTGGATGGGAGATTGGGCAGGAATTGTTCCCTGGCAGGGTGGGCAGGCCCTGGCACAGGGTGCCCAGAGCAGCTGTGGCTGCCCCTGGATCCCTGGCAGTGCCCAAGGCCAGGTTGGACTTTGGGGCTTGGAGCAGCCTGGGACAGTGGAAGGTGTCCCTGCCCACGGCAGGGGAGGCACTGGATGGGCTCAGAAATTACCAAGAAATAATTTCTTTATTCCAAATTGGATTTTAACTCGCCCTTCCTCTTCAATCGTGTATCACAACTCTAGTACTTCTCTACCACACCACTAAAAATAACAAAATTTAGCAGACAGAATTTAAGCCATTAGAGGAGTGCAATTCAGCCTCTGCTTTTCTTATTTTACCCCTGCATTTCACCCAAACCTGCCATCCTGTATCACAGCACCTGACCACTGTGATTTAGTGCTGCCTTTGGCCCTTTCTAGTGGAGTATTTTAAGTGACACTAAAAATCTAAGACTTGTTAATTTTAAAAGTAGGCAGAAACCTGGATGTGAGGCGTCTTTGGCTCAGCACTGTGGTGTTCCTCTCAGATGGGTGCTCTCTGAAGGGCTGTGATGCTCTTTCAGGGGCTTTGTATCAGCAGCAGCTTTGGTCACCCTGGTGCCTCAAAGTACCCCAATCACAAATTCAGAGATGTTTTCTGAGCCATGAGATTTTCAATTCAGAGCTTTTTCGAATCCCAACGAGTCTCAAATTGCTGCTTCCTCATATTCCAGAATCATGGAGGTGGGAAAATCCCTCCCAGCCCTTCCTTGGACACCTCCAGCCATGGGCACTGCAAACCTCCCTGGGCAGCCCCTGCCAAGGCCTGAGCACCCTTTCCATGCAGAAATTCCTGCTGAAAATATCATGCCAGTCTACCAAAACGCCTCTGTTCTACAGCATCCCTCCAGATTAAGATGATTTAGATAAAAACTGCTTGGTTTTGGGGTGGTTTTTTTTAAGGTGGGGTGGAAAAGCTGCTGGATGTGTTCCCCTGGATGTGCTCCGGGAACGCTGGGAGCAGGGAGATGTGGAATTCCCACAAGAGGCGGGTGACAGGGTGATGTTTCAAAGAGGCCACTGTGTCCAGAAGGGTGGCAACAGAAGACACTTGTCTGGTTGATTTCCTGGGATTTTCCCTGATTTTCGATGAACTGGCGGATCGTCCATTCCAGCCACTCTCTCCTTGTTCCCAGACAAGGGGCATGGCTGTGTCTGCTCTCAGCTGTGCCACGAGCACAGCCACTGCCTGTAGTGCTCCCAGACCACGATGATTTTGTCTTCCTCATCACAAGGGAAGCCAGGGCCGTGGGTTCTCAAAGCCTTTCAGCTCCCAGCTGTGGTAATTTCCACCCAGGGAACATCCCTTGGCAGAGCTGCGCCCTGTGCAGCCCCTGCTCTTACAGTGGGATCAGGGGATATGGGAACAAGGCTGCAATGGATGGATCTGCCAGTTAAAGTCGTGTCCATCCAGGGAAAATCCCAGGAAATCAACCAGACGAGTCTCTTCTGTCTCCAGAGACCTGGGCCGTGGTTTTGCGCAAGCAAACGAAAATAAATAAATTAGGAGATTAATTGCGTTTTGCAGACTTGGGGCTTTTTTTTTTTCTTCTTTTTCTTTTAAAAATTATTTTTAAAAGGCAGCTGCAGGTGGGAGGTGCTGCCCAGCTGAAAGCACCCCTGTGACCACATATCCTCTTGGTGGAGGGGCAGAGTTGTGCAGCTACAGCCCCAGACTCAAAGCAGAGCTCTCTGCTGGGGTGTGACACTGGCAGAGGAGTTTCCTCCTTGACTCACTGCAAAGGAAGAGGAACCTGACCCTGGTGCCACCCAAATTGTGCAGCCATGTCTGGGTCACCAGCCCCAGCCTGGCACCAAGGGCTGCCTGGGAGAGGGTGGAATCTGCAAATTCCAGAGTGACCAACTCCAGAGGGCTGGTGCCATGCCATGAGGAGTCTGTGCCATGCCATAAGGAGGCTGTGCCATGCCATGAGGAGGCTGTGCTGAAGCCTGGGTGCTGCCAGGGTGCTCTCTGAGCTGCCCAGCGAGCACCTTGAGCCCCCTGTGCAGAGATTTCCCCGCAGCCAGAGCCGGTTTGGCCTCTAATCCAGCCTCTGGCTCAGCTGTGCCGTGCCTAAGCCGCTTTGTGTGGCAGAGATGAAGCCCTGAAAAAAATCCCGGAGCCTTCTGCTGCCGCTGTGCCCGGCTCAGGGCAGCGCCTCCCGGGCAGCCTCCTTGGGATTTGTGCTTTAATTCCCACATTCGGGTGGCACCTCCGGGATCACGGCTGCGGCAGATGCAGCCCCACGGGGCATGGAACAGCCCCTTTGCTGAGGAGGAGAAGGAGGAGGAGGGACCGGTTTTCTTTTCGAAAAGAGCCAAGCAAAATTTCTCCCCTGGAGGCAAATAAATGGAAACAGGGAGAGAGTTATGGCTCAATTGTGTTGAGTAAAGGAGGTGCAGGGCAGGTTGCTGCCACCTTGGAGATCGCGGTGATGAAACCCGCGGAGACCCTTGGAAAAAAAAAAAAATCCTCGTCATTCCCAATTTTCATCCCGCAACAGCTGAGCGTCACCACGGGAAAAGCCAGCCAGGTGTGTGTGTGTGTGTGTGTGTGTGGCTGTCACTCTGCGGACACCTGGGCTTTGCTGGGGGAGCAGAGCGAGGCCAGGCTGGCCCCGTGCGAGCGCTGCTGTGGGAAAACGCGCCCGGTTCCGCTGTGCCCCCGCCGCCCGACCGCCGAGCCGGTCACGGGGCCGCTGCGGTCACCCACAGCCCTGGTGACATTATCTGCTGTGCACAGGGCTCCAGCCGGGCCCTGCGGCACCTCCTCCCTCACCTGTGCCGGGCTCGGAACATCCTTCCTTTCTCAGCGCTATCTGCGCTCGCATCTCCCCTGCGGGGCCATCGCGCACGCCACGGGGCTGAGCAGCAAAGCTGCGAGCACCGAGGGTTCCTTTCGGGACATTGCAGCGATGCTCGCAGAGGGTTGGAGCATCCTTTTGCAGCCCAGACTGGGGGAAAATAGAAAAAAAATTTAAATTAAATATATATAAT
>VWYP01027666.1:20550-31000 GCA_013400435.1 Pycnonotus jocosus | reverse complement strand
ATATATTTTAATATATATATAACGTGGTGGGCCAGTGAATGCTGGAATATAGGTCATGCTCTGTCCCTCCAGCTGCTCCCCTCGCCCAGAGCGCAGGGAAAGGGGATGAGCTGGCAGCAGAGCAGGGGATCAGCCACTCTCCCTGGCCACCTTGTCCGAGCGAGCGCAGAAAATCCCGGCTCAGCACCTCGGAGCTTAGCGGGGCTCTGCCGCCCTTCCCGTCCGCTGCGAGCCCTTCGCACGTGGCCGCCTGCACGGGAGGGATGGAGCCTCGGGAACACTCCGGGACAAAGGGAGTTTTGTTCTCGAACTGCTCGCAGATGTGTTGTTGCGATAGCCACGGGCTGTTGCTCTGTGCGGGGAGAGCTGGAGCGAGTCTTGCTCCAAACCCTGGATCGTCAGCGCTCCCCGTCCCGGTGGTTTGGGGTTTGCTGCTGCACTCAGCGCACCTGTGGAGGTGCAAATCCCACTTTCCTTTGATTTACAAGGCAGTGCTCGGGAATGCAAGCTGCAAGCACAGCAGGACGGGAGCAAGTGTAAAAAAATCCTCTCTCACAGCTCCAGCCGGGCCCCTGGCCCTTGCCAAAGGAGCTCTGGAATGGGGAGAAAATTGGTGTTTCTGCCCCAAATGTGGCTGGAGGTGGTTCCTGGCTGTTTCTCCAGATAAAAGAGCTCATCTTCATTCCACTGTGTGCTGGAACTGGGAAGTGAAACAGTAAATGAGAGGGACCTGTCTGCACGTGGTCCTGGTCCTTGACTGACCCTTTATCAACCTGCTGCTCTGGGGTGGATTTCCTTTGGGTGTCATGGGCTTTTCCCTTGGAACTTAACTCGCAGGTAGGATTGATGCTGAGCAAGCAGCTCGGTTCCAGAGAGAGGAATTTGGTCGGGCAGGGAGAATTTCGGGAACAGTTCATGCCCCAGCCACACGGTCAAGGGATCCTTGGCCATGGAGGAGGCATGATTTGGAGGAGTGTATTTTTCTTTGCTCAAATCTGCCTAAAAATAGGTGAATTTTTCTTGTAGGACTTGTCTTCTTCTTGTCTGCAAGTATTATTTTTTGAATTTGGTCAGTAAGAGAACAATTTTTTTTTTTTTTTGTATGGATAATTTAAAAAAAGGAAATATATATATTTTGCTTCTGATTTTCCCTGGAGGTCCTAAATGGAGATGAAAATCCTGAGCCATATTTGCTGATGCAGTGTACAGGGCTTCACATGGGGGTGCTCAGCCTGGCCTGGCTCCAGGCAATCATTTTGAGAGGAATAAGATATCCAACCCCTAAACTAGTGAGAAAAACAGAGCTGGGACACCGTGAGGCAGATTTTCTGCCTTGCATCTGTGAGCACAGGGTGCTAAAGAAATCCCTGCTTCCAGCGAGCGGCCGGAGGGTTAATTTTGGCTCCCTCTGCCTCACTTTATTCTTTGAATAATGAAATTAGTTGTTCCAGAGCCTTTTGAAGGGCTGAGCTGAGCCTTCTTGCAGAACAATACACGCTGTGCTCTCGATGTGAGTGCCCTTATGGTGAACTTTGAGCTACACATCTGCTAGAAAGAAGGAACTCTTATTCCCAGTTGGCCGTGGCTGGGGAAGGATTCCGGCTCCATCCACGCCTCGGCACAAGCTCTGTTTGCTCCGTGGAAGCCTGGCCTCGGAGCAGAGGGGTAGGAGCCATTTGGAATCCTCGTTAGAACTCCCCAGCACGTTCAGAGCTTTCCCTGGGTGAGGGAGGGCTGGGGATGAGCCCTGAGCACGCGACTGAGCTCCAGCCCATTCCCAGCAAAACCCCTGAAATCCGGCGTGAACTTCCCAGCTGTGCCAGGAGGCTGCGGGAGGAATTCCCTGGGGATGCTTTCGGTTGGTGTTTAGAGAATCCCAGGATCCCTGAGGCTGGAAAATCCCTCCCAGCCCATGGAGTCCCACCTTGTCCCCAGCCCAGAGCACTGAGTGCCACCTCCAGCCCTTCCTTGGACACCTCCAGCCATGGGCACTGCAAACCTCCCTGGGCATCTCTTGCACCCTTTCCATGCAGAAATTCCTGCTGCTGTCCAAGCTGAGCCTCCCCTGGCCCAGCTTGAGGCCGTTTCCCGTTATCTTTGCAAACCAGACAAAGGTGTAGGAAGGAGGCTGAGATGGTGAGAGCACAAGGTGTGGTGGCATCTCCCTGGAGACCCTGGTTCCCAAATGGACGTGGCATTTGTTAGCTATTGCAGGCAGCACTGGTGGCATCAGTGAAAACAACCAGTGGCAAAATAAGTGGCAAGCTGTGGGTGTCACATTGTCACCTTCAGCATCACCAGGTGACTGTGTGGGATGATTCGTGCAGTCACAGTGCCTTGGTCACACGAGGTGTTAGATCAGATGGTTTCTCACACCATCTCATGGAGTTCAACATGAAAAAAAGGCAAATTCTGTTCCTTTTTCCTCCTTTGCTTTCAGGCTTGCTGTTGGCTGTGGATCAGGATTGTCTCATCTGAAATGATTTTCCCCTTACAAGCCTCACTTCATTCTGACCTTCATCCTCTCAGTTCCTCTTCTTCATGCTGGTGGCACCTCCATCCCACATCAACATCCCTCAACACCTGCAGTGGCAGGTGCTGTGCCCAAAAATGAGGTCTCCTGTCCAAAACCAGCCCAGCTTTTTATCCAAGCCCCTACATTTGACCCTGTTGAGTGTAAATCACGGTGAAGAGCACAGAAATGTGAGTTTGGGGCAGTTCAGTCCTCTGGAATCAGAGACTGCTACATTCCCCTCACATGTCACAAGAGGAGCAGCTCAGGTTCATCCCAGGATGCTGAGAAATGGTAAAAACCAGGACTTCATGCAGTGCTTGATTCATTCCTGTGTCGTTTTCCTGGTGGGACCGACTGCAGCTTGAAGCAGCAGGACTTGACAGGCCTTTTGTCCCTGCCCCGAGGAGCCCATCGGAGCACAGTAATTCCCTCCTCAACACACGGCGAGGAAACTGCCTCATAATCCTCTTTTCCAAAGCAATATAGGCCAAGCATCTTGATCCTTTCCTTTCCAGCCTGGATGGCGGCGGAGATGCTGGACGTGGCTGCAGGATCCTTTAATCCCCTGGGATGTCTGGGAGCGTTCACCCTTCGCTCTGCAGGACCCAAATGCCCAGATCAGAATCCTGCTGCAGCACCTGGGTTTGAAGAGCAGGATCTGAAGGGGTTCCAGGAACTGAGCTGCTCCAGTTGGAGCAAAGCAACCAAGTGGGCTCTTTTTCCCTGGTATGGAAAAACCACTGGAGATGGCTGCCATGGAAAAGAGGAGTCATTGCCAAACACGGAAACGGTTTCCTGCTCTGTTTACTAATATTTGGTGCTCCTTTCTGGATGGAGTTCAAGCCCAAATCCAACCACACGCGTCAGCAGCTTCCTGCCCCGCTCCCACACCCGGGGGAGCAGCGGGGATGGGAAGAGCTGCTCAGAGATGAGGAGGCAGTGGGGTTGTTGTTCTCATGTAGCTGTCCCAGCGATGCTGGCGCCAGGCTGTGCTGGCAGGGCACAGGGACGGGCCAGAGGGGTTTGTTTCGTGCCACGGTCGCGGGACGGGCAGCGCCGGGGTCGTGGCAGGAGGGCACGGACGGGCTCTGCCAGCCCCAGCCCCTGGGGCAACCCCAGCCCGTGCCAGCCCGGTTCCTAATGGCAAATAAACAGAGCCTCACAATTGTGTCTTTATGATGGGGATGTTTACAGCTGTCCCAGGCTGTGGGGGAGGGATGGGATGGGATGGGATGGGATGGGATGGGATGGGATGGGATGGGATGGGAGGGCTCCCCAAAGGTCAGCGCGGCACATGGGGCTGCCGTAACCCTCTGAATACTGCAGGCCTTGGGCTGCCTGCTGCACCAGCACAGTCTGGACAGCATTCAATGAGCCTGGTGCTCTTTGCTGAGAGCAGTAGCTGGGCTAAACCCAGGGCTTTCTGCCTTTTGCTTTCACTGCAGGTTCTTCGGTGTTTGAGGTTTCGACGTTTTCCTGTCCGGCCATAAAGCAATGGGATCTGGGGTTTTGCTTCCCTGCTCTGCTTGAATCATAAAATTACAGATGGAGGGAATAGTTTGGGTTGGAAGGGATCTCCCAAGATCCAAGCCCCGATGTCCATCTTGCCCTTGAGCACTGCCAGGGATCCAGGGGCAGCCACAGCTGCTCTGGGCACCCTGTGCCAGGGCCTGCCCACCCTCACAGGGAACAATTCCTGCCCAATATCTCATCCAGCCCTGCCCTCTGGCACTGGAAGCCATTCCCCCTTGTCCTGCCACTCCAGTTATTGATGGAATCCCTCTCCAGCTTCCCTGGAGCCCTTTCCAGCCTCTGGAAGGAGCTGTGAGGTCTCCACACAACCTTCTCACAGCCCCAGCTCTGCCAGCCTGGCTCCACAGGGAATGTGCTCCAGTCCCCTCAGCAGCTTGGTGCCTTCTCTGGACCAACAGCTCCACGTCCCTCTTGTCTTGGAACACCAGAACTGTGCACAGGAACTCCTCTGCCTGTCCTCCTTCAAGGGAGCTGCTGGCTCTGAAAACGCACCCTGAGCACTGCTCAGGAGGGCAGACACCCTTCTCAAGTCCACTTTAGCTCAAGTCCACACCACTGGGCAGATCCATCCTCATCCAACTCATTCCTGCCTGCCAGGTGAGCAAAGAGTGACATTTTGCAAGGGACACTCCTTGCTCCACCAGCATCAGTCCTTCCAGGGCAGCTCCCAGTTTTCAATGGCTTCAGGTCTCTGTTTAATAACTCAAAGCTCCCTGTGTTCATCTCATGTTCTTATTTGTGGCAGAAATCAGCATTGAGTCTCCACAGAAATTGTTTACTTTGCTGTTGTCAATAGAAACTAAAGGTCAAACAATCAGAGCTGAGCCTGTGGCTCTAACTCAGTATCTGTTTATGTTTTTTTGCTGATGAGTATTAATAAAAATATTTGTTTGGCCAAGGAGGCTTCACGGCTAAAACAAAGGTGGCCATGGAGTTGAGAAGTGTGGGGGAAAATGAGCCAAGCCTCCACTCAGGAGAAAGCACAGCCTGAGGGAGGCTTCACAACTGCAGTCACCTCGTAAATCCATCCTCACTGATCAAGGTGGGTATTTCCCCTACAGCTGCATCCCAGCCAGGCTGAGGCACCACGGTCCTCGCAAAAGCATCTCCTGATCCCTCCAACTTCTTGGGCAACTCTTTACACCTTTAAAAACACATCTGTATCCACTGTAGCTTTTTAATGAGAGAAGGGCAAAGGAATTCTCTTGGGGACTTTAAAATAGCCTTATCTGGCACAAAACCCCTCAATTTTCTCTGGCTTCCAAACTTTCCACTTACAGGAGTTTTGGATCTACAGCTTAAGGAAGACTTTGGGGTTTCTCTCTTTTTGTTCTTGTGTGTCAGATTCTAGTTTCCCCTGGGGAAGAAATTGAGGGAGGGGAGGAAAAAGCATCCATGGAGTCAAAAGAGGGTTGTACTTTTTAGATGTTTGAGCGCTCTCACTCCACCTTGTTCCATCTCTGCCAGACCAAGCAGTCTGCACCAAAGCCTCTTCCTTCCTTGTGTGGGTTGGATTAGAAAAGACAGGATTTGGCATTTTGGAGATGAATTCGTGGTGCCTGGGCAATGGTTTGAGAGCTCGGTATCATCAATAATTAAAGCCCATTTGTCTCTTCCCGGTGAAGAACTGAGATTGTTTTGCTGAGTTTCAATCAATATCAGCCACGAGCAAACCAGCGTGTCTGAAACAAGGACTCATTGGAATGAAACCTGCCACAAACTGGAGAGAAAAAACCAGCATGGAGGTCTCATTTTGAGGAGGTCTCGTTTTTGAAATCACCTGCTCAGCAGCTCTTTGGGTTCAAAGGGTGCAGAGCTACGAGGTGACTCCAGCAGCATCACAGGACCCGCTCCGTTAACAACACGGCGCCGTGACTAATTCCGAAACCCTCACCTCTGAGGTGGAGCCAGATGACACAAAGTGAATCACCCAGAAGCCCAGGACCCTTTCCTGCTGGCAAGAGAAGCTGTGAACACGTTGCAAAGTGGCCCAGGTTTCTCTGCTTATTCAGCGTTTTTGGTCGGCTTGGCTTTTATCCCACCGGTGTCGCTCAGAGATTGGATCCTGAGACAGCCTGTGTGTGGTTGTTTTAGTCAGAAAGCTGGGTGGCACAGGTGTTCTGAGACAGAATGGTCTGAGGGAGTTGAATTTTTCCATCCCTGAGTCTCTGAGCTCTGGGCTTCATCATCAGGTGCTCAGCTTGAACGAGGATGTAAAGCAGAAATCACTTGCTCATCACATCCTCTTCACAAGGGAAGGTCTCTTTGATTTCCTGTGTCAGCAGAGTGTGACAATGTCGGCGTTGTTGCAAATCCCCTGAGCCCTGTATGACTTGAACCCTGCCCAAAAAACCCTGGGGAAAGGTGTAAGAACAAGGGAAACACGCAGGGAAATTTCACCTGGGGGCTCTCTCGCAGCTTCTGGCGCTTTGCTGCACAGGGATTTTATGAATTGGGTCATTTTGGAAGCTGTCAGCACCCTGAAAGGAATTCCTCATTCATTAACTCGTTCATCACCCTTTTAAACTCACAAAAATCTCCTTAGATCCCCCAAACCAGGGGAAATGTGTGTCCTGAGAGCAGCATCCTTCTCCTGCCCAACCTGAACCTGTCCCCAGCTGAAGCTGGTGCCATCTGCCACACTCTAATTTCTTACAGCAGGACCTGTCACAGGCACCTGGATGGATCAGCTCCTCCTACAGGAGCCAATTCCAGGTTTTTTTTCATCCTTCCTGAAGCTTTCCCAGCTCTGTCACCTCCCTTCTGAGATGGGGAGACTCAAACTGCTCCCAGCATCCGAGACTCAGGGGTGTGGTGGATTTGTGCTGCAGCATTGTAATGCTCTCCCTTCCTTTCCTGTAATTCCTCATGGCATTTTGGCTTTTTTTTTGGGTGCTCCTGAGCTCTAGACTTTCCAGGACTGAGCTCTAAGTTCTTTCCAGAGTCCATCCATCAGAACATCGGGATGTCACTCTGGAGTGCTGATAGCAGAGCCAATCCCCTCACTGGTGACATTTGGGCTCTTTTCCCTTTGTGACTCACTTTGCACCCAATCAACGAACGGATCCTTTCACTTTGTCCCTCAGCTTTACCATCCTGCATATCCCTTTTTTTCCCCAGGTAGCCAAGGAATGTGCTGAAAAGCCTGGATTTCAGTAATGAGGGGGTTCCCCTGCTGCAGCTTGTGCTGGTGAATCTCAGGCTCTGGCTGTGCCCCTCTGAGCAGAGCCCAGATCCCAAATCCCTCTGTAATTACCTCCATCCCCACTGAGCTCCATCCACACTGCCACCAAGGGCTCCTGGTGTCCCCAGGGTGTGACAGGGACACGCCTGGAAATGGGGATGGGGATGGTGGCACCTGCAGCTGTGTTTTAAACATTGCTTAAGCCCTGAGGAATGAACCTGGAGCTCCAAAAAATCTGCACTTGACAAGGAAATAATTTGGTTTTGCTTCACACAGGGGCAGCGAGCCAGGGGTTTGCCCTGGTTAATGAGCTAAAATGCAAATAAAGTAAATATCCCTATTTGTGCAGGATTCCTTCTATTTTACATCAGGGCCAGTTTGGTCTCTGTCCCTCAGAGGGCTGTAAACCTGTTAAGGCTGAAATAACAGAGGGAGCATCAATCCAAGGAGATGAGGGCAGTATTTTATGGCAGTGGATGTGTCCTCGTGTCCAATATTGGACAGTGGGACACTCCTGGGTTTGACCTCCCTCCTACTCTGCTGTTCCAGCAGTGTGCCTGGAAAAATGCTGGATTTAGCAGCTGGAAACTGAAATCCCAGCACCTTTTCCTGTGTTAACCACTGCTCTGTGCCCTGCTTCTGCAGAGACACTCTGGAAAATCCCAGGAAAAGCAAATTCTTTTCTCACACACAGTTACACAGATTATTTCCTTACACGAATAATCTGCTAAACACTCATCCAGCTTGAGCTCTGCTCAACAATTTTGAGGTCCCAGGGGGTCCAAACATCTCCAGTTACATCATCTGAGATGATGGCAGAGGTTCTCCTGCCCCGTGGTGCCAGCCCTCTTCCCTTTGGTGGGATTCCCACCCATTCCCACTCTTTCCTCAGCCATAAAAGTCCTTTCTTCAGTCCCACCTGCCCTGCCCAGGGGCTGGGACAGCTGGAGGAAGAGGAAGGATTGGGCTGCCCCTACTTCAAAGGGCTGTTCCAGAAATTTCTTAATTAACCTTACACCCCACTTGAGCAAAGGAAAGGACATGGAAGCACCAAGGCTGTGTCCTGTGGAGGCACAGCTGGTTTGGGCAGGATATTTTTTCTTTTTTCTTGTGTGGACACATGGGCTGTGTTAACATTTTGGCACGTGGCAAGAAGTGCAGGGAGGTTTCTTCCTTCTGCCTCCTTCTGCAGCATCAGGGAGCTTCTCTCTGGCACAGCAAGCTCCCAAGGGCATCTCCAGAGCTCATTCCCTTGCTCCTTTTTCAGCCACACCTTTGTGCCACTCTGGGATCACAGATCTCCAGGTGAGGGTGAGCTTGGGAGCCTGGTCAAAGTTCAGAGTGACAAAATGACCTTTGCCAGCAGAAGGGAGGCTGCAGTTCCAGCAGCACACCCAGGAATGAGGAAGGCAGTGAATATTTTTTTCCCTTTCCATAGTTTGCTCTCTGCCCACAGGTTTTATTGGTGGTTTTGAGGTGGTTTTTTTTAGATATCAGCTGTTTCAAAGCCCAACACTGAAGAATTTCCCCCCAGTTCAAAAGCTACCCCTGAGTGCAGAAAGCTGAAATTTGGCAGGGAAACTGGGAGATGTTCCTTGGAACAGCTTCCTTTGAAAGATTTGGGAGTTCAAAGGTCCCCATCAAGGTCTCACAGCACATTTTGTTTTAAGGGGCCCAGAAACCACCTGCCCAGGGAGATTTCTCAGCACATTATCCATGCTGAGGTTTGTGGGCGTTTCTCACCCTTTGGGCACAGAAAGCCAGGTTTGCCACATTTCCCTGTGACCACACACAGGAACCTGCCCCAAGGATGTTTCCAGGGACATTTTAAATCTCATGTCCACAGCAACGCCAACAGGAGTGGGTACAAGCTCCTAAATTCCCACGAATAGGAAAATTCCCCAAAAAAAGCTCTAAGCAACAATCCTCAGAGATCACAACAGCTCAGCTGCAAAGAAGAGAAGGTTTGGGGTCTTTTTCTGCCTTGGGTTGGAGTTGGTTTAGTGCTGGGTTTTAGACTTGCCTGTAGACCTCGAGTAATCAAAAATAGAACTGTAAATTCATCATCTGCTTTGTTCTGTGCAAGTAATTCTCTATTCACAGCTCACCCTCATCCTGCAGAGCAGCTCACATGCTCTGGTTTGTTACGCCAGCATAGTCTAATTCCAGAGATCACAAAAATAATATTCCAAGTCTAATCCCAAAGAAAGGATTACCAGGGATCAAATCTATTATTTCACAATAAATCCCTTTTATGTCTCTTTTTTTTTTTTCCCCCATCAGCGATCAAAGAAAGTGGATTTCAGCTGTAAAATGCTGCTGCTGTACAGCAGGAGAGATCCTTGCTCAAGGCTTAATATTTACTTGCCTTTTTTTTTTCTTTCCCTCTTTTTTTTTTTTTTGCACAGTATCAAAGGAGATTTATTTTTTCCCCCTTGCCAAAAATAAAGTCTGGTCTAGATTCTCAGCTGCAGCTGAGAGCACTGGGAAAGAAAGTAGCTACAGCCCATTTTTGCAGCTTCCTCATCTTGTAGGACAGTTCCTAATCTTCTCAAATTGCCAGCAGCCCATCAGGGCTGTTTCTCACTTTGAGAATCTGAGCTGAGGAGAGAAGCTCTGGCTGTAGTGAGGAGAGATTTAGAGACCACCAAAGGGGTTTTTTCTCCCCCTCTAAACACAAGGGCAGGCTCAGCTCACCAGTTGCAGAGTTTATCTCATTGCTGCTGCCCCAGTTTGCTGTGTGATGCTCTGAGATGACACAGGAGCTTTCAGCATCCCATTGCCCATTGCAGCTCTGATCCCTCCCAAAAAACACAGCCAGAGCCACCAGCCACAGCATTCCTGAGCTGCTGACCTGGCTGCTGTGGGCAGAGGCAGCCACCTGCTTCTCTTGCATCCCATCCCATGGGAGACAAAAGCAATCCTAAACCTTTGCCAGCCTCCACCACGTGCCACGAATAAACCGCACAAAGAGGGCAAAAGCAGGCTGTGCCTCCTCGTGGCTGGGAAATCATGGCTCCTTGTCCTAGGTTAAAATGTAAGATGTGCCCACAGTGTGTATTCCATCACCATCTCCATGGGCTGTTGAAACCGGGTGGGGCAGTGTTTCTCTTCTCTTCTGTTAATGCCCCATCAATGCTGTGCTGCATGACTCACAGATAACTCCCTCCAGAGCTATCTCTGTTCAATGGGCCGTTAAGGACCCATCCCATGACTCA
>VWYP01027666.1:8905-20425 GCA_013400435.1 Pycnonotus jocosus | reverse complement strand
GTAAAACAGGAAGTGGAGAACACAAAAAAAAAAAAAAAAAAAAAAAAAAAAAAAAAAAGGGAAGAGGAGGGAGATTTTGTTAAACAGGAGGTTGTGCCATCATCCCCTGTGCTTTCATCCCTTGGAGCAGTGATTCCAAAGTGGGGAGATGATCCCAAGTGCAGCAGGATGAAATATTGGGATGGCAGCAGCCCATGTATGTAATTTATAAACACACAC
Source organism: Pycnonotus jocosus (assembly GCA_013400435.1). Lineage (NCBI taxonomy): Eukaryota > Metazoa > Chordata > Aves > Passeriformes > Pycnonotidae > Pycnonotus > Pycnonotus jocosus. The sequence continues at coordinate 20,206 of VWYP01027666.1, read as the reverse complement.
ACAGCTGAGGTGCATGCTGAAAAATGGTTTTTTGCACAGAGAGAATAAAAAAAAAATGTTTGGAGACCATTGACCCACAGGAATCACCACTCCCAGCTGGAGTTTCAGCCCAAAAAGCTCGGGAAAATCAGCTGCCACAGCAGAGCAGAGCCCCCCAGCACGTCTGCAAAGCCAAGGGGAGGTTTTGGTGCCACTCATAGGGCTGCTTCCAGGGAGAAACAGCGTGTCCCAGGATTCCCTTTCAGCCTCTAATGGAATAACCACCAGCACTGCAACACGCAGCAACAGCTTCTGAGAAGTTGCCACAAAAAAAAAACAACGACAAAAAAAAAAAAGCCCTCGGTGGATTGAGCAGCGTTCAAAAATACATCCAAAGGATGCTCTTGCACGTCAGCCTGCTCTGGCACGCTCCTTCTGCACAGCCTTCCAGATGGCCCATCATTTCAGCCCTTCCTTTATTTTAAGAGGACAGCCTGAGGCACAGCAGGACCCTATCGCTGCTTTATTTGAGAGCAGGGAAAAACGAAAGTTCTCCCGGCAAAAAACAAATTATTTTTTCTCAAAAATAATTACAAGACAAATAATTCTCGGATTTCTTTTTTATTCTTCTTATTCTTCCCCCGCACAAGGCCACAGTTTTTGGAGAGCCCAGCTCAGCAGAGATTTAAAGGAGCCTCTTGGTGGTTGATGGTCCCTGTATTGCAGTCTCTGACTCACAGATTAATTTATTTTTCGAGTCTAAGTCATGCACTCCGTGCTGAAGAGCTTCAAGTGCAACAAAAGAAAGCCTGTACACTTTAGATCTGTTTACTAGACCATTTTCAAGGTTTTCCAAAATGAACTTGTTAAAATGATTTCACACCCTTTTTCAGTTAAAAAAAAAAAAAGAAATTAATTTTTCAGGGTCTGCTGTGGAACCAGTTGAGTTGCAACTCAAGTAGCAACTCAAACAGTTGAGTCAAATTTAATCAAATTTTAAAAAAAAAATCTTGCTAATTATGTACTGTTTAAGTGTGATACTAGAGCAGGATGGGGAAAACCCAGCCTTGAGTCTTTGGGAGATTCAGGGCTGTGAATTGACCAAGCTGCTTCTCCTGCCACCATGTCCTGACAAAAGGAGGAGAAAATCATCAAGGACAGCAAGCACATACAGGAGGAATCCAACTGCTTTTTACCATTTCTCTCTTTTTTTTTGTTTTCCAAAAGCCTGCTTGATGGGGAATCAGCAGAGGGGAGGGAAGGATCCCCCGATGGTGCCACCAGGTCCTGGCTGTGACCGTGGTGTGTCTCCTTTCCAAAATGAGCACCTTCAGCACACACTCAACAAGTCCTACACTCCCCAAATTAAAGAATCTGATGGTTTAGGAACCCAGATTGAGGCCTGTTTGCATCTGACCCTCCCTTGTGCCTCCTGGGCCTCCTTTGGGAGCTCATCCTTGGGAGATGCCAAGGGGAGCACTCCGAGTCAATCAGAAACACAAAGCCACTCAGCCTCCAAAAAACCCCCCCCTGGATGGGAGTCAAACAATGCAAGTTTTGAGAATTATTTTAGGCTAAATTCTTCCTCAGGACATGATCTCCAAGGGTGAAAGCTCGGCCCCACCGAGGCCAAGAGCAAAACTCCTGCAGACCTCAGCAGGACCTGGCTCCCACCCAAAGCAAACTTTTCAAGTCTCAGTCAAGCTCTTTCAGCTGCAGATGTTCATTTCTATTATTTCTGCAGCCTTTTTGTCTCACCAAAAGGATCCTTCCGCAGTGGCCATCCAAAAGCCGTTGACAAGATGGAAGAAATTTAATTTGCAGCTGAAAAAGAAGTCTATAAATTTCCTTTTTTTATTTTTTTTTTTTTTTCCCAATTAAAATCAGTGTGACATGGTCTCCAAGCGTGGTGGTGTCAGTCTGGCTGGTGGAGGAGCCTGACAACCCTCAAACCTTTTGGAGACTGGGATTATGCCCTGTTCTATTCCTGCCCAGCCCCTCACCCTACAGGACCCCGTATCTGCCACGGGAGTCTTCCAGGGACCATGGTAAAGGCAATTATAGACACAAGCATTTTGATTTCAGCCTCGTTGCCTCTCTCCATGCCAGCATTGTTCATCATTCCCAGCAGACCCATGGCATTTTCTCCTCCCAGGGAAGAGCGCTGTGACAATGATGTTGGAAGTGCTTTGACATTTGGAGCCACGGTGACGAGTAAAACACGAAGCCTCCACTTTATGACAAGTTCTGCAACTTCTGATGGTTTGTTTGATCTGGGATATTTTCTCTCTGGGATCTCTTCTCCTCTTCCCAGATTGAAATTCCCTGCTCTTGCATCCTGTGGCTGCATTTAAATTATTGGGCTTGGCAAGGTTAAAACGACCCCGTGGTAGAGACACTTCCCTTTGCAGGATTTTCACATCGTGAGGCCTCTGATCACCAAAGGGAAACTTCCCAAAACGTTTTGGCTGCTGATCCTACTTCCACTTTCACTTCCAAGTTTGTGTCCTCACTCCACCATCCCTTAGGCTCTGCTATTGGACTTTTCTATCCAATTACAAAATGCCACCCAGACTCATGAAGAAGGAGGTGAAAAAGAACTGGTCTCCACCCTAAAACCTCCATCTTCCTCTCTCTTTATATTCTAGAACCATCAATCCCACCAGTCTCTGAACCTTCTCCTTGGGAAACCACTCGCACTGAATTGTTTGCTCACCTGCACAGCTTGGAGCACGCTTTTCCCTGACCTGCCAGCAGTCAGTAATTCCCTTTCCCCCAGCCCAGGTTACAGATTGTGCTCCTGATCCCAGCCCTGAACCTTTGTGGTTTTTCTCGTCGTGGCATTTGCCCGTCGTGCGTCAAAGGCGGCGGCGCTGCGCCCCGAACGTCTCAGCGAGGCCTTTGACGAGCTCTTATTTCCACATTTTTTTGGCCAGGGTACAAATTCTGGTTTGTGGTTTCAGATTAGGTCTCCGGCATGTGACGTGAGCAGGCAACACCCACACTGCTCTCCAAGCAAAGTTCTGATGCTGAACCATGGAAATCCCAGGATGGTTTGGGTTGGGAGGGATCCTAAAACCCACCCAGTGCCATGGGCAGGGACACCTTCCAGGCTGCTCCAAGCTGTCCAACCTGGCCTTGGACATTTCCAGGGATTCAGGGGCAGCCACAGCTGCTCTGGGCACCCTGTGCCAGGGCCTGCCCATGCACCACATCTGGGATAAATTACTGCAAATTTATACAACTGTTCAACACAGAAGGCAGGGAAGTCCATGTAATTCTCTCATCAGTGCACACACTGCAGCACCCTGCTAGATCACAACCTGAACCTGTATCTTTGTGGCCATCTACTTTTTCGAGATTGCCATCAAGCAAAAAGAAAGAATTGCGTGCTCTAACTGGCGCGTGTTTAATCTGGAAATCATTTTGCTCTTTCAGTGTGCAAGAACTGTAACCATCCCAAAAACCAGCTAGGTCCATGGTGGAGCATCTGCTCTGCTCCCTGGATCAGGGAGGATTCAGTAGAAGACCACACAGTCAGCTTTGGAGCTGCTGGTGATGGCATCAAGCAGCCCCTCTCTCTCTCTCTCTCTCCATGTGCTGCTCAAGGCAAGGCAACATCAGCTCTCCATTAGAAGATTCTTCAGCCTGGAGCTGAAGTTGTCCTGCCTGGTGGCTCTCTGCAGCTCCCACAGTGTGCTCATCCTGGCCTGGACAGCAGGCATTCCTTCTTGCCCTAAATCCACAGGCAAGTTGGCACCTTTCCCTACAACTCCCTAATTCAACCTGGCCAAGCAGCAGCAAATTTCAGCCTGGGAGCCCCAAGATGGGCTTGGGCATCATCACAGCCTGCTCCAGAGATTGTGATGCAGAGAACCAGAGCAGCTGTGGCATTTTCTACCCAAGCAGTGAGGGGGGACAAAGATCCCCTTGGTCTCTGCGTGACCTGTGCCAGGACCCTGGGCTCTGTGCCCACCTTTTCTCCGTGGGCAGCTCGAGGTTGGGGTCTGTCCTCCGTGTTCACCAAGAGGTGGAAGTGGAGCCCCTTGACCCTGCAGGACTCCCATTAAAAAAACCCCTCCAAATCTGGGTCTCCCCAGTTAGGGAGGTTTGTCTCAGCACGCTCAGACAAGACTTCCCACATCCTGACATCTGCAAGGGCAAAGCTGAGGGGTTCCTTTCACAGGATGCCAAGCACAGCCTGTACTTGCACCCTCCAAACCCTCACACTGGGCATGATGGGCAAGATTATTCCCTGAGAAGTATTAAAAACATTGAGTTAATATTTTTTTTTTTTTTTCTCAGTAAGTGATGGTGAAAGGAGCACTTGCCTACCACAGGTCCTTCCCCGTGGGGTTTAGACAAACAAAACGAGTGAGCTCAAGAAACAAACCTGCATCAGAAAGAAACAAACCCTGTCACTGCTTCATATTTTTGGTCAAGAGGCTTTGTTTGCCTTTCCCCTTTCCCCTTCCCCTGCCCCCTCCCAAAAAACCCCACAGGAAAATTCCTGTGTCACACAGAGCTGTTTTTCAGAGCCTGTTGGAGGAAGAGAGTGTTTTACTCAGCCTAGGAATTAACAGCAAGCTGTTACTACAGGTTTGCACACAGGGCTGAGGCTGCAGAGCACACCTTTTTTTTTGAAAAAAAAAAAAAATTATAACTAGAAGCTCAAGCTGCCACTGAACATTAAAGTTGCAAAAGTTTCAGTTATGCAAGCACACATTTCCTGGGTGTGAACATCTGACAGGCAGCAAATGAGGTGGAGAAGGAAGTTAATAAAAGAGCACCAGCAGCACAGTTGGAAAGTAAGTGGATTTGAAACTTTCTAAATCAAATCAGCCATTCAGAGCTCCCTGCTTGCAGGCATCTCCACTCCACAGCTGGGCTTGCAAACAGCTCTGCAAGGCATGGCAAAGGGGAAAAAAAAAGGCATTTACAGGTTCTTTGGATTTTGTGGAGGAGGAACAGTGTTGCAGGGAGGATTTCCTTACGTCCCTTTCAAAACACTGCGCCTGTAACCTGAAAATTTAAACCCCCAAAGATTCACTCTTCCTTTGGATAAAACCCTGGGGTGGTCTCCATCCTCCCCATTCTCCACAGGGCCCCACCCTGGACTTTCTCCAGTTTGCAGGTGCCTCTCTGGTCCTGGGGGCACTAAAATGTTCCCAGTATCCAGATGTGGATCCCTGTGATAAGCTGAGAGAGTTATTTGAGCAACCTGGTCCAGAGGGTGGCATCTCTGCCCAGGGATGGTCCTTTCCCACCAAACCCAGCCTGTGATTCCATGGCTTTGTGATTCTGCCTCTCCCATGCACCCCAGGCCCCCTCTAGCCTCATCCTTCTTCCACCACCTCCCCATCCCTTTTTTCCTTTCAGTTTTTCCCATGTGGGCAATAATTGTCACGTGAGCACGTTCCACCTGTGCCACCTTTCCCCTGGGTTTACATCACCACAGCCTGTCTGTGAGAAATGGCACCAACTCTTTTTGGGAGCATCTCAGTGGAATTTAGACCTGCTGGCTCCCTGGAGAGCAAGGAACCAAAACCAAACCAGAGGGACGAATCCCTTTGGATTTTAGCAAGCAGGGAAGTAATTCTGCACCCAGCCCATGGTTTACTATAAATTTGCTGAATATTTTGTGATTTTCCTGTGTGCCTGAAGGTCTTAATGATTTTTTTTATCCCCTATCACCACTGTGTTTGAAAGGCAAACCCTTGCTTTGCCCCAAATTCCCTCTGAGAGAAAATATTTCAGTGTGTTGGTTCAGGTATCAACTCAGCCACTGAAGCTCTGAGTGCCTCAATTTGGTCCCTGTTATCAAATTCAGTAAAAAAAAACCCCCAAAAAACCCCTCACAGATCTCCATGGCCAAATTCACTCCAGAAAAAGTGACAACAAACCAAATAACAGGAACTCCCCATCCAAAAATAACCCCGTGTCCATCATTAGTGGTTTGGTTGCTCGCAGGGAATCTCGGTTCAATGAGGTCGTGCTCTGTCACTCCACCAGCCAGATTCCATTTCTCAAAGGGAGAAAGGATTTAAGCAGGAATTTTAAGCTCCTTGTGGAACATGAACCACAAATTGAAGTGTTGACAGTGGTGTTTCTTGGTTTGTTATTACCTGGGAGAATTAAGCACTGACTGGAAAAGAGGGATTTTCCTTGTGGGGGGGCATCCTTTGGATGGGATTCCAGGCAGAGGGGGATCTCCATCCTCAGGGATGCCAGGACTCACCTGGATGTGGCCCCCAGATGTCACTTTTATCTTTTTTTTTTCTGCCAGAGCCAGGACTGAATGCTTGAGACAGTGTTTCTTGTTTGGACTCAGATGTTTATTAATTAATGGGAGTACCAACAACAACCACCACAATTTGTGCAAGGACCCGTGAGGTTGGGCTGAACACAAAACCCCAGCACTGTGACCAAACAGCCACAGGACTGGGAGCAGCACTGGGAAAAGCTCAGCAGCACAAAGAAAATCCATGAAAACATGACAACCATGCCAGAAAGGCTTTCTCTCCACCCTTGAGCAGCAGATCCCACCAAAATTTTAAATAATTTTTCTTGGCTTTTTTTTTAAATGAAAAAGAGCACATGGCCAAGACCCTGGCTGTTGGAATCACATCCTGGGACTATTTTCAATTCAAGCCAGCAGCCAATTTCCAGGCTGTTGACTGTGTGCCTCGCACACTTTTAGATGTGTCACATTCAGTCTCTCTTGAAGGACAATAAAAAGACCTTGAGAGGTGCCAAACAGCTCATCCACACGAGATTCAGTGTTTAAAACCTGCCAGTCCTGGGCAGAAAGGGCTGAATTAGGTGTTTTCCTGGGATTTCCCATCATGTGGGATTAATATTTCCCCTGGTTGCTGCCAGGTCTTAGATCAGCCTGCAGCTTGTCTTCCTGCAGCCTCTCTGGGAGCTTCCACCATCCCTCTCCAAAAGCTCCTCAGCCTTCTTCAAAGCTGCCAGGAGCTCCTTATCCAGAAGCCAAAGATGTTATTTTGGCTGTTTTCCATCCAAGTAGGGACATGGGGAGGTGTTTCAGTGCCTCTTCCCCACAGCATCCCAAAGGAGATTTTTTTCTGACTTCAAGAACCTCCAACACCTTCCTGGTCAATTTATGCCACAGAATGTGCTGGGGTTGGAAAGGACCTTAAAACACATCCAGTGACCTCCATGGGCAGGGACACCTTCCACTGTCCCAGGCTGCTCCAAGCCCCAAAGTCCAACCTGGCCTTGGGCACTGCCAGGGATGCAGGGGCAGCCCCAGCTGCTCTGGGAATTCCATCCCAGCCCCTCCCCACCCTCCAAAGAAAGGATTTCTTCCCAATCTCCCAATGCAGTTTCTCTCCTAAGGTCTGACCCTGCTGCCATCCAGCTCTCCCTGTTTCTATTTCCATCTGTTTCAAGGCTTGCTGTGGTTTCCACTTTGAAGGGAAATTCAAACCCTCTCGTCTTCCCCTCCCCAGCTAACCCAGCTTTTTCTGCCAGCACAGCCTTCCTGACCAGGCCTTGGACCATCCACTGAAAGGTCCTTGAGCAATTCCCCATGAGCTGGGACCCAAAGAGCAGCTGATTCCTGCAGCCATGCCCAGATCCCTTCGGTGCCCAGCCCTCCTTTGATGGATTTCATTTGCACCGGGAGACTTTCCGAGGTGGAATTACTGTCTGTAACATTTAGCAATTCCGAGAATATTTTATAATTCTGACAGCCTGCATCACCCTGGAGCCTGCCATGGTAAACATGGCTCTCCCCTCTGCCTCTCCTGCAGATGGCAATTTATGCAGTCAGGGAGGTTTTGTGTTTGTTCTCAAGCGTGAGCCAAACTCCATTATTCCCTTTTCTTTTTTTTTCTTTCTTTTTTTTTTTTTTTTCCTGGAAGGACATTGACCTGCAGGCATTGGAGAGGATTTTTTTCCCTCCTCTCTCTCAACATTTTCAGTGGTTTGGTGACAGACACTATTTGCAAGAAGCAGAATCCTGAAGGCCAAGTGCCTTTCTAGGCAGGGCTTTGAATTTGGCAGTGGGACATGCCAGGAAAGCCATCCCACCTGATCCCAATAACACCCCTGGAAAGCACAGGCTGGCAGCATTTGGCACCGTGTAGCTTCACAGCTGGCATGGCACTGGGTAAAGCTGGGCTAGAGACCCCCAGCAGGCTCTCCTGACCTAAATTATTCTCTCATTCTAAGCCCCATCCTCTCCTGCACTGGACACTTCACCACATTATTCCTTGTTCTGTCCCCTCACAGGGGATGAGCCAAAACTCCTCGATAATTTAAAAACCATCTGAACACAACTGATTTTCTAGGGATTTAAGGGGTCACAGATCCGTGGTACTGGATGAAAAAAAATATTTTTGAAGGTGCCAGAGATTGTTTACATAAAAAACAACCGCAGTTAGACTTTAACAACTTCTTTCTCTTTCCAGGAAGACAAATGTTTCACAAACTCTGACAGACATTGGTTTTCCACGGCAGGACAAACCAGCGAAGATTCCTGCAAAATACAAACAGCACAACGAAGAGAGTTCATAATTAATGGTAATAAAGAACAGGTTCAAAGCCTGCAGAAGCAGCAGTGGTGACTTCTAGGAGGTGATCAGCTCCCAGGGGTTTCATCTTCCTGTCTTTTTTCCCCCCACACCCTGCAGTGCCTTGGCTGGAGCCCATCCAGAGCCATCCTTAGCAGGTTCCAGGGACACCTGGAACAGCAGCATTGATTTTCACCCCCAAAAGAAGTGCCTGTTCCAAAAGTAACCCCCAAACCCTCTGCCTGATCGTGCCTTTGGCTGCTGCACCCAGCCCAAGAGATGGCTCAGGATCACTTCATTTACCCAGGGTAATTAACACCAGGCCCATGGCCCAGCTCTGGCCCGGGACAAACGAGGTGTGAGGATTTATGGCTCCAGGAATAGCTGGGCTCTGCATGCAGCAGCCAGATGGGGAGATGCTGGCTCTTCCAGGGGGGATTTGTGTGTCACTGAAGTGGCTCCAGGGAAGTGAAGTCACTGCTGAGCAGCTTCAGGTGCAAAAGGCTGCTGGAGCAAAATGGGGAGAAATTATGGGAGAGAGCTGGATTTGGGGGGTCAGAGGGGCAGGGGCATTAAATGAGTTCTACTCAGAAGGTGATCCTGAATTCATGGTGAGCAAAGAGTTCCCCAGGCTCCTGCCAGGGCTGGGATTCTGTGCTGTGCATTCACACACACACACAACCCTCTGTGCTGTGCCACCACAGCCCCTTCCAGCCAGGGAAGGAAAATTGTCCTTAATCCATGGGCTGGGGGCCAGGAGGGGACAGGCACTGATGGGCACAGCAGATGTTGCTGCAGAAGGCAGGCCCAGGGCCAGGGGTGAGCAGGAGAGGTGCTGATCCAAGCTGGAAAGAGAGAGGTGTCACAGGGTGGGGTTTGTCCTCCAGCCTCACCTCAGGGTGCACTTCCAGGAGAAAAACACCGAGGCTGCTCATGCATTCCAGGGATGGGGACACACCTCAATCCTGTGAGCCCCTGTGAGCCCAGGGCCTCCTGCCACTGGGAACTGGGCAAACTCCAGCACAGACCCCAAAATCCACAGCCTGCCCCATGTTCCCAGCTCAGCTTGGGCAGGATATTTTCCTAAAAACTCCCACAAAGGCCAAAGAGGAAGAGCGAGGAGCAATGGGAAAACCCAGATATCTCCCACTGTTCTGTGATGGAGCAAGTCATGGCTTTCATTGTGTGTATTCCCCAATTTTAGGGACCATTGTGTGACCCACAGATGTGCATTCCCCAGTTTTAGGTGTCCCTGTGTGACCCACAGATATGTATTTGGGTTTTGGGGTTTTTTTTGGTAATTTTGGGGTTTTTTTTGGTCATTTTCCATGACAAAGCAGCACATTGCCAATCAACCATTAACCACCACAGCAAAGGAGTTCAGCTGAGGGTTCTCCCCAAAAAAGGTGGACCAATGGGGTCAAAATCTTTGCTTTATAGAGGTTCCTCACCAAGAAGAGACAGCTTGAACCTCTCCACTGCAATGATTTCATTTTAAAATATCCTGGGAAGTCGTTTAGATGTGAACAAGCCATGGAAAATGTTATCCTGCTGGAGGACTTGGGAGAAAGACAACTGAAAACAGAAGTGAGGAACAAGGAAATTTCAGGCCGTGGCTGCAACACCCCAGCATCGAGAGATTTTTTTTTTTCTTCTAAATATTATTATTATTATTATTATTATTACTACTCAAAAAAGAATTTCACAAGCCACAGTCAATCAGGCTTGGCCATTTCATTTTTCCCAAGTCCCTGTGGAAGCGAGTTTGAGCTCTCAGGAAAGGAAAAAAAAAGCAGCCACACCATGACACACAGGGGAATTTTGGTAGGGGCAGCGTGGACTTTGAGGAGCATGAACTAAACCCTGCTCTGGCTGCTCGAGCTGCCTCCAAAGCAGCTGTTAAAACACGCTGGAAGATATCAAAGCAGCCCTAATTAACTTCCTGCTTCAGCCTTGCTTCAAAGTATTTGGGAGAGTTCTCAAAGCAGGGTTTGTGCAGGGCAGTTTCTGAAGGAGGGCGGCTTGGGGCTCGTTCTCAGCTCCTGATGTGCTTGAGATTCTCCAGTTGCTGGTTTTGTTTAAAAAAACGGGGAGAAAAAGGCTTCATCTGTGAACCACTTTAACACAGGGCATCACACATCACAGGGGAGGAGACCAGCAAAGCACCAAATCAGTCAAATCCTTCCCTAAACCATCATCTGCTGGAGGATGATCCAGTCTGGTCCTTCCCAGTAACGTCACCTCGGGATTCCAGCTCAGTTTTACCTGCAAAGCTCGAAGCAATCTGGGGTTTAGAGTTGCAGAATCTCAGGATGGCTTGTGTTGGAATGGACCCTAAAGACCCAAAATTCCACCTCTGCCATGGGCAGGGACATCTTCCACTACCCCAAGATGCTCCAAGCCCCAAAATCCAACCTGGCCTCGGGCACTTCCAGGGATCCAAGGCCACCTCAAGCTCTGGAATGATGCTGAGTTTTGATCCAATCTCATTTTGTCTTGAGACATATGCTCCTGTGTTTATTTACCCTTTTGTTTTGATCTCTTTTTTTTTTTTTTCTTTCAGCTCCAAGAGACATTTTCCCACATCTCCACGTCTGCCTCCACTCTTGACACGCCAGGATCCCCATCATCCACTCAAACTGCGAGGAGAGCAGTAATAGATTCCTCCTGTCCCTGCCTGAAGCTCTGCCTCACTCCAAACCTACACAAACCCTTGCCACGCTTTGTTTGAATCATTTTATTCCCAGAAAAAAAAAAGACAGAAAAAAGAAAAAAAAAAAAA
>VWYP01027662.1:118855-157455 GCA_013400435.1 Pycnonotus jocosus | reverse complement strand
TATATCTATATATATATATCTATCTCATATACCCATAGCAGCTTTTGTGCAGAATAGGGTTTCTGCAGGGGGGAAGTCTGACATTTTCTGCATGCATAACTCTCCATCAATGAAGTGATGTCATATAAAATGATAGCATACAAATACCATTTAATTTCAAATTCACAAATGGGATTGGCAAGAGAAAAGACAAATTACATTTGTTTTTAAGGAAACAAAGAGAATCATAAATGTGGAGCAGAGCAAGCTGTAGAGAGGGAGGTACTTGTCTCATGAGACTTGCTTTCTACCTTACATGTATCAGGTACTTGTGAGACTAAACCTTTGAAATGGCAAGTACATATTTCTAGTTAGTCTTGTTATACTGAAAAACTGCTGTAAAATATGCACAAAGCCTCCAGGAAGTGGTGATTAAATATTTTCTTATTGCTGCCTCTGATTAGGTAATCAGTTAATGAGTTTTTAAAGATTTAAGAAATTTTAGAACACATTTTCATCTGGTTCAACATGGAACACACCAAACCCACTATGTAACCAATCCTTAAGGAAAAAAGGGGCAGGAGTGGGGAGGAAGAGGGAGAATAGAGTCTACATCATGAATGTTGGTGTCTCTCTGTATTTCAGGTAAACATTCATTTTCACGTACTGCAAGACACTGATTTTGCTGCTACTCTTACCTGAAATCTTCATATTATTTCTTTAATAATTATTTGGTCTTCTATTTTTTTTTTTGTTTAATACCAACCTTTTCACTTGTCTGAAAAAGATTCTCCATGACATCAAAATGAGTCAGCTAACTCTGTACACTTCTAGCATCTGCTGCTTTTCTCTCTGCTCTGTTAATTGTCCTTACATGCAGTACATGGTCCAGCAACACTAAAATGATGCAAATGTCAGTAGTCAGCATTGTGAACTAAGCAGCAGTTTAATTATGGTCTGCTGAGGACACCAAATTTCTTTGCTCACTTCTCTAGAAGTTTCATTTAAGGTCTGGGATCACATCAATGCACTTATCAACAATACCTACCCTGTATTTTTAAAAGACAGGATCTCTAAAAGCTGTCCAGGAACAGCTGGGAGTGCTTGCTGCCATGTAAGCCTAGCAAGCCTCTCCCTCCCTCTACCAGTGTGGACAATGTGGATCCTAAAGATATTAGGTGGGGGTCTATCCAACACCATCAGAGTTGGGCAATTTCCACATGTGGTGGTCAGGTGGCCTGTCCTGAGATGCTGTGAATGTGGAGAACCAGTGAACAAGAGCCTGAAGTTGTCTCATCCAGCAGCCAAGAGCCAGGGCTCATGAATCCCAATAAAGCTTTACGGGTGCTCAGCAACGTAAGTACTAAATTTCTGCTGAGCCTGACTATCCAAGGGTGTGGATATGAGTGCAACAGCAAGATATCTTCACAAGTTGTCATCAAAGTATTTTTCTGACTTGCACATATCTCAGAGAAATTTAAACAGAGGCCAGCAGGCTGCTAGAATGAACTGACACATAGAAATATTCACATAATATGAGGACTGAGTATAAATGTCTCAGTAGCAAAAATGATACAGCACAGTGTTTGTGTGTGTGTGTGTCTGTGTGTACATAAACACAGAGACAGGCTTATACCTGAAGACTATTTGTACATAAATGTTTCAAGAGGTTTTTAATGAGAGTAATACATACAGCAGCTTAAATAAATCAAAGTTTTGTTCATGTCGGAAGGCAGCTATTCTTCTGTCTGCCAACTTTTATAAACACAAAAGAGATGTAAACTACCATTCAATTAACACTAATCAAGCTACCATTAATTTAAGCTGGCTGCAAGAAGTATCTCAACTTTTTTCCACTGGCTTTCTGAAGATACTTTTGGTTTTGTGACCAAGATTAGCATCACAAATGAAAATTCTTTAAAAGCATAAGTGTTAATTAGTCTTCCTGGACAGTCCAAATGAGCTACCACATGATGAAATAAGGCCACAAAATATGCAATCCAATATATCAGTTAAAAAAGGGTTATACTTTTCTTTCATCTGAACTTAACAGTATGTCATTTTTTATTTGAAAATATTACAGTTTAAGGTATGTTTACTTGGCAATATGCAATAGATAACTATGGAAAATGTGTATGTTTAGACATCTATTTTTTATTTTTACAAATGCATCTTTTTGTTAATGCTGATAATGAAATACACTGCTGTCTGTCAAAAGAACATCTGCTTTAGCAAACTATCAATCCCTCTTCAGCAGCTGATTTCAGATGTGATGATTCTAAGTGAGATATGGATCAAATGTTTTAAAGATTGGCAAATTATTGCCTCAATTATTTAATAAATCATTTGAAAAAAAACACCCAAAACCTTAAAGAGAGGTAAACAGAGGTTTTCTGAAAAAAAACCCCCAGCTGGCCAGAACTTTATGCCTGCTTGTACTGGAGGAGCCAGTGTCTGCCCCAAGGTGCTTAATAGCTCTTAGGAAGGCATTAAGAAAAATCAGGTTAGGTGTGCCATGGCATCTTCTATTCTTCCTCTTTTCTGTAATAAACTTTTCCCAGTCTACCTACAGTCTTAATAAAACTATGTGTTTCAAAGAGAAGGCTTGAAATAATGGTTGTGTTTCTGGTATGCAAACACTGATTAAAAGCTCTTATTTCAGTTTTCATAAAGTGCCTTATCTGCATTGGTAAATTAGCAAATTAATATTCTGTAATGTGATCAAAGCCCCACAGAATGCCCCAAGTCCAAGTGTTCACAGGTCATGTTCACAGTAGAACTGTAATGGTACAAAAAAGCTCTCAACTCCTCATTTCCAACTTACATTTTAAATTTAAGTGATGCCACATTGTAGATGCATGTATTTCCATGTAATGGGGATTCAAGACCAAAACTGCTCACTCAGGTGTATTACACTGGGCAAGGCACTCCCAGGAAATCCTTCCACAAGATGGGCTCTTGAGCCATCTAGAAGAGGACTTCTGAAACCTTCTCATCCCACAGACATTTTTTTTTTAAAGTAGAAATTACCTCATGTAGTACTGCATATGCCCTTGTGAGATCATGCCATTCATATCAATTTCCATGTACAGACTCTCTCAGAAAATCTACACCACTGGATTAACTTAGGTCCCAGCTTCACCTGAAGGGTTTGAGTTTCAGCTGCTCACAAGGCACAACTCCTCATGTACATCCAGACTCTCCTTTGGGGGACTGAATCATCTGTTTCCTCCAAACCACCACACAGGTGTGGTTTCAGAGATAGATCTCTCTAGGCATCACGCCCAGAGCGTGGTTTGGGCAGGGCTGCACCAAGTCCAGCTGCCTCCACCCTGCTCCTGTGACACAGTTCCAGCAATGCCTGTGTCCCTCCACTCTCATGCGCCATCTTGCCAAGCCCCAGGGTGTGCAACACATCCTCAGCTGAGGTTTAAAAACCTCATGGTGATATGCCACCCTGCTCATAGCCTGGAAATAAAAAAACCCCACCCAAAACCCAACCATACTACAAACCTAATTACTCCATCAAAACCCCATGAGGTCACACAGAGCACCCATGTACTCCTTATCCATCACTGCACTTAATCTGCTCTAGAGATGTGCCCCTATACCATGTGGGCACAAGCTCCTCTGCCACACTGGGTGAGGGCAGCAGGGATCTCTCCTTGGATCACACGCATTTAGCATTATAGTGGTAATCTGTAATTGCAATAATTACTTCCATGGGAGAATAATGTTACAAGATGTTCAACTCAGGAAACTTTGATCTAAGGAGCTTGGCACTAAACTGACGCAACTCTTGCCTTCCTGCAAAGCAAACTTATTTTATAATTGTACTTCCAACCAACGCTCACCTTAACAAAGACCCAACTCACTAAGCTGGATTTTGCTAGAAATCCTTCTTCTTTCTCTACCAGAAGAAGGGCTTCCTTTTGATAGAAATCCCACTAGGATGGGTGACCGGGGTGAGTCAAGGAATCCAACAATCCCACTTCACCCCAAATGCAGGTTTTAGCAACAAAACTATTGTCTCTCAGGCAACATTTTCTCAGATGCTCCATGTGATGAGGCAAAGCCCACTGCACCTTCTGGCAGAGACCCTGAAGGATGGGCAGTAGTACAAAAGCAGTTGCCCTCCCTTCTTTCTGCCTTCATACCCCAGAAGTGGGAGAAGGGAAACAGCACCAGAATGCCATGTCCCATGTGTCCTGGTATTGGCAGTGACTAGCTGAGGCAGACAGTGATCCCTGATACAAAATAAAATTAATAAAAATAAACTCCATGACTCATGTATTCATGGCAAGGAGTATTAACCTTTTAGAAATTAATTCACTTGTGTTCTGTGGTCTAAACGAAATCTGACAAGGTGAATTTTTCCTTGCCTAGACCTGTGATTGGTGTCAAAGGAACTGAGATTTTTCTCCAGTTTGAAAGTGAGACTTGAGAAGGTGGTTGTTTTCTAGGTCAGATCTCACCAGTGTCAATCCTACAGTTGTTGGTCAGTATTTGTACATCATTGATAGATGTATTGTAGTGGTACAATACAATACACACCTTTATAGACATGGTGAGAATTGTTTACTAGTGCTCTTCAAAACCTGAGTAAGTCCCTCATTTAGATATTCCTGATTGCAGTAGAACAAGTTATTGGACCTTGTGACATTTCCTTCCCTAAGCTTTTCTTCAACTTACTTCCCTGATTAAATAAATTATTTTTAAATGCTAGGCTGACTGAGAAGGTGCTCCTCAGTGGGGCTTCTGGAATATCTACAAAGTTTAAAGTAAAGTTGGTGCATATTTCCCAATAAAACAATAAAATAAACCGGTATATGATTATTTATGCAACATCTAAGCAGTTCCTACCGTCTTCTGCTTATTCCCATTTCATGCCCTGCTTTTTCCTTATGTAAGCATTTCCAATCAACTTTTTCTCGAGCTGAGATACAAACTGGATCACTGAAGCAATGCCATCGGAGAAACTCAGGTTTTTCTGTGTGGCAGAGTAGAAATGTGTTTTTTACCCCAGCCCATTTAACCAGTCCTGTTTACAGCCTGGCCAAACAAACAATAGCACCACTGCAAGCAAGGGCATGGCAAAGGACGACAATAAGCAGCTAGGAAAGGCAACATAGAAAAAGGAACTTATTGAGCTATTTTTGGTTTTTTTTTCCACCAGGGCCCACCCAACTGAGCACCCACCATTGCACTTAGTTTGTGTAGGAGGAGAGTAGTAGACAGCATTCAAGCAAATGCCTGCATCCCTTAACAACCCTCACTACAAGCCCCCATTCTTGCATTCATATATATTTCCCCATAAAATTACCTCAGCATAACCAACAAGGGCATCTGGAAGCAGAGCACCTTGTTAAATCATTGATTACTCGACTAAAACAACTTTTGCCTCCATTTATGTGGTTCCCTTCATAACACTTTTCCAGACCTGAATATGCAGGGCTCCTTCACCTGTGCTTTTGTTACTTACTCTTTCATCTGTCCAAATCAGACATGAATTTCATTCACTTCAAGCAGACTATCAGGGTTTGAGTTCAAATTCTTTACACATGGCTTATCAGGTATTTTCTCTCACTTTCTGGACAATGACTCTGCCAAATGTAGTGTAAGTAAAAGACTAATAAGAAAATGGGTTCAGCTTTGAACCCGATCTAAAAATATACAATAAATGCTGAGATCAGCCTGAACTTTGTACTGATTTAACTACTTCAGATTTATTTGACATTAATAACATTAAGTTGATGCAATGGTCTGTCATGAAATTATTTGTTAAAATGCTACTAGCAATATAATTTATTCTCCTGTGTGAATGAAAGTAATGGATAATCAGGATTTTACAGTGATATAAATGCATTAATACAGTACTGCTGCTTTGTTTATCTTATACTAATTTTAAACCAACAGTGATAAAATAGAATTCAGTGTTTACAAGTTTGACACCCATTAAACTGCCTTTTTTCTCACTTTCTTTTCCTCTTACATTTTTGCCCAACTTGCTTTATTGTTGTGTAACTGCCTGAACAAAGTATGTATTTAGCAATTTTTTTTGTCCTTTTGTCTTGATATGACTCTCCTTCTTTTCTGAATGAAGGACTGCCAAAAGAGATTAGTGAAAAATCTCTTTTTTGGGAAACTATTCTTCTTTACTTGCTAAACCTGTTTATAGTTTTTGATTGCCCCAGTAAGAATGTGTTTTGTATTGAGAACAGAAGGCAGTTTTCCCCCCAAAGTGCTCAGAGACACATTTTCCAGCCAGAATCCTCACTCCCATCACCTGCATCAGGTGCAGGTTAACCCTGGTGGGACTCAGGTGATACTCCCCTCCCTTTTCTTGGCAGTGGCTCCTCCCTATGCTGCCAGCCTGCCACCAAGCATCGTGTCTGTTTGGCAGCCACCCCTGCAACCTCCGGAAGCTCCCTGGCTCCATTTTCCCATTCCAGCTGGGCACTGAGGCACTGCTTGTGTGTTTGCAGTGCTTGTACTGGTGTGTTTTTATGCTGCTGGATAGAGAAGGTTGTTCGTGCCCTTTCCTGGTTAAGGTGTCTTTGCTTTCGCTTAGGATGGGACTGTAGCTGGCACAGTCCAAAATCGTCCTTTGGTTACTCTACACCTAGAGAACTTCACTTATGTTCTGAGGACAAAACACACAGTAGCATTAATGCTCTTTGACTTTATCTGTTGGCAAGTTTCCTACCCATTTCTCTCCTCACTCTTTGATTTGGCAAGCAATCATCAATAAACTTCCTAGGAAGTCTCCTCTTTAGAGACAGGTTTCTGCAACACAGGTGCAGGAACAAATCCTTCTTGAACCCACTAGACCACTCCAATATCCGAGGATGCTCTACAAGGTACAACAGTACCAAAAAAACTGTTGTAAAGTTTCTATCTTATCAAAGTCTCTTTCTTTCCTGGTGCTTCATGTGATCTTTCACCTTCTCCACTGGGCTTCAGATGAGGCCAAAGAATCACAGGATTGCTGAGGTTGGAAGGGACCTCTGGGGTTCATTTGTCCAATGCCCATGCTATAGCAGGGACACCCAGAGCTGCACACCTGGGACCGTGTCCAGATAGCTTTTGAATATCCCCAAGGATGGAGACTCAAAACCTGTCAGTGCTCAGTCACCTACACAGTGATAAAGTGTTCTGATACTCAGAGAGAACCTCCCATGTTTCAGCTTATGCCCATTGCCTCCAGCCCTGTCACTGGGCTTCACTGAGCAGAGCCTGGCTCTGCCCTCTTTGCACTCTCCCTGCAGGTATTTATATACACTGATGGGATCCCCCCGAGCTGAACAATCCCAGCTCTCTAAGCCTCTCCTCAGAGAAGAGATATTCCAGTTCCTTCAACTTTTTTGGAGCCCATTCCTGAGGTCTCTCCAGTATGTCCATGGGTCTCGAGTACTGATACCTTTGGCATTCTCCTTCACATGATTTGCAAAGTTTAGAAGTCCTCTCTGCTCTTTGTCAGACATCTTTGAGCATATTAAAACTGTCTACTTTTTTTTTATGTTAAGGTCCACTTAAAAAAATTATTAGTATTCTGAACTCCATTTTATTTATTAATATTGTTATTTTTAAAATTATCATGTCCCTTCATGATTTCAGCATCACCTTTTCCAATACAATTCTCATTTCCAACTGAGTGATTTGATCTTTGCTTTAAGATAATTTTTCATCTGTTGCTTATTTGGCTTTATTTCTTCTTGACCAGGTTTCACAGCTTCAGATTCTGTGTTGGCAGTTTCTTGGCCAGTTTTCTTTTCCTGTTGACCAGATATAATCTCTGCCAGTATGGATGCTAAGTCCTCTATTGCTGGCCAAGCAAGAATCAATCATGCTGGATCTTACTAATAAAATTTACACTTAATAGAAATGTAATCCTCTTGGGAATTAATATCTGCCCTAACATAAACTTTGTCACATTTTATGAATGCTTATGAATATTAATTAATTATTCTAGCCCACTTACATGCATGTTTGTAAATAGACAGCTATTAGGACAATTAAAACAGCAAGAAGAGTAGCAAAATGGCTTCAGTCTAACAACTATATAAATATATATATATTTAAGAATACTACTTCTGCCTGTGCTTCTCAGGACAGGCTGTTGTTCGACTCCATACGCATGTGGACCTACTTTCCAGCTATTCTTGTTTCACATCTATATTGCAGAATCACTGCAGAGCCACAGGCAGGATGAACCCCATTGTCCTCTAGACCATTCAAGCTTAGCACAAATGCACGATCTAGCGACGAGAGCTTTCACGCAGCCAATACTGCGTGCCCAGAAGTTCAGCTCAGCTTTTTCATCCTGAACAATGGGGAAGCAAGGGGGATAGCCTAATATTTTATCCTCTGTTTTGCCTACGTAGTCTTTGTCCTCCAGTGTTTTGAGGCATTAAAGGTGAACCTCTTTCATGCAATAGCTATCAAAAAGCCTTCCTCCTCTAGACAAGGTAATGATGAGTTAGAGTCACTGTTTGCTGTTATCCTGATCTGCTTTTCAAATGAAGATGCTTTTTCTATCATCTATATAACTTGTTCTGCTCCTTCTGTGTCTTCCCACACCACAGCACACAATCTCTAGGTTAAATACAGGACAAAATTCTGAGAATTATTTTTTTCTGCTGTTCTGTCTCCTAGGCACGCCCTCCTCCCTTCAAGCTTTCCTTGAACTTTTTTTCACTGCTCGTAGTCAAACAAGTTATTAAAATGTTTTTGTTTGTTTTTTGGTGTTTCCCTCCCTCACCTTCAGTCGATGTTTGTAAAGCATTTAACACTACACCAGGCGGGTTAATTTACTGCACTGGTAAAACAGGCTATTTGGAGTGTCTTGCAACACTGACATGTTTTCAGCTTGAAAATCAGATGTCTCCATCCCAAAGGAAAGAATTCTTGCCAAAGCTTTGTTTATATCGATGCCAGGTGCAATCTGGCCCAACAGTGGTAATGACATACGAACACTAAACAGTTTGTAAAAAACATACTTCAAAATGAAATCTGAATCCTGTCTATAAAGACCCAGGTAAAGGTCTTACTAGGTATTTGCCTGGTGTAGAAAAGTATTTCTTTGTAGAAACATTAATTTGGCTTCTGGGCTCCCTTTAGTGTTATTAGTGGCCTCTGATTTCAGTTTTTTCATTACAATTTGTTATTTCTTTTGCTTCTGGTAGAGTTGTCAAAGCCAAAGGTTTATTGTGTAAAAATATCTTAACAAAAATTACTGTGATTACTGTATTTAGTATTTTATTTTATACATGGCTTTTGCATGTACGATTAGCAAAATAAACCTTTTCTTTTTTTGCTTCACAGAGAGCAACCCTGACCTGGTGAAAATTAGAAATACTGCAACGCAAAGCATACTGCAGCACCTCTTGAAAGGGAATTGCCAGAATTTAATTGCATCCTCCTCTTCTTAAACAAGTTCCAAATAAGCTTTCATACCTAGAGGCGATTTTTTGGTTACTGGTAAGTTAAACCTGTGTAAGAGTCCTGACCCTTAGATGAAGTAACTCCCTGCCCATAGTGTGAAAGCACCAGAAACCCCGGTAGGCTGCAAATTGCGTATGTTTGTCTGATCTCTGTGACGGCCACATCCTCTGATAAAACTGTGGAAAGCAGAGGTGGGTAGACACACGAAATGTTTTTAAAATGTGCCCAGATTTTGTTTGCAAATCTGTATTAAATTGACACACCCACTAAATCAGCAGCCATTTAAATGAAGATCTGGCCTTAAAAAAATCAATGACATTTATGTAGTGATCAGATTCTTCTCTCTTCAGAGGGTCAGCGTTAAAACCAAATGCTCATTGCTGCTGTCAGTATGTGTGCTGCTCTAAGGAAGGTGCCCAGCATGATCTACATATCCTATAGGCATAGAGCAAATCACTTCCTCAAAGAGTAAATCAAACAAAAGCCAGAGAACAACAGCAATAAGAGACTATTTGACAAAAAGCTATTCATGTGCAGAACCCATTACCTCACCACATACCTAAGAGTGAGCCAGTGGCTTTGGGTTTTGTCTTAAGAAGAAGCTGAGGGAAATTTTCAGGATGCTTTTCCCATGTGTTTGAAGTAAAATCAGGAGATCAGTATGCCTTTAAAATGAGAGATAAGCCTCTTAATACTTTAACTCAAACTTCACAAATCATGATTTTTGAATCAGTGCCTCAGCAGAAAAGGAAAGACTCAGATTTGCAGATGGCAAGTTGCTTGCTGCAATCTGAAAGGGTCTATACTATAATGGCAAAAAATATGACTATATACACTTTCTTCCTCTGTCCATCTGCCACTGTTATAGTCTAGTGTGGGGGTGATTTTATTTAAATTTGGACTGTTTGCAGGCTGATTTCTCATTTCTGCAATCATTAGGTTTGTCAAAAAAAGAGTAAATAGATTTAAAAAAAAAAATCCCAACTGCTTCCTTGGTGCTGTGTGACTTAAATAGTGAAATCATTGCTATAGACTGCCACAGAAGAAATCTGCATACATCTGCTGCTGGTCTGCATGGTATCTCATCCAGCGACTGTGTATGTACATATATACATGGAGGGAAGCTTTGGGAATCTTCTCAAGTCTTGCAAGTACTTTCTGAAATGGAAGATGCAGAATCTTCTGGTGGTAATGACCAGGCAGACCAAGAATAACAGAAGAGAAATACATTAATAATAGAAAATGAGTAATGCAAATAGATATTTAATTTATTAATATTTAAAGGTCATAGGAAGAGTCATCTTGTTATACTCACTTATTATTCCCCTTCATCCAGGGAAATTACACAGTAGCTGCCCTGCAAGCTAGTTTCCCCCACACTCATAAGAAAAAAGGTCAACGGACAGAGCTATGTATTTATCAAGACACAGATCCATTGAAAAGCCATCAGGAATCATGACTACAAACATCAGATCATTCACTTTTCTCCTTGCTCAAGACTTGCCACAAAGAAGACATACAGATGGATTTTTGTTTTCTTGTTTTTCAGAGCGAGTGGATTTGCCTAGAAAAAGCCTTTGTGCTTTTTGCCACCAGACCTTCATCACTGCAGGAACCAGTTGGTGTACCTGCCTCCTGGCAGTGGAGTGGAAGTCCTCATGGACAAATCTCTGCAGCCCACACTGGTCCCTTGTGCTTTCCTCTTGCCCTTGGTTCCCAGTGGCAGTGGTGCACCAAGGTGGTGTCCCCAGGGCTCTGCAGAATCACCCCCAGCACATCCTGCTCCCCAGAAGGCAAGCTGGTGACTGCAGGGAACACAAACAGCTGTCTAAAGCTGCCAGCTTGGCCAGCCTGAAGACAAAGGAATTGTATCAAATAAGAGAATTTGGCTCCTTGATAAGTTATGTTTTTAAAATGGCCTGTGGTGTTACAGGGTAAGTTGTTTTAGGGCTTGTAGGTCATCAGCTCAGGGGATCTGAAAAAATAATACCTGAAGACAGACTTTTCAAGGATTCACTTTAAATAGCTTATTATGTGAGAATAAGACAAAAACATCAAGCTAAAATTATTGCAGAACACTGATTCTTGTCTTTTGCACTGCAGAAGAAGTGTCAGTGTGCAAGATGGAAACTCAAGCCCACTAGGACAGTAAATATTTTGGATCTGTGGTTTTTTTGCAAGATGGAAGAAAACAAAGCAGCTGCTCACAAGGTTTTATTTTGCTCTGAGTCTCATGACAACTCCACCAGTGAAGAGAGGAGATAAGTTTGGCCCATGGCTTGGCTGTACCTTGCAAAGTATACACAGAGGTCAGTCATCTGCTTGATCTAAATACTAATGAAATTTGGCCACCTTTTGGGTGGCCAACCTTATATATTTTTAACTTTCTTTCTTCTTTTCCCTTTTAAATTTAAAAGGAACTTTGATTTTGTTAGAGTTTGCATTCAATATTTGTCCTCCCTTAAGATGGTATTGATGTAATTTGCATATATGCTGTTCCAAAGTCACTGAAAACAGTGGTAAAGAGCACTGAAGAACATTGTTTGCCATGGATCTGAAAATTTATAAACAATAATATATTTGTTTAATATAAGAAAATGAATAGACAGGACACATTTTATTGCACAGTTCTGAAGTTTGACTCCTTGTCTAAAGCCAGTGTAAAAAATAAATGGGTTTTAAGCTCTGTAAAGTTTAAACTGTCCAGCATCTTTGTCACTTATTCCATGTCAAGTGGGTATAGAATGTAGTGATTGCAATAAAGAGGCTTTTCACATCCATTTCTACCAGTAGTAACCCAAGACGCAGAGGGGGGTGAAGAACAAGGGTCATATTTATAATCTGGAATGCTGCAAAATGTATCTCTTCAAGTTTTCAGCTGAACTGAGATATTTATCTTAACAAGATCTAATTAGACCTAATTTCCATAGCATATCAATTATTTTCCTCATTAGAGTAGCTAATGCCATGTTCAGATATCATGGCAATCAAGCTTGCGATTTCTGGAAAAACTGGTTAGAAGGCTTAGTATTAAGTGTGTTTCCAACTGTGAAATTTATCCTTCTGAGCAATGCCTCCCAGTTTACTCACTTTGTTCCAGGATTCTCTGCAGCATATGGCCACTGGAACCCATTAAATAACACAAAGTAAGACAGGCAGCGATGAGTCAAAAATAGCTGCACTAGTGAATCGCCTTTCAAAATTCTGTCTCTAACAAGAAAAATAATGAAGAATAAGACATGCAATTAGAAGAAATTAAGGTCAATTTTCAAGCCGGGTTGCCTACATGGTGGTTTCAAAATCTACGTTAGGCACCTCAAATAAAAGCAGTCTGATTGAACACCTGCAGCTCTTGGCAATGCACTCGTGTATATAAGGCAGCCAGGCAATTCTTGCACTCAGAGTCTTGATTTTATTTTCCCCAGTTCCTAAATGTCCTAAAACTCTGGGTTCTAATCACTAGGTTTAACATGTTCCTTTTTCCTCCTAAGGAAGCTACCCAGTGCTTTCAGTGCAGGGCCATATATGTGCCATATACTTGTTGGACAAGTCGCATTCACCCAGCATGAGAGTGAAGGCACTTTTTACATTACAGGAGCTTGTCACATTGTATTTGGCCAAATACGTTGTCACAATATTCTTGGATTCCTTGCATCCACCCTGAGTCATTGACTAGTTTGGTGTCTGCTCTAAGGTTTCTTCTAGAGGTTTTGTTACAGAGATCAATATATCTGCAAGGAGATTTATCTTCTAGAGTGGCTGCCCGAGGCATTATCTGTTTTTTGGAGGCACCCCACTCCCTCAGCTGAAGCACCTTCTTCCTAGAGAGTTACAACAGCCAAGTTGAATCTCACCTCAGTGTTTTCAGAGCTGGTGTCTCCTGTCCCAGATGAGACACACATCTTATTGCTAATATGAAAGGCAGAATATTACACTAGCAGCAGATCTGAGCTCAGTGTATGGTTGTACTAACACGCTGCATGATTGAGGGCAGGCTCCATTCACAGCTACACCCTAACCAAATAATTATTTATTTCCTCTCATTTAAAATACATCTAGTGCTCTGAATGGGTGCACTTTGAATGAGGCACAGGAAACATGCAAATTTCTGAATAAATGGAATTCTTTACCTGATGTATTTTCATAGAATCACAGAATGGTTTTGAAGCTTTGTAGTTGTTATTATTTGGTTATGTTTGAATCCAGCTCCATCCATTCGCAAATTAAAAGATGCTTCATCTGGCTGTCCAAATAACATATTCAAACCAAGTACACCAAAAAAACCACAACTGTGCTCTTCTGACCTGTCTTATGAACAATAAAACGTTACCTAAAGATCCAGAGAAGGTACATGCTATGTTTGTCCCCTTATACCTAAGCATGTCTATGAATTTAATGGGCATATTCAGGTATTGTGCAGATAGGAATTCAGCCACATTTCTCCTAATTGATTTGAAATTATATGGACAGTAACCGTGCCAGAAGACAATTTAGTTTGCTCTTTCATACTGAGCTGAAGTTGTTTGGTTTTCTTAAAAGAAATAAAACTGATAATTGTCACTACAGTAAGTAAATATGTCTGAATACATGCAGAAAGCAGATCTATTGGGTAAGAAGGTTACAGAATCTCATTTTGTGGTCCATCTGCTCCCTCTTTGCTTCCCAAGCCAACAGACACTAATCTGGGATGAAGAAACTGACAGGACATGGGGGAGGAGTATATGGTCATGATTCCTGCATGTTTCAGCTTTTTGATATATGTGCTCATGCCATTGTGATATAATAGAAGGAAAATAACACAGTGGAGTCAGGAGGACAATTCCAACAATTATGCATTGCAGCAGCATTTTACTGCTCAGGATTTTCTCACATATTCAGTGCAATTTACATATTTTACCACAGAGATCCGAGCACTCAAAATTAATTTTCAAGGGGAAAAAGATGCATTGCTGGTAAAGATTGTCAAGCAGATCATAAGCTGAAATAAACAGTAAAATAATCAGATTGAGTTAAGAAAAGTGTCCAGGGTACTCCTGCTGGATTTTTTTCCTAATTTGCATATATGTTGATGATCTTGGAGAAAATGTGAACATCATCCTAGTAAAAATTTCTAGTGGCCATAACATGAAATAAAATCAAAAGCAGTTAAAGAGGATGAGAACTAAATAAAGAAGAGACAAGGATAAAAACAAAATTCAAAGCCACAGACCATGAGTGAGAAAGACAAAGCTGAAGTGGCAGTGTGGCTAATGAGGGATGAGAATGAGAGAGGGATGTGCTATATGACTGTGCAGTAATCAAAAAAAGGGCCAATGGAGCTGTATCATGTCATCTCCATCTCTTCACAGCTCAGCAACAATAGCACTGCCAGTTTTTACTTCGAATTCTGGTCACTTTGTCATCAGAAAGACCATAATAAATAGAAATAAGTTTCTACAGAAGCAAAAAGGAGCAAAGTAAAAAAAAGAGATTAAAAGTGATAAATACGCATTGTTTGGTTTAATCAAGATGCAAAACACGTACAAATAATTTAAGCATTTGAATGCTTCACTAAAAGTGGTACGTTCTTGAACATAATAAAAGAGAAGCATCACTAGCATTTTGGATAAGTACTATGAAGAAATTACAAAAACCAAAGCTGTTGTCAGTGGGGAAGCATGCCTAATCATTAAAGCACCTGATCCAAGATTTAAAAATAATTTTGACCACATAATGTGAAGCACTGATGCAATATAAGGTCCCTCTGCCAGATGAAGGCTGTTCAAAATTTCAAAAAGTGTAACTTTGGCCCAGATCAGAGGCTGTGGGTGTGCATAAAAATGACTGGACTTCCCTCAACTAACCATGGATTTCTCATGGATTCCTTCTTATTCCCCTTCCATTCCCACTCTTCCAAAGCCACCTGGCTGTCCCTTGGATGTGGTTACCCGCCCTTACGTCAGGGCCATGATGATTCATGAGGAGAGTGTCTTCACTTTGATGCATGAGCCAAGATGAGCATTTGTCAGCCTAGAATAGCATGAACCCATGTCACATCCTCCAGTCTGTGTGATGCCTTCAAATGGCCAGAGTCATCACCAAAAATTCAGTCTAAGCTCTATCTCCTCACTCTCTTGTATCTTGGAAACTGGTCTTGATACATTCATCTTTTATGTAGGCTGTCAAAAATTCTTTGTTCCCAGGAGCAGACACAGGCCCTGACACACGGCCTAAATTTTCCATGGCCTAAGGACTTTCTCCTTACAGGCTTACTCTCACTAGGATTATTGGCTATGAATTACATGATATTGATTTTGTGAGAGCCAGGAATTTTACACAGCAAAGCCTATATATAATTACAGATCTTCTTCTGAACTTCATTGAATGCATCAGGATTTATAAAAATCAAACTTGAACTTGAGATAACAAAAGAGATTCCCAGCACAGCAAGCTTTTCCAGACGAACCTTCCCAGAACTCTTCTCTTATGGTTTAATGTACTGCAGGCACAGTATGCAATCACAGAATAAGGATATGCTTGGCATGAGCCAAGATGTGCATTCGTCAGCCTAGAATAGCATGGGTCCAAGTCACATCCTGTGGTCTGTGTGATGCCTTCAAATGGTCAGAGTCATCATCAAAAAGTCAGTCTAAGCTCTTTGTCCTCATTCTCTTGTATTTTGGAATCTGGTCTTGATGCATTCGTCTTTCACAGAGGTAGTCAAAAATTCTCTGGTCCCCAGAGTAAGAAGAAAATAACTTTCTCCTTCTACCTACACTGGATCAGAGATCCTTGGAATGAGTGGCAGGCCCTTTGTGATTAATAGTCCTTGACTGAATTATTTCATGAATATACTCTTGCTTTTTGACTGATGTTCATTTCCACACTATCGAAAGGGAAATGAGTCTGACTATTCATTGTGTGAAACAGAGCTGCTTTTCGATCTGCTTGGAACATACTACTTGGTAATTTTTCTTGTTTGAAGCATCTTGGCATCCACAGCCAAAGGCAGACAACTCAAGGACACAGCTGGTCCTACAGGCTCTAGAGAAACCCCGGGAACAAAACCAGGGCTGCAGAGTTGAGAGAAGACTCCACAGAGTGAACGTGCAAAATCAGACTTGGCAGAGAAAGCCACCATGAATGTGGAGCACAGCCAGGCTTCAGTGAGTGCCTCAGTGGAAAATGTAAGGGCCTTTGTCCAGAACATGACTAGCAGAGGTCAGCTAATGAATAACACAGTAACAACATTTTCTCCTTTTCTAAATCCCATGTCCAGCCTTTAGATCTCATCTCTTGATGCAGCTGGAAAGCCAATGCAAGAGAAGACTACTTTGACAACCCATGTGTCTATCACCTGCAGGAAGAGAGGGCCAACAGCTCTGCTGGTTTTCACTTTGCATGAATGTTTGGTAGTGTAGCAGAGAAATCTGCAGTCACCAGCTTCCAGGTAGCCATGGCAGTGGTTTTGCTCCCTCTTCGCAAGGCAGTTCATCAGCTAGATATGTGGTCCTTCTCATCCTGCAGCTCTTGCATTGCTGCTAAGTCCTCACTGCAGCTGCTGGACCCCCTGCCTCTCCCTCTCCTGCAGGACAGATACTGGAGTGCTCTCTAATTCCAGATCCACCTGCCATCTGGCTCTGCCTGTGCGTGGTCTGGATGGCACAGGAGATGGTACTGGTGGCTGGAGATTCCAAGCACAGCTCTGATCCCCTTTATAGGGTCTTTGTTTTCTCCCAGAACATGCTTCTGTATTGTGCGAACTGCTGAAAATCAAACAGTGTCCTGGAAATGGCACCATTTCTGTGGCAGGTTATCTGATGTGGTGGCCAGTGCTCCACACTGCAGAGGGTGGGAAAGCCAAATGCAACAGGGCAGGAGATGCTGTGCACCAGAACTATGTCCAACACTGGCAAAAAGAAGGGAGCCAGTCAAAATTACATAGGTGGGCAGGTTGAAGGAACTAACTAACCCATCCCAACTGAGCAGACCGAGATAGAACTCCTGCCAGCCATACACGTAAGAGAAACCACTTGTTGTAAAATGCACCTGAACACAGTTACAAACAGAATTAACATGAAAATATGGATATTTGGATGAATGAATTAAAAGCAATGACAATTTTGATTGGTTCATAAAACATGCAATTAACTTTTACATGTAATTTGTAAATTTGTAAAGCAGAATCCAATCCACCCTATATGCTTTAGGTCCAACATATTTAGCAAAAGCCAAATTTAAGAGATTTAAAGGAATCTTTGCATGAGTGTTGAAGAAGAACCCAGCCCCCTTGATTGCAGATCATGCAGGGGCTAGTGCTGTCCTCTGTCTGGCAGCAGACTCCCACCCTTTCCACCAAAATAACATTTGCTTACTAATGTCTCTTTCTCTGAAAGGTGTAAATGGGCCCTTGTTGGAGCTCATCACAGATTCAGCTATATTCTTTTATCTTCAGTAATCTGGAGGTTTTTTTCCCTGCAGATAGTTTCTGTGTTCCATTCGCTGCTATTTGCTAGAGAAAGACTCTTGGGCTTTTTGCCCTTTGTATTTCCTCTCTTCTTTCATGTGGAGAAGACTGCCAACGTGGGATTTGCAAACTGCTGCCAATATGGGATTTGTGCTGCTGCGGCTGCCAATCTTTAATTTAGCATATGTATAAAGCTAATTTTTGGACACGATGCTAGTGCCTGGCATCTCGGCAGGAGTCAGCCAGGTTGTAATGTTTGTATTGTACTGCACTATAAAAAACAATAAAAAGAAAATATAAAGGAAAAAGCCTTTTATCTCTAGTTTTATAGCTACAGATATGGTCTAAATACTTGTATTCTCCCTCTGCATCTAAAATTCACTTCCCCCTTTCTGTGCCATAGCCCTTTCTTTCAGATTTGCAGTTTGTGTTGCCTGTAGTAGGAGCCAATGATAGGCTTCTGCTCCCTACTGAGAATATCTTCATATTAAAATGTATAAATTCAACTCTTTGGAAGGAGAAAAAAAGACTAGTTTCCCTTTAATTATATTTAAAATACACAGTCACATGCACAAAGAAATATTTTCTCTTTAAAAAAAATTAATACAGAGAATCAGAGAAAAAAAATTAATCACTCAGGAAACATCTTTCTTATGGAAAACATAAGCTTGAATACCCTTCCTTGGCAAGGACATCTACGGTTTAGGAGGATGTTCCTGCAGCGAATTCTCTAAAATACTGCAGTGCCATTCTGGCCACTCAGTGGGAGTGCTAGTGAGCCAAATTCCAGCTCCAGAAGCCCCCATTTGGAGGACCCCATGCAGCTCCAGGGAGCTCCTTGGTCAGGCCTGGAAGCAGGTAAAAGCTTCCGGGGAAGCCATGGCTGCAGGATGGGCTGAGGGAAGCAGCTTTATGCTGCCCCATGATGGTGACTATAGCAGGACAAAGGCTGTAATAGAACTGCACTTCCTAGTGGATGGATTTAAAGGAAGAGATGGATTCACAGGGAGAGCCTTCAGCTACAGTTCACAGATTTTCCTTATGGAGAACATCTCCTAAATCTTTACCTAAACCTTTTCCAGCCCTTGTACTTGAAGGATGAGTATTCACCAGAAGACGTGTGGCATGAAGGAAATGCCAGTGAATGGGCTGTGGTTTGGAAAAGCCTGACAGACCACAAGAGTGGCAAACTGACCTGGTGACTTAAAGTAGGACCCACTGACTGCATACAGTCTCAGCATTTTCCCCCAAATGCAGGTGAAAAGATCACCAGACAAACACAGAGAAATATGAGGATTTTGTAAATTTGCTTTTTACAAATATTTGGTATAATATAGTGTATTTAGTATATATTCTGATTTTTTCTTTTGTTATCAATAGAGATTTTTTTTGCAGTTTCTTTTACCGCTATAGAAATCAGATGAAGGAAAAGGAAATTGCTCTATCTGGGCATCACTTTTTCATTTTAATTACTGTGATTTAAATTACCCCATCTACGGAAGCCTACAGTATAGTGTTGACTACCCAGTAATAGGAGGTAGTTTTTCCGCACGGCTAGACTGGTATTTTCTAAGAAGGAGATCTGCTAGCTTGCCTACTTTCACAGCAGCAGTACCATGGGCTGTAATGAGACAGGATTATTGTTGCAACTGCTCTTGAAGGCCTCTCTCCCCAGGCAGCCAAAGAATGACTGAGTCATGCAGGTGATGCATTTGTTGTAATGAGATGGACAAAACCCTGAAACCTACGTCCCGAACAATCCCCACATACCCACGCCTCTGGAGGAGGGTATGGGGGGGTGAGAACAGAACCACTGATGCCAGGAAAAAAATACCAACCCCAAACTGTTTATTTAAAATAAATAAATAAAGGGTGGGGTGGTGTTTTCTAATACCAATATGCCCTGCACGGTCATGCAGAAGAACCAGAGTTTGATTTCTAATCGCAGCCTCCCGTTCCCCTGGCTGGCAGGAAGCACGCATGGGGTGGAAGGAGGTGCCGTGCATCACTCAGCAGCAGCCCCTCTGGCTGCCTAATGAAAGGGGTTGACAGGCTCTTGTGGGAGACCCATCCAGCCCGCCTTGGCTGGAAGGATGATGGCTTTGGCACAGAGCATCTCACCGTGGGAGGGGATTTTTTCCCGGCTTTATAAACTACATCCCTGAGGCCTTGTGTTGCTGCCAACTTCTTCTGCCCAGTGCAGGACTGTCTAGGACTCCCTCTGGGGCTCATCCGCTGGTTGGAGAAGCTGTTATTGAGAAACACAGGATACCCTCTCATAGAGTGTGCCAAGCTGGACCACCCTGGCTGAGCTTCCTTCACCTGCTGGCAGGGAGAGCGAGCACTGGGACTGGGAACGGCCACAAGAACAGTACCAGTGACAGAAGCAGAAATGCACAGCAGTTATTTATCTTGTGCTAGGAGTGTGCGAGGTGGCGACTGTGCAGACCCCTCTGTAAGTTAGAAATCTGCTCTATTCCCAGAGCACTGGTGCATTGAGGAAACTCTACTGACAGGCACCTCAGAATTACGGAAAGGATTAGCACTCTGAATGCCAGGATGGCGTCACCAATGTTGTGTTCACATTAGCAGTCATGCTCTGACTCCCCCACCCTCTTCTGTCATGGGGGCAGCAGAAGGAAATGCTGTTATCGTTTCAGAGTCAAGCACTGCCACTGAAAGACACCTATCTATTTTATAGATCTCCATGAAGCTTCAGGATAGCAACACAAAAATTAGCTCTCATTCTGTAGTGGAGAAAGGAGGGGGATTTTTGCACTTTTGCCTTGCTTTGCAAGCTCCTGCACTGGGCAGCAGCCTGTGAGCACTGCTGACTTCTCTGGGGAGCTGTTCTGGTGACTAAGGTCTCATTTCCATCACGAGTACCTGCTGTGGTTTGGATCAGTCATTTCATTTCACAGCACACAAGGCTGCCCTCTGCTATGTGCCAGCTGCATCTGAAGCAAAGCAAGCAGTTAAGGATACTTCAGACCTGTCTACCAGGATAAAACCTACCATAGGTTTTGTTTCACTTGTGTCTGGCCCTTCTCTTCTGATTAAATCCCATGATTTATCAGGCTTGCCTGATGCAGGCAGAGCACAAGCACTCTGTTTTCACTAACAATGTATCACATAATGCAAGTACTGCTCAACCCCAAGACAGAGATTTTATCCCTGGACTGCAAGCAGTGACCACTGTCTGTGTCTGATCAACCACTGGTGACTCTGCTAAACCTACTGGAAAAAGGGCTGCTATTAAGTATTGTTTCTGTCAGAGAGTTGCAATCTTTGGCAGTGCCAACCAGGTTTCCCCTGAACCAAAGGGAAAGTACTTAAAATGCATGCAGCATCATGAAACCTACTCAGACACAAAACCCAATCCAACCCAAACAACAATAAAAAGCTTTTCTTGGTATGACCTCATAATTGACCTGGTGATTCACCATTCAGTTAGGCAAAGGACTCATATGACACTAGTATTCCCCAATCATGTGAGAAGGGTACCAAATAAAATGGACTCGGTGGTGTGAAACATGAAATTATCCTCTCACATTTCATCTGTCAATTATTTCACATCAGCAGTCAAGGAAAACAGATGTAATGAACAGCTCATCATTCAAAACCATCACCCACTAAACCCAATTCCCTTGCTAAATATATTCAGGGGAAGATCAGCAATGGTTGGATTTACACACAATGTGAACTGAGTTCACTGGTCTGCTTTCCATTGGGCCACACCAGCTCAGCTGTACCCTACACCTCTGAGGGTCCACCAGGCAGCTGCCTGCTCCCAACATGTGACCCCTCACTATACAATACCACGTCCAAAGCCAACTTTGAATAGAAGCGCAATGCCTTGATGTCCTTCACTTGATAACCTGGGCATCTACCTCTCCCAGCACACTAGTGCTCAAAAACATGTCTGTGCAGGGCAATAAAATAAGGACAATAAAATAGCCAGGGTAGGAGAAAAATACCATTGTGCCCAAGGTAGATCACAATTAACAGTGAAAGTGAGGACACACGAATGTCAAAGCTTCACTTCAAAAAAGACTGATGTTCCTCAAAACAATCCATGTTTAAGAGACAGGCAGACATCTCACATCTTTCCATCTATTTCTTTTCAAGTCTTTGCTCTTACCTTTGCCATCCTACCTGCATCTGATTTCAGGACTACCAAAGCCTGAACACTGCTGACTTTATCTCAGTGTAAGAAATATCTTGGCAACTGCACAGATGAGATATCACTGCAGACACCTCATTTAAAAATGTGTTACTATGACTTAAGGGAGAAGAATAGAGACAATTTTTTATTTCTCATAATATGGTACACACAACCATTACGTCTTCAGCTTTTACATACAACCTTTTGCTGACGTAAATACCAGGAATGGATGCTATATGGTCAACAGAGCACTTCTGAAGCACGGGCAGTCACACAAGAGTGACGTTTCCCACCCAATTGCACAAACATGCCAACAAACCGCAGCACCTCGGTGGTCTGGTTCCTCACTGATATTTCAGTTGTTCAGCTGCTGCAGCCACGGACGCAGTGAATTTTGAATTAAACACTACTGCTCGGTGATGCTGACACTCGCAGTCAGGCATATCTTGATGAAATTAGAGATGCAGAAAATATTTTCTGACAGAGTGCACGAGCAAAACAGCCAGAAGTGCAGAGAGTTCGGTGTGAATGGCTCGTGCAGAGAGAGAGACTGGGGAGATGTTGAAAATTGGACTCTCTGATTTTGGCAGGAAGAGGCGAATTTTATTAGCAATCTATGCTGCAAACATAACTTTCTGACTATTAACAGTTTTTAGTTGCCAAAAGAAAAACACCATTTCTAATTGCTTCTCAGCTCTTACATTTATGATGGAAAAAGAAAAAATGGGAAGGCAAGAAAACTTACAACTCCATTATGTAAAATATCAGACCAGTGGAGAATACAGCAGCATCTCAGTTTAACAAAATCTTCACAAATGTAAACACTTTGCAATCTTCTGCCCAAACGTGTAATTCTGTGACAAATTAGGACACGCATATTAAAAATGCGCAGGAAAGTTTTGCAAAGCTTCATAGAATTAGTATAGGAATTGGTAAAATAAGATTGGTTGTTCCTATATAGGAATTGATAAAATAAGATTGGTTACTCTTACTGTTGCTACCCCCTAGCATGCAGGGTCATAAAAGTCTAAGGGCATTTTGTTTCCTTGAAGAAACATGATTTTCCTTTCAGTTTAACAGAATGGAAATTTTAAATTAATGCAAGACACAGCAGGATTAACTCCAACCTGTAAAGCTACAAACCCCACCTGTTTCACTGTATTTCTTTCTAGTCTAAGAAGGAAAATACAGCCTTTCTGGCTCTGCAAGTACCACCATGATCCCTGAGCAGAGAAAATTGCTATGAAAAAATACTTTAATTGTCTTTGACTTAGAGGTTTGGATGGGCTAAATGCGACTTTTAAAGTAGCGTGTCTAAACTTCATTGAAAAGATCCTCAGCTTTTCAGAAGGTCCTCAAAAGTTCACCAAGACACAGCTTGTGAAAATTAGTATCTAGCTCCTTTCCAGAGAAAAGCTGGCAAGCTCAACTGGGAAATACCCTTTAGTCAGAGCAGAGAGAGTGGCTTTTGGGGAAGGGCCCAGATAGACTTGGTTCTCCTGGGCAGCTACTTCACCCAGCCAAAAACACAGCGTACCACTGAAACCCAATCAGCTGCTCTCAACCATAAGGCTATGCAGCTAATAACTGCAAAGGTGTCTTTCTCCAGTGCTCTGATCATTCTAGGTGAGGTGCCCACACACATGAGTTTTCCAGTCACATAAGAAAGCATTGACTAGCTGTTCTATGAGGTGAGTGGGGACATTTTCTACCCTGCATTGCCAGAATGTGAACAGCAGATGTACTAGCTTGCACAAGACAGGGTCTTGAAAATTAAATACAAATACTCCTACATGTCCTTACTGGAGCCATGGATGTTGGAGGGAAGATGATGGAGAGTTGAGCAGTACCTGGTGTGCAATGGTTTGGAGTCCATGCTGATGACAGAGCTAAAGGAGCAACACCGTGTCAGGGCACAAGGTAGGAGAGAAGTGTTCCACAGGGAGCTCCCTGGACTACAGCATGCCAGCTAAAGCACACAGCTGCTGATGGCCACACTTTTTCATTTGTCTCCGTGGCTGAGCACAGCCGAGCATATGTGACAGTGGAGGCTCACCCTTGAGACCTCTGGGGGCCCTGGATGTTGCCTGCAGCACTGCTATGGGATAGCCTTGGGTTATGGTACTCTCCTTCTGCTCCATGAAATACTCCCAGACCAGACGGGACACGCAGTTCAGGTGACACAGATGAGCGGCAAGCACCCCATCCTCACAGAAGCCTCTGGTAGGACCCAGCCACAAGGGCAGACCTGATGTTCCCGTGACCAGGTCTAGCTCAGCTCCCACGAGCAATCTGGGTCCCCAGAGTGAGCACAGAGGACCAAGGAGACAACAAAACCCAACCTTGCCTTCATCTTTCTGTGAGATGGCAGAGGGGCCTCTGCATGTGTGTGCTTGCAGCTTGAAGCCAGGCCCTGGGAGATGCAGCAACCATGACAGCCTGAGCACAACGTGCCCTGCCAGGCACCCGCTGGGCTCTGCACCCACCCCTACTGCTCGGCCCCTCGCAGTGCAACAATTTACCCTTGAATAAATTAGCAATAATTGGAAATCCACTTCACTGGACCTTACGCAGCATGACTAATGTGACTCACTTTTTAGCTCTGTTCCTTTTGTGTGACTACTCAGCAAAGAGGGTGCCTTAGAAAAGAGAAGAACCAGTAAACTTTATGCTATGGAAAAAGGAATTATAGTCTCTGAAGAGTGATATAAAGGTTTAATGGGTGCTTTGGATGCACTAGAAGCAAGTGTGCTAAGAGTGCTGTGGGGCACAATGCTCCTACTGATGGGCTTTTGCCTTTGTAGCCTTGTCTTTACCTTTTAGATGGTGCATGTTAATTTTGGTGGCATGGGGGCAAGGCTCAGAGAAGTACATCTCTGCAACAAAGGCAATACAAACCTGCAGAACACAAATAATTTTGAAGAAAAACTCCAGACTTACACTGCTTACTAGCAATGCTGCAAGGGCTGGGTGGGCTGAGAGCTATCTGAATCTCAGTCTTTGTCTTTGCCTAGATCTTTTATGAGAATGTAGTTAAGCCATTTTAACTCTTCCTTTATGGAAAAAAAATAATATTACAGGTTATTTAGAATGGTTAACACAGATAAATTACAGCATAAAAATACTACATGCCAGAAAGGTAACTTTGAAGAAGCAAGAGTGCAAACACTGTTAATTCTGGAGTGTCACATACATCCATTTTCTTTCATAACCCTATTCAAGCTCATTGTATCGACCTAATTGCCAGGCTATGTTTTTTCAAAAAAAATAAAATGAGGAGCATTCAGCACATAAATGCCTGTGTAAGCCCTGTAATATAGCACAGCTACAATATTCAAACAATTTGGCAAACTCTGTGCACTCACAGTAACTTGCGACCTGGTATATGAACTAAGCACCATGAACTACAATACAGAATTGGAGACATAATCAGTGTGGGTTTATTAATGTTGTATGCAAATGCCATGTTTAAATATTTATTTTTTTGGTACCTGCCAACAGGTATTTTCCAGTCTAGGGGGAGTACTTTTCTCTTGATTTATGCACATAATTCCTACTACATGAAACCCAGATATGCATGCAGAAGGAGAGAGAAATGCATCCCTGTAGCTATAATTTTTTCTAAGACATTAGTGAGACAAGTGTTTCACAATTGCTGTGCAGGATCCTTAAGCAGAAATTGTGGTGCATGAAACAATCCCAATTTCCAAGGAAAAAATTATACCCTTTCATTCTCATAGCAGCATGTAACTAAGGTTTAGACGAGTGAACAGATGCATGCAAAAATCAGCCATGAGAATGGAAAACATTCATTTTCACAATCTGCGAAATCTGCTAGGTATGCATGAAACGAAGCCAAAGAGATCTCCAGCAGAACGCAATGTCACAGTCTTGGCACAACGGGGAACTTTCTCAGATGCTGCTTGTGCCAGCACTGGCACTTTTACTGTACAGCTGTGTTTAGAGATCACTGAAACACACTGGAATCTCA
This sequence comes from Pycnonotus jocosus, assembly GCA_013400435.1. Lineage (NCBI taxonomy): Eukaryota > Metazoa > Chordata > Aves > Passeriformes > Pycnonotidae > Pycnonotus > Pycnonotus jocosus. Next base: position 131,430 of record VWYP01027662.1, on the reverse strand, counting down.
AAGAGTTAATAATGCAACTGCTATTAAAATATATTCTCTCCACTTCCCACCTTTTCAGGCAATTAGATGTGATTTTTTAAATTAGTATTATTGCAGATAATGCTTTACATGAAGTAACAAGTTCAGTAGTGAGATTTTCCAATCTCTTCAACAATACAAGTTCCTTATCAAACCCTTTCAATGAAAATCTGGTTTTGTCTTCACTTACATGACCCTGGCTTAGTGACCTCATGCAATGCTGAAAAAAAAATCTCAAAATTTATATGGTTTTTAATATTACCCTTATTCTCAGCTAGAGAAGAAAGGAGCACATAATTAGAATGAGTAGATTAGATTGAATTAAAGAGCATAGTTACACCTTCTCTTAAACAGGAGGTTCTCAGAAATATGGCTTCTGACTTACATGGGTGAATTACATATCTTATTCTGTTGAAATATAGATCTTATCAACTTAACATCACAGCTGGTGCCTGGCCTCCAAAAGCCTGACTCTAAAGCCCATAGAAAGCAATTGCACCACCCTGTTTCATTTTAGCATGTTGCAAACAAGGGCCCTGAGCAAGAAATGATACATGGAAAAGAAGGAAGGGAGGAGACTGTCTCCTTGAGTGGCAGGATTGGTCGGGCAGTTCCTTTGTGCCTCCTCTTAGTGTGGGAGTCTCAGGTCTTCCCATTCTTAAAGAAGGCATCTTCCATGTCCTTTTCCCTAAATGCCATTGCTTGGAAGCACTTGGTTTTAGCAGCACCTTCAGGATGGAGACCTCTTTTGGAAGTGATAGGGAGAGGTTTTCTGCAAAGATATTTTTCTGCATTGTTTTCTGGTCTCCTGACGGGATTCTTTCTTTTTGGAAATCTGGCAGCTTCACACAGAAGAGGAATTTCATAGCTTACCTTTTGGGATCTTGGATTGATTTTAATGGCAAAAAGCATTAAAGGAAGTTGTCACATGGCTTCTGAAACCACATGGAGAGTCAAGGATGTCTCCACACTCCAAGGCTGCTGCTCAAGCACTTGCATTTATATTTCTTGGCAAAACCCGCATTTATGTACTCACTCAATTTCCAGAACAGGGTGAAAACCAGATGCCCTTCTTTGCACCATGCAGCTTACTCCCTGGGATGTCTACATGAAAGATACTGTGATGATGGGGTTTATTTTAAGGAGGTGGTTGATTGGTAGCCTACAGTGTTGCCCTTTTCATGCCACACTCTGGAAGGAAAAAGAAAAAAACTATGAAAGGAGGTGTGCTTGCGCCAAGGCACTCTGTGAAGTATACCTTCCCTCTGATCTATGACCTAGAATAAGTCCCCAGAGGCAGGGAGGTAGATGCTGCCAGGATGGCCCTTGGACTGCTTACAAAACTCTGCTGGAGTCCTGACATGAGGAGGAGGAAAATGAAAGGAGTAGTTTAGAAAAAAATACTTTTGTTTAGGCCAGATCTGTGACCTGTAAAGCTGCCTCAAAAGGGATACACAGCCTCTATACTTCCTTCAGAGGCTCCATCAAAAGGAATGCCTGGAATCTGCAGCTCTGTGCAGTATAATGTTTCACTGCATACTCCTCTTTTTTATGCTCCAGAAGAGTGCATTACAATTTTGTACCTTCTTCAATGACTTCTCCTTTTGTAGGGTATGTCTCTTTCTTGCCATTTAAAAAATTTCCAGGGAAATTTCCACCAGAAGAATGGACAAATCATTTGTCTAAGTCAGATGGAACATCAACATCCACCTCTCTGGCTTGTCCTATAATTGATAACAATGATTTTTAACAGTGCTTTGGGGAATGCGTACTCTGTATTTAGGAAATCCAAGCAAAGTCTGCAAGTTTTTCAATGCTGTGATGAAAGGATGGTGCCTTTTCCACTGTGGTAAATGAGGTGCAAGGCCATGCTTTGGGATGCTATGTCATGGGTTACAGAGATGCTTCCACATAAGTGAAAAACATGTATTTCCCACTCTGTGACAGCCTGCTGCAGCCACTTGGAAAAAGCCACAATAATAAAAAAAACCCCAAATCAAACCTGAAACTAGTTCACTGTGGTTACTACAAAGAAGGCTCTTTATTGAATGTGCTGTGAGGCTACCTTGGCAGGCCTATAGGTTGCTTCCACAAGACTGACAAATGCTGGGAACCCATTTGCATGGTTCAATGGGTCCATAGGAGAGAAGATGGTGTGCAACCTCAGCAAGCGCTGAAAGCGTGAGGCATGGAAACATGTAAAGTGCCAAAAGGGAACTGGCAGAACATTACACTTGTATGAAATGGGAGTAATCTCATTACCAGAGGTGATAACCATTGCACCCCTGATGGAAATGCATAATTACTGAAAACAGCTAATCAACTGCAAGAGCAGCAGGGTAGCCAGAAGCTCCTATCTAAACCATCTACTGTGCTTAACCCAGTTGAGCTGCTCCTCCTCTTCCATCACCTTCTAGAAAAGGATCAGTAAAACATGCTGCACATACAGACCCTCACATGCGGGTCAGCCCAGCTGAGTGATACAATGCTTTGAATTTTTACTTGCAAATAAAACATGTAGTGACATCTCTGTCTTAATTCTGCAAGATGCTCAAGCATGCCACACTTGCAGCTGTTCATTTCATAGCTACATCTGTAGATGAACAGAATTTGGAATAACAGCATTAACACCTGCCTTCTGTTGAGAAAAAAGGTGACAGCAAGCTTCTTGCCTTACATCTCTGACTTTGAGAAATCTTGCTTTTAATTTGTTAACAATATATACGGCTATGGATAGAAAGCAGTGGTAATTCTCAGGCCAATGGTAAGGTAAGTTGACCTATTAATGGGATCTGGGGAACTCTTGCTCACTCCCACTGATGGTGAAACTGGTACTAGCCAGCTGCTGGATTCAGCAGCTCCAAGCACATTGTTTTTTAATATTTCTGATCCTTGCAGTGTCTATCCAGGAACTTCCAACAAAAGGACGAACTGGCTTGAATTGTTTATCGAACTTCAACAGGTGAGGGAAGAGTGCAGAGGGAGGGAAAAATAGCTCTTGGCAGTTACAAGCAAAACATATAATTTTCCAGTTACAATTAAAAAAACATTAGAAAATTAAAAACTGCACAAATTGTTTCAAGGTCTTTAAACAGGACAAGCTGCTGATGGAGCTGGCAAGCTATTAGGAAAACACATAAATGAAAATTTCCCTGGTAGTATAGTGATGGTACCAGTTTCATGTCTGTTGAGGATCTGATTTCTTGACTATGTTAGCAAATTAGGAATAGAACCCCACAGGGACATATGCACTGTGATGCCTGAAAAAAACAGCCATGGACCAAAATGTACAAGGTGTCCATGGAGCACAGATATAAATCCAGGTCTCTCTTCTCTTAGGTTCATGTGCTGACCATTAAGCTAGGAAGTCAGCTTCAGGCCTGGATTTGGTGGGTGGCCCAGTTAATATCTACTTATTTAAAGCAAGGTGGAGGATGTCTCTGCCACAGGGGTGCATACATACAGATGGAGCACCAGAGTTTTATTTAGCAAGCAGGGCGCTGCTGTCATCACTCCAGATAAGGACAAATAGGCTTCCTGGACAAGTTTTCTAACTACTAAGAAAATCATGCAATCACACGTCTATTTCAGGAAGGAAAGAGACCTCAAGAGACCACCTCATCCATCTGCCTCCTCAAAGCAGGGTTAACTACCACTCCACACCAGGCTGATAAGGGCCTCACCCTGCCAGGGCTTGGATATCCCCATGGAGCAAGGGTAGACCAGTGGTCTGAACAACCTCTTCCAATGTCAGACCATTTGTGTGTGAAAGACCTTACTCCGTTCGTCTCCAGTCAGCATCTTCCTTCAGGAAGGCTGTGTCTGTTGATTCCAGAAAGTCTTTGGTCTTCCTCATTCTGTGCTTACATACCCAGGTAATGTTTCTCTATTCCTCTTCAGTAGCCCATTCCTGCATCCATTTCCTGTATGCTTCCTTTTTGTGTTTGAGTTAAATCAAGAGTTCCTTGTTCAGCAAGTTGGCTGTCTGCTATGCCTGCCTGTTCTTCCACCCTTCAGATGATTTTTTTTTTTTAATGTTTTGCAGATTGCCACTGAAGTCTGACTAGCCCTTATGAGCTCCCTTGCCTTCAGGGGAAGCTTAATGTGGAATCAGTTCTGTCTACCAGCTGAAGACTTGTGTCCTTGCTTTCCTTGCTGCCTTCAGGATCATAAGCTCCAGCATCTGACAGCTCCTGCAGTCAAAACTGCTATTGACTGACAGTTCATTTTCATTCAGGATTCCAGCAAAGCATCTCCCCTAGTTAGTTGCTCAGCACTTACACCAAAATTTTGTCTTTCTTGCATTCCAGAAATCTGAATTTCTTGTGACCCATCACATGCTCCTGCCAGTAGATTCTAGCATGGTTAAAGTTCTCCATGAGAGTCAGAAAGAATTTGAGATACTTCCTTCATTGTTTAAAGAAATATTTGTCCATAGTCTCTCCTTGATCAGTCACCATCAAGACATTCCTGTGTTCTGGCTTCCTCTCTGACCCTGATCCATCAGCTTTCAGTAAGCCTTTTTTACATGCCACCATGGACATGACCTTTAATTCCTCTTTCCTATCCTAGCCATTTTAAAATAAAAAGGCCATGGCTTATGTGCTTTGCATGTGTCGCTTGTCAGAGTCTGCTAGGCAAATTTTGATTGCTCAAGGGCCTCAGACAGAAGATATATGTCTGATAACCTTGGCATGGAAGAGACAACAAGCTACCAGAAGACGACAGAAACAAAAGCAGACTTCCAAGCACTTTAAGAGCACATTCAGGGATTACCAGTGCGGCTGGGAATAGCACTCTTGAATGCAGCTGTCTAAAGTTAACTCAAGGCAACAACAACATCTTCCAGTGCTAAGGATGCTTCAAAATACCTGAAATTGTGAAGCTGCACGATGAAGTAAAACAACGTCTGTTGTTCATTATGTCTATTGATTCTAGCTGGGTAAAGAAGAAGACAGGACAGAACAAGCTGCTATCACCATTTCACGATAATTACTCAGCACTGGTGAAGCTGCTCCTGAAATACAATCTCCAGCCTTGGCCACTTACTTCGAGAGAGGTGTTGAGAGACTGAGAAGAGCAGTCAAGAAGTGAGAAAGCTTTTGACACTGCTGCATAAAGCAACTTCAAAGGAAATGTGCTAATGCGACAAACGATCCCAAATGGAAGTTCTAGTTTCCCTTGCCAGATATACTCATCAGTAAAACCAAAAAAGGACACAATTCTCTAAACGCTCTGCTTTACTCAAGGAATTGGGTTTGATAGCCATAGCAAATTTACTACACATACTAAGTTTACTAAGCACTTATGGAGTTCAGGGTGTAAGAAAGCCACTTGTCTGGCCGACAAGGAGGGAACTTCCTGTGTGTAACTTGCCCATTTAAAAGGTAGCACAAGTCCTCTTTTCTTGAAGAGAGAGAGTTTAGAAAGGGCCTATAGGCAGCCCCATGTGAAACTGCAGGCAAGACTTCATTGAGCTGAGAGGTTGCTGCTTTGCTCCACTGCTCCTCAGCAGCACTTCATCTGCTTCCCTAGCATTTCCTCACACCCTGTGTTCCGCTTACCAACTCTTGGACCACACTGGAAAAGAGCCTCCTTACCTCCAGCTACAGGGAACACAACCAGCTCATAGACGTCACCTTTGCCATTATCTGGGCTTCCCACCACTACCTCTTAAATATGCGCAACATACATCATTATAATAAATTTTTTTTTACCTTTGTCTGCTTTCCAAGACTATATAGCTTTGAAAGGTGAGACCTGTGGCTCTGTTCACCACTAGCAGCAAGTTGAAATCCCAGAGATTCCATGGGGAAAAAAAAAATAAGAGGGAGGTCTCTGAGAGCCCTCGCTTATGGCAAAGAGCTGCTGCTCTTCCTGCAGGAAACATCACCCCCACGAAGGCATGAGCCATGCAGTGTTTAGCTATGTAGCATCACACCTCAGTGAAGAGGTGGATATAGGAAGAGGTAATGTCTGCTGACCAGGAATGGGAATTGCTGTCAGAGGCTAGAAGCCAGTTGCTCTTTCTGCTAGTTTCTGTCAATTCACATCAAGCACTACTCAGAGGTTGCTCAGTGCATGAATCACCTCCAGCTACAAAATAAAGCATATGTGTGCAAGGCTGCTTGTAACAGCCTCAAGCACTGAAAACCACAACCCACCTTCACGTTTCTGGGCATTGCTTTTTCTCCTCAGCACTTCCATTGTACCTCATGGATGATAAGCAAATTTGACAACATGAAGCCAGGTTCGGAGGTCAGGTACACTGCTGGCAATGCTCAGGTGATGCTGCTGTTGTTTTCCATATGTTGGCCCCAAACAAGCTTCTACAAAGCATCTGCTCCAGAAAAACACATACTCAGATACAAAAGTGCTGGGTGGCAGAGTCAAGCATCCTTCATCCTTCCCTCACAATTCAATGACCTCTTTCACAGTCAGGCCAGCAGCCAGTCACAGCAAGCATAAGATCATCTGGAGGAAGGGTCTTCTTCTCAGTAAGCCCCTTGCCCCCTCTCATCTCCATTTCTTAATTCCAGAGACTGAAAGCAGATGATGAGTATCCAGCCAGGTTGCAACCACGGTTGCAATTCCCTGGTCATCTAACAGTTTCATTCCACGTAATCTTTATTTCTCATTTGACAGCTGCTTCCATATGAAAAATGAAGAGCTAAGCCTATTAACACAAGCTGAGGGGATAGGAGAACATTTTAAAAGCAACTTGTTGTATGGGCCAAGTCTGTATACCTTCCACCTCTGACAGCAAACCTGGAAACAAAATGGCACAGCATTGCTCATTACTTAAGGGGGAAGGAAAGATAGATCCTTTATCAAGAACCCTGTGCTTCTGGGAGACATCATGTTCATGTCCTTCCTGATGTAACAAATCACAAGCACACTGTACTCCCATTTCTCTGAATATTCTCAGTACCTCAGAGGGCTGTGGCAATGGCTAAAAGATCCCTGTGCATTTTAAAGCACCAGGCTGATGGTCTGTTGCATATGGTATGAAAAAACACATTTGGAGGACAGATTTTTGAAAAAAAAAAAAAAAAAAAGCCCCAACCAACAGAGGGCAAACAACTATTTCCCATTCCTATTAGGGTTCATTATCATTGGTGCAAAATGCACACAACAGGATATAAATCTTGGTCCTGTTGATGCCAAATGATGTGAGTTTTCCTACCGAAATAACAGTTCCAAGGTTCTTTCTCATAGTACTGCCTTCAGAGGAGGACAGACAGTTTGGCAACTTAGATATTTCACACTCTCATTTGTAATTATTGAAATTCTCTCTTTGATAAGAAAGAACAAACTTATGAGACAAGATGGAAGCCAAAAGAAATTATGGTAAAATCTGTATTGCATCAACAACACTGAATATGATGTTGCAAAATCTAGAAGAAATTGTTTGTCATGTTTTTGTGACTGGTAAGTTTACTAAGTGGATTCATCTTAGCCCTCAACACAGAAGATTACTAATTCCATTATTTCAATGCTGCAACTGTGATTAAGTAAAGCCTCAGATTCTAACCACAGAACCTTGAAATTAATTTAGAGGAGATATGTAATTCACAGTTTTAAGTAATAAAAGTTTTGTTCTGCAACTATGATGTGGACAAAGATTTTTAAATTTAAATATGACATGGTACATTCCCTGACAGCTATTCAGTCTATGTAGTGCAGGACAAGCAAGTTCATTGTCCCACTCATGCCCTGTACCACTGCCTACAGCAACTGTTTCAGAACTGTTCTTCGAAGTGTGTAAGGAGAACTTCATCAGGGTCTCTGGAACAGCTTGATGGGCCTTTCAGTAAAGGGGTGAGTGTTCCTTCTGCACTGCTGTTGGTCTTCCTAGAGCTGGAATGCAGACAGCCTCCCAGGACAGAAGAAGGCCTCAGTGGCTATCCCATGCTCATTTGGATAACTGAGAATTAGCCACAAGGCACGTATAAATCAGTGTGTGTGTTATATGTGAATTATCAATTGTGGGATCTCTTCCTAGTCAGTGTATTTCCTTTGTATTTGAGGCAGAACATGACCACTCCCATATTCCACCTCATGCATATTTCACTCCATTTTTCCTTCCTGCACTATTTGTGCCATTTATCTTGTCCAATATTCACTTTCTTTTTTTCCCCCTACTTTTGGGAAAAGCATCTAATATCCCTGTAGCATTAGTTTTTCTTTGTTAATGTCAAAAAATGTTAATCCGTGAAGACTTGCTTCCTAGATAATGTTAATTCAGCTGCCAGTTTTATAATAGGATTATGCTTTCCAGGATTTAAAAATCCCACTTGTTAGCTACAAAACAGACTTCTACTAACAGCTATAAAATCTAATTTAATCCCTATTGGCATTAACTAAATAGCTGAGGTATAATTTCTGTCTAGCTGCACTTAACACCCTGCTATTGCCATAAATATATAAAATTCCCTTTGAAGTTATAAAAGAAACTGTTTGGTAGGATAAACAGGGTCTCGTGAGTCCAATCATATGTTATCTCCAAGGCATAACAAATGTTGTTTACATATTGTAAGGATTTTGTGGACAGCGTATTTAAATAGATTCATCCATGTTTACATGTATTAATTTGCCCTTTTTCTCAAGAAAATGCATACTAAATTATGATCTATAAATATTCTATTTAAAAATAATTGGTTAATGAGTGGAAGATGTGGTCTGTGTGGAATCAAAGCTTAAAATGTAACCAATAACCTGACTAAGCTGGAAGAAAATACCAATTTGTTCCACATATCCCCTTTTAATACACAATTGTATTGTGAAACCTTAGAAGATAAAGTTATCTTAAGTCTGGCATAGAAGCAGCTATTTTGAGGCAATGTAGCAAGAGGCTGTAACAAGTAAGCAGGAAAGAATGAGCAAGCCATGGTTTATAATCATCCTAAAATGAACAGCCAGGATCTTTATAACCACTTGCTCCCAAATGAGGAACAACACAAGGATTTATGGTCTTCTGCAGCTCGGTGATCAAAATAAAGAAAAGTATTTATAATTATTTTCTCCCAATCTTGAAATAACTGGTAAGTACATTGTTCTGGAGAGGGTAGCCCTACTGCACTGCAGTGAAAGAAGGATAGCAAAAGAGCCATTACAGCGATCCACAGTAGGCACTATGTTATGCAGGAGTTAAACCAGCAATCTCAGAGCAACCAAGCTGCCTTAAAGATAGAAATTGTTAGTCAATCTCAGAAAACACTAGATTTTCATTTATGCTTTCAAAAAGATGTAAAGTGCTGATCAGACTCCACAGACAGCTTATCACTTTCCTTATTGATAGACAAAAAGGCAGATCATTTTGTGATATTATAGCTGAAAAGAAAGATGAGCAACCTTGGCAAAGCAGCTGATATTAACATCCAAATCTGTAGGCTGGCTTAGCAGATGTGTGCTGTTGTTTTGGGAGAGTTATACAATATACTTTGGACAGTACATTTAGATATGCTAACAACTGCACATGCTCCATACAGCTATAAAAACCACTGTCAAAACTGCAACTTTTCAAATGCAGCTGGATGTTTTGACTTACGCATAATGAAGAAAAAGTTTTTCACTTCTTTGTAAAAGAACTTCCTGCTTAGAGGCCCAAACTCTGGGCATGGTAATGTGTAACCTAGGGATGCATTAAGAGCTTTCAAGCCCCTGGAACCTACTGCATACTGTGGAGCCAGCAGAGCTGTGCAGGTTTAGATGGGAATAAAAAAATGCATATAGTTCCTAATGTTCCATCCCCATTTGTTATGGCTTTTATGATAGAGACTAGAAAAATCACAAGACTTGCATATTGTGTTCTATTCTGTATTTGAGTGTACAGTAGATTTGTGGCTCTGGATGCCCTCCACTATCAGCGAGCCAGAGATTTTGGGTATCAGCTTGTTCCATGAAAGTGCATTCTTTTAGTGTACAAAGCAGAGCTTTAGAGTCTTCCACAATTTGGAGAAGAAAGTAATTCACAGAATATGTAAAAAACAGGGCTTTAGGAAATCGTAACCCATGTGTTTTGTCTTCTGTTGAACAGAGATAAATTGCTCTGCTCCTAGTTAAAGGGATGTAATGGTGTGGGTTTGATTCATGGTGGAAATAAAAGTCTGGCTTTAGATGGTTCTATGCTTATTTCACAACTAGCACAGTTCACATGCCTTCAGTTCAATACATTCTGGTGTATAGCAGGAAGAAGCTCAAACTCCCTAAGGGCTTAATTCTGAGTTACTAGTTTAGACACAAATGTCCTTAATTCATTGTGAAATGTTATCTGAATAAGGACAGCAGAAGCTATAGCACCATCAGTATTGTGGAGTCCTGCTCATACAGTGGAAGGAAATGAGGCTTTTGCATAAGTACTGGTGGTACCACCACTGAGTGCTAGGATCCTTTTATCTGTCTCCAGAAGAATAGTAGATGAACCCAAAGATACAGATGTTAAACATCATAATTTTTTTGGAATCTTGGCAGCTGATACTTTCCAGGATTCCCAAGCCTAGAACATCCTCACCTTCATCTGCAACTTCCATGTATATGATTATGCTGTTGCTCCACCTGACATCAAAAATTCTTTTCTCTTACCCAGCATCTCACCACATTTCCTTGTTTTGCTACCTAATAACACTACTAAATCTCAGGTGAACAGGTATTGTTTAAACAGTTTGCTAAAATAAACCACAGATTTCCCCATAATCTTCTGAGTATCTCTGAAGTTCTTCCCACTCTTCAGGGGGACAGATCCAGCTTTGATGGCACCAATGCACTAGGAAAAGTACCATGCATTTCCACCTTTCCTTCCCTACTTATCTTGCCCAAATCAGACCACAGAACCACTGTACCACTACCTATGACCACAGAGATACCTTGTAGAAAGTTTACCAAAGAGGGCAAGGGCTGTATTCTCTGTGTGTCCTACCACTTTCTGGTCCATGTTCCTACTAATGAGGGTCTGTGGGTTTCCTCACTCTTCACCTGCCACTCTGTTTTCAAAGTGTGGGCCTTGCAATGAGGAAGAATAAGCAGGGTGGACTACTGGCTATGAGCAAAATAAAATCTTAAGTTCAAGACTAGGTTTCAAGATTACTTACAATAGAAACTTGGATACATGAACACATTCCAATGCCTACTCATTGCCAACAAAAAAAAGCAAAGGAGATCTGGAGTGTTAAGTGCTGAGTACCCCTGTGACTGAGACAGGGGCAGTACCTTTATTGTTTCCTCATCCCTGGTGCCATTGCAGCCCTGACAACACAACACAACACAACACAACAACACAGCACATGCTTTGCATACAAAAAAGTGCCCAAATTTAATCCCACAGATTGTTTTTCAGCTACCCATGTAAACGGAACTTTTTAGTACTAGCTTGGTTTTCTACAGCACATTTGAAACTCAACAGCTCCCTTCAAACTAAGTGATAGTTGCCTAATGGTTGTTGTAGCCAGGTCCTTCCTGCTACAAGAACAGATGAAACACTGAAACTTTGTCCAGAAATGTGTAGCAACATATTCCAGTCCTGCAGTTAGCCTTCAGTACTCAGGTGTGCTGATGTGCCTGCAGACATTGGACTACACACAAAAGCTGAAGCACTGTGACTTACAAGTCCATACAAACATTAACTGTATGTTTTAAAATATTTTCCCAGGTCTGTTAATGAATTTTGGTCTGAAATCCCTGTTAATACTGAGCCAAGACATTTTCCCTAAGTTTCTAGACACCATTCTGTCAGCAGTAATAGTTGTATCAGTACATGTCCAAGTCAAACTTAATTGGATACATCTGAATCAGTGGAAAAGAAATAACTGGCAATTCAAAGGCTCTGCTCGAAGAGAAACAGGCATTACTGAGCTCATTAAGACAAAAATTGCTGAATATTGCGATCTCCTTATGAATCCTCAAATCTTTATGTAAGGAAGATGATTGGCTTGTAGAGTAAAACAATAGGAACAAAAACTTTTATTGTCACAGTCAGTACCCAGGAGTGGCAGTTCTTCCAGGATCATGGTGGGATTAATGAGGAAATGAAAACACTTTACAACTTCCATAAAAATGTATATTCATCAGAACTCTTCAAGGATCAAAAAGGCCTTGCAGAGTTTCACCATACAGTTCAGCTTCCCTACAATAAACCAGAGAGACTTTTGGACTCCCCAATTCCTACAGAAGAAATTTCCCATGCTACTCAGACTTTTAATAATGGCAAGCCACTGGGGAAAGCAGCATTCCCATTTTAATTTTGTGCATCTTTTGAAGAGAAGTCACCCTACTATGTGCCTGTGTACATTTAATCATTCTCTACACACTTTATCAGCAAGCCTTCTCCCTGTAGGAGGAATACAATTAGGTACAGTACTAATTTATTATAAATAAAGCAAAGACCTGGTAAAATAACCTAGTTATCAATGTTTCATGCAACTGGGCCTATGAAGTACTAGCTAACAGTCTCACTATGAGCCTAGAGAAATACCTGCAGCATTGATAGATCCTAACCAACACAGCTTTATTAAAAAAAAAAAAAAAAAAAAAAAAAAAAAAAAAAAAAAAAAAAAAAAAAA
>VWYP01027662.1:24412-113925 GCA_013400435.1 Pycnonotus jocosus | reverse complement strand
TTTTGCATTTAAGCACAGGCAGGGGCTCATCTGTCTTCTCAAGTTTCCATTACCAATTTTCCCCCTAATTTCTTTGAAATCTTATACCCAGTGGCACAACTTCACTTCAACAGAGCTAGAATTTTACCACCCTTGAGAAATTATTACTGTCAACTTTGTCATCTTGATAATAAAATCTTGTTTTTCTGTCATTTTTTGTTACAAATAAATGCTTATACAAACAAATTATTTGATATAATTAAACTGCACCTGAAAATTCTTCAGTTTGATATACATCTACATCTTGTATCATCTTACAGCAGTAGCCTCTGAAACATGATGAAACAATACTGATTCACTGTGACGGGACATATAATCTTAATCTTTCAACACAACATTTTAGCAACTGAAAAATGCTTTCCAATCATCCTCAGCAGCACACAGGAACATCCAGCAGTGCTATTTTCACTTTTCAGAATTAAAATAGGTACATGCAAACTCTGTAAAACTTTTCCTTTCCAACATACCTGTAAAGAGCTGAAGGTTAAAGACAGCACTATCCAAGAGAGTCCTTCTGGAAAGCATTAACTCACAAGGAAAAGAAAGGAATAAAATTTCATCCACATTTTTGAAAGGATATGGGAAAAATTTCAAGCCTATTTTCCTAACTTTCTGGACAAGACTGGACAATTTATACTCGAGCTGTAAATGCTGCTTGCTATAGTCTGAAGCATGAAGACACAGTTAGGAAAACTAACAAATATGAAAATAATGTGACAGCAAACTTACACTACTGTTGAGAAACAGCTTTCACTAGAAAACATTTGCACCCACTTCTTGTATACATTGGTTAAGATGGCTGACTTGGCAGTTATGTATAAGGTTGGACTCAGTGATCTTAAAAGTCTTTTCCAACCTAAATGATTCTATGATTCTAAGACATGGAACATACTAAAATGGTTACTTCCATATATTAAAAAAAAGGAAGTTTGAAAGTGAAACTAAATGCATGTTAGATTCATTCTCTCTTTTTCCACAGTTTAATGTTAACAAAAACTTGGCACAGGTACTTGATACATCTGTATCTATTTCCTACTCTGCTGTCCATCCCCATTCCAAACACTGATATGCTCAGGATCTAACTTCTCCTTCCTTGAGAAACATCCCTAACAGCATTTCCCCCCATTTCATTTTTTGTAAAGTATGTCTTTCCAAACACCCCAAGGCTCAAACCCAGACACAGGCTGTTTTGCTCACAATCTGAAGATGCTTTTATTTCAATAACAAATCGCCCACCTGGTGATTCTGAACCAACGCTTCCTTTCCCACTTCTCTTCTTACAGACTGTTTCTTCCTCTTCCCTACGAAATGTGTTGCAATAATAACAGTATCTCTCACTCTTCTGTGATGACAGCTTATGCCCAGTTCTCTATTCCTGCAAAACTCCCTCTCCGCTTACTCACACAGGATCTCTTTGAGTTCTGGGTAACCAGATTTTCCCAACGCCTTCACAAAGCCTATCACTGTGACATTACTTTGTATATTTTAAGAGTTATCTTTGTCTTTCTGGTTGTCACTTCCCCAAGGCAAAGGCAATGTTTTTCCACAAGTTCTCTTTAGTGCTGATTATATCACACAGACAATTTTTAATTACCTTTCTGTTCAGAGCAACACCATCTTCACAGTCCAACACTGCACAATCCACATTTAGTGATGGGATTTTTCTTATCTTCTTTTCATCATCCGCAGGTACATACAGCACAGCCCGTCTGGGAACATACTTGTGTGATGATGTAAAGCGATAACTGAGCTTAGGAACACCAGCTGGCAGAGGAGAATCCACCCTGTAAAGGATATTTTTGAAATTAGACTATTGGTAGCAATGCCGTAAATAATACCAGACTATATTTTAAAAGCAAAACATTCCTACCTAGATAGTGGCTGGTTTGGGGCTATTCATATATTTTTTCCCTTTGGAAGAGCCAAGTTAGGGAAATATCAGTATTACAGTTATTTACAATATAAAACTCCAAAACCATTGTGTTCAATAGAAGTTACAAACATAATTGAAGACCTGCCAGGGCTGAGGTTTATCCATGCAGCCTTAATTACATTGCCTGTTCTGGGTGCTACAGCAAGTATGAAATACAGAGAGGTGGTGGTTGGATTTTTCCCTGTCACAAGACTCCTCTGTAGGATGCAGACTGTGCTGGGAAAGGATCAGGACTGCTTTGGGGAGGAGGCTGCTATCTGCCACATTTCCTGTAGGAGCTGGATGTCATGCTGTGAATGAAGCAGGGGTCCTGGTTAAAACAAGCACAGGTTTGTGAAGTTCATTTTGCAACCTTAGCATTATATCAACAAATGTATTTGCATGGAAATTTTAAATAAGCAAGATGGATGGAGGGGGAAATGAAGAAAACACAATGAAAACTCCATGTAGTGTGGAACCTCACTACTCTCTTCAGACCTTCAGATCCACAGCACAGACTTCGATTGACAGAGTTCATAAATCCAGCAGCATCAGCAGCAGGTTTTTGGCTGCGGTGTCTTTTAAAATTTGTAAATGCTTTGTGCACCACACTTCAGTGCAGGTGTGAGCCTTTGGTGCCACATGGCTTGAGAGGATAACATCCCTGTGGCCTGTAGGTGTGAGGTCTGGGGTGGTCTCCACCACGGGGCAGACATTCCTGGTGAGGGCCCTGCTAACCTGCTCCAGGCAGGAGCTGGGTTAGTGCACTTGGAGGCTGTGGGACTGCCAGAGGAGGCTGCTCTTGAGTGCTATGAGGAGCTTGCTTTGCTCCATAATTACAAGCACAGAGAAATAAATTATAGAGGGTGCCACTGTGTTTCTTGGCCTTCCAAAAACACCTCCTTGCCTGCTCCTGTACCTCCCCATTGCATGCTGTACCCCTCAGGCCTATTCTGCTACATCAAAGGTGAGGACAAAATAAGACAATTTACCTTCATACTAAGCACAAGGCACTTACACCACAAAATAATCCTACCATACAACACCACTATGCATTATCATGTATATTATTCAGCACTTTGAATAATGCAAAGCCTTCCTAGCACCATGCTGAACATGTCATTATCGAATCATGTCAGGGACCCATGCATTTTCCTATGCCCCTCTTAACAATGCTTCCCAAGCTGCCGGACTTGGATGACACATGGCTACACACATATGTGGATTTTCTTCAAAGCAAACATGACTAACGCTCTCAAATGCTTGGAAACGAGTTCAGTCAATCTAAATCAGAGCCAATGTGGTATGTCACTGACAGACTGCTGTAATGCTCGGCTTTCTAAGCTGAATCTGTTGAAGAGTCCTCTCTTTCTCTAGAGTGTGCACCCTAAAAGCTGAATATAAAATTTGGGTTAAAAATATGAAGAAAGCTTTTATCACATTTTACCTCAGTAAACTAAATTGAAAAGGAAAGCTATTCCGTCATCTCATCTGCTGCATCTCTGCCTATCCTGTGTGGATCCTCTTTAAGAGCCTACAAAAACCACTGCCAGGCTCTTCTAGTAATGCTTAATTCAGTTTAAGAAATGGGGCACCTTGGCAATTAAATAGAAGTTATTTTATTAAAAGTGCCAGTGTTACCCTTGTTCATAAGAGAAACAGCTTCAAGACTCAGGTGGTGGAGGTCCTATCTACACCTGGAGATGTAACTCCATGCAATTAAGATTTGCTGAGCACTTCCAAAGTACTGTCTTTGGCTCTCTCTCACAAACTACTTCACGTTTCCTGCTTCAGGCTGAAGTGGGGATGGTAACAGAACTTGTGGCAACTCAAGTGGCTGCTAGACAAATCCACTTAATCTCATTTTCTTGCAGTAGTACACTTTGGGAGAGCAGGGACTAGGTGGGAGAGTGGTTTATCTCAAATGGAAAGAGGAGGATCTTTTTTCAGTGTGACACAGAGGTCAGTAAAGAAGTCTGCAGTCCTTCCCTAAACATATATGAGAGAACAAAAGTGATTAGTTCCTATTCTCCTTCTCTGATGGCTTCAGCCTTGTGGTTCCCAAGGGCACAAAGGAGTGAAAGAGCTCAGCCCATTAATAGTTAACTCCAGCCTAGAGCCAAGTAGCCCCTGAAGCACCCTTAATGACTGCCTCTCACCAACCCTCCAGCCCGCCAGAAACCTGATAGACGTGGCTAACACCATAATCTCAGAGCATGCTGAGATGAGATATATGTTCTGTCACACACGTTTCCCAGGATTTCTGCTGGGCTGTCATCAAACCAAGGGCTGTTTGACCAGCCGTTTTCCCTCTCACTGCTGCAAGCCCCTTGAAGGCAGCCCTGCCCTGCATACCACACACAATGGTGTGGAGTGTTGTGTAGCTGAAAGCACCATTACCTGCAGACCAGATTTAGTCAGGTGTCACCATCCAGGTCTATGAACTTGTGTTTGGATGGAGGAGCAGTTCAGCTTCCTCAGCAGACCACCTGACTCCAAAGAAGTGATAGACTTAATCCATTAAAACGCCATCATTTTATAGGCTCAATGCTGGAAATGCTACTGCCTGGTGACTATTGGTATCTCCTCCTCAGCTAAACAACTTTTAGCCACATGAGCTCAAACAACAGGTTTCTCAGGTCACAAATTATTATAAAAATTATACTGTTGGTACGTGAAATTATTAGTTTTATGGGATATCTTAGCAAGCTGAAGAAGAAATAACTTTTTCAAAAGGTATGGCCAGGAAAAAAATATATACAGCAGGAACTGGTGTCAGTGGACCAGCACAGAATCCCCCTTTCAAAACTATCACCTCTAGAAATATTAATATAAAATAAGAGTTTTCAGCAAGTATCTTTAGGTATGACTGCAGTAAATGGCATCACGTGCTAGTTCTTTGACATATAATCTTTAATCATCACTGTGCATTTTCCTTTCAAAGTCATATTTTATGTTCTACAATAAAAAAGCAGAGGAAGACATGGATTAATTAATAGATCCATTTGTCTATATAC
Source organism: Pycnonotus jocosus (assembly GCA_013400435.1). Lineage (NCBI taxonomy): Eukaryota > Metazoa > Chordata > Aves > Passeriformes > Pycnonotidae > Pycnonotus > Pycnonotus jocosus. The sequence goes on along the minus strand of VWYP01027662.1, from coordinate 108,957 downwards.
TTATTTTAAACAGTGGCAAAGCTTGGGGTGCTCCATATATGAGCAGTTAGCTACTCTGGTAGGAAACACTCTTCTGATTATCTTGACTTCTGTTATTTTGATAGAATAAAAAAATCCCCAGCAGTTGCTTTTTTAGGACAAAAAACCCACACAGCACTGCAGTCTCGATTATACTGTTAACCCTGTGCCATAAAGAGGAGGAAAATCTTACATATGTTTCCTGGCTCCAAGTATTTTAATGATTCAAACTAAGCCTGACTATGTTTTAAACTAAACACATGGACAAAAGCCAAGTGAATTTGCTAAGACAATGTTTCTTCCTTTAAGCACTGTAAGTTAAAACAAGGACTAGGCTATTGGGTAATGCTCATTAAATTGTTTTACAGCAGCATATTTTCATTCATAGCATCTGGCAGCATGCTGAGTGCTCTTGGGTTTTGGAAATAAAGCTAAATTTCTTCAGCAAACATAACACTGTACTAAAGTCTTCATCAAATATGTAAAAGTAGCTGGCAAGTTAAAGTTACTCATGGTCCTCTGAGAACCATTTCACCCAAGAGTGAATAGTTCATCCTCAGGAAGGAGAAAAGAAAACCTATTTGATTACTAAGAGACACTGCAGTTTGCAATGGCAGCCGTAGAGCGTGACTACGAACGGTGGAATTACCCCAAATTATGCAAATTTCCCTGCTGTAAACTGCATTTCCACATTCCAGCATTGCTCATAGTCATACACATACTTAACTGCACACACCTGTGCAGTCACATTGGAGCCAACAACATATAGCTCACAAAGTAAAGTACTCACACAAGTGATTTCCAGCACTTTAACCTGTGCCTTTGTTCTCTGTTTATTTGCTAAATCAAATCACCCCTGGAAAATCTGCCGAACACATAGAAAAATATTCATTGCTCAATAGGCCAAATCTTTCCTTTTACAATCTTTGGCATAGTGTTGGCAAAGTGTTTGCAAAAAGCATTTTTAGACATTTCACTAAAACGATAAAAAAATCTGGATAATTTCCACAATTTATATTTTTGACCTCTGTGCATGTAACTGCAAACCATGGTATCTGTGGAGCTGTGGAAGAAGGACAGAAGTGATCCAAGACCCACAACACCCCCTGAAACAAGACCCAGCTAGAGCAGGAAAACCTCCTACAAACAATTTCTGCAGTAAGTGCAAAAAAAACCCCATTCCGGAGAAAACATCATGGTTTTCCTGTGTTGAATTTACCGGGGAGCAGCACACCACCGCACACAAATAATCTGCCAAAAACAAAGGAAACTTCTGTGGAATTACAAAGCCCCGCAATTTGCATAGTAATTCTTTCTAATTAAGAAAAGAAGATACAAGTTGTTTGTTATAAACATCAGCAGGCCCTGTGCAAATACGAGGGGCTCGCAGCCGCGCTGAGTATTTGTCGAATCAAAGCGACTCGCTGGAGAGTTTTATTGGTACAGCTGCGGCACATGCATTTTATCACACATGCTAATAATCCTGGTTATGGCACTAACATTTTAATCATTTGTTCTCTGGGCTTGTTTCTCAAACAATTAGCACTAATGAATGGCCAAAATACCTCGGATCATATATGTCTAATTGCAGTCAAGAGCGGTTATTGTCCGCATGTACATTTCAATTCACCTCTGGGGATAATGTTTGTTAATTGTATTTCTTTATATAGCAAGTGAAAAAAGGCTGTTCACTCAAAAAGGGACTAAGTGTTCTCTTCTTTCCCTTTGTTCCCACAAGAAGCTAAAGTCACTTCAAGAGGCACTTAATCCCATCATCCATGGTTACAATTGCCTTACAGCATCAATCAAAAAGAATCTGAAGTAAAATGATGCAGCTATATTGTGTAATTAAAAGCAATTCAGGTAGTTATTACTTGGGGCATTTTCCAGGTCCAAATACTTAAAATGGCACTGCAGGGATTCTAAATACTGTAGTGTTTTAAATTTGGTGAACTACAATATCTCACAGAGAAAGGGAAGGAATATGCAAAAAAAAAAAAAAAATCTCCTAGTGTGTATTGTAAAGCAAAAGAAAAGAGGAGGAACAGCTAACGTTTGAAGTGACAAAATCTACAAGTCTCCATATAAAAGGGAAATAAAAATATCAAGAAGAGAGAAAGGGGGAGGAAAAAGAAAAGGACAGCAGTTTTCAAGGAAAAGAGATTCCTTGTAATTGTTAAAAAGTTAACATGTGAAAAAACGCAAACATTTCCTCAAATGGAAAACAAAAGCTCATGTCACAAGCTTTACCATCAGAATACAGGTCCCCAAAATCTTAGTGCTCTCCTAGTGGAAATAAATCCGGGTAAAACAAGCAGCTCTTCTTTAAGAAAAACAAAACAAAACAACCAAACCAACTTAGGTTAAAAGTGAAGAGTTATGATATTTACCTTTGAATAAAATGTAAGGGAAGGAACTTTACCTAACAACTGCCACTAACCCTGATCCAACTATGCTGAAATTAAAACTGGGGGGTTATCAACATACCAAACACTCAGCTTTACATTTTGATTTCTTCCTTTGTTCCAGACTCAGTATGGTCATTTCCCTGACCCTCAAAAAACTAATTAAGAAACCCCCCAAACCTAAGCCCTTGCCAGGGCAGGCAGAAGGCACCAGCTCTCGTGGTTTGAGACCTCTTGACAAGTTTTTTTTACCAGGAGAGGCTTTGTTTGATTTTAAACTTCCCACCATAAGGCTGATACAATCTCGCACAGATTTAATGTGAAGATTCATTTCCCTGAAGCCGATGGAAGACATAAAGGTATAAAACTGGCCCCCCAAAAGTGTGAAGAAGGTGAAATAATAAACCCTAACACTTCCACGGCATCGTAAGGGAGACAGGCGGTCTGCACCCAGCTGCGGGGACTGAGAGTGGTGAGTTGAAGAAGCGCTCACAAAAACTCAGCGAATTAAGAAATTTAACCCCCGTAACAACCAGCTTTGGATATCAAAAGGGACAGATTGGAGGGGGTTGCTCCTGAGAGCGCTTGCCTGCTTACTTGCCTGTAGCAGGAAGAAATGAAAAAGGGGCTTCCAAGTGACCTTTCACAAGCACTCACTCCAACTGATCAGGACACATTGCATTATAGCCAAAAAACAGAGAGCTGAACCAAATAGGGAAGGAGAGTCCCACTGATTTAAAAAAAAAAAAAAAAAAAAAGTCACGACACAGAGAAGTGGAGTGCAAATGTGAGTGAATGGAAATGAAAACTGAGCACCAAATCCAAAGGTGCTGGAAAGTAATTTTAGGAAAAATATGTGTCTCTGTGTGCTATCTGTAGTATTTTCCTATCTCCAGTAAATCAATGTAAGTCATATAACTGGGCACCAGAGAAAAGACTGAATACAAAACCAGAAACTTACTGGCAAAGGCTTAAAATCGTGGACCCCTAAGCCATAAAATGATAAAAGGCTATCATAGGTTAAATAGTTAACCAAACTTTCTCCTCCCACCAGCACTAAATGTGAAAAAAGGGGGACCTTTTATTTACCCCACCATGTTCTTTCAACTACATTTGACCCTGTTGTTTTGGTTCACTCTGAGCTCCATCATGCCTTAAATTGCTTTGACTGAAGATCAGGCATTTTTTTCTTCTCAATTCAAAATGGCCAAATTAGACAGCTAGGATAAAAATAAAAGGACCACTGGCTTCTCACATTACTAACGTCTCCTGTTTTCAGGGCAGCAAAAATAGTCTGTTTGTGAGGAAGAGGAGACTGCTACGGTTCTTTGACTTAAGAAGCGAATTTTAAAAGAGATTTAAATAATGGCTCAGGGTGACAAGGGCTGCTGCTTCCTACTAATGGCAACAGGCTGCTCCTCTCGGGCAGCCTGTGTGTGTGTGTGTTTGCTATCATCCAAGGTTAATTGGTGTCCTGTCTTGGGGAGCTTTAGCATATGTGACATACAGTTGAGGCTTTGCTCCCTTCCTTACGGTGTGGATAACTCTGAATTACTTGTCATGTCCATAAAGTATTCTGGAGCTGAATTGTACCTCGCTTTGCTTTTACCACTGACGAAGTATCTGGCTTCTTGGGATGCTTTCTGCTGCTTAATCAGACCCACAGCACTGCAGGGCAATGGAAAAGCACTCTCTCTGTCTGTAACACATTCCCTTTGCCACTTGCACCTAAGAAACATGTAGTTAAGATAATGATTAAATTCCCTGTCTTCCTAAATATAAAGATATGGAAATAAACACCAAGTATGGACATTTTTTGTTTTAAGAAAATTTTAAGTGCTTTCATTTACTTAACTAATTCGGTTTCTAAGTTGCATTTTAAAAATCTACAACACTGTAAAGAGATTTTGCAAAATTTTGTTTAGCTATACGTTTTCTTAAGGGAAACTCTTGCACTACATTTTTTAAACAGAATTGCAACTGGCAGCTGCAACAGAAATTTGCAACATGTTTTAAATAACAAAAATATCCCACAATAAAGATGAAGATCCAATCTCAATATTGAGAGATTTAGAAAAAACTACACCTTTTTTAAGGTGTGCATTGAGAAGTGAGAAGTAAGAAATAAGAAGAGATTGATTTGGATGTATGATGTTGATGCATGATTTGTTTTGATTTACTTGGTTTTAGGTTTTGTGTAAAGACAAATATGCACCAAGTGTTATCAGAGCTGTGTAGCACGAAGGAAAAAGCATGCCTTTAGAGGCTGAGAATCTTCCAGTGCAGGGGGAGGACCAGGCATATATAACCAACAAGCTGTCCTGGAACATCCCACACCAAAATCTGTCTTAGGAAGTGACTATGTAAAACCCACATATCTGCAATGGTTGCACTTTAATACATTCAGACCCATCCTGGTGGCCTCTACAGAAAAGCTCAACTCTGAAGAGATTCTTTATGTCACTGCAAAACCACTCTTGGCTCTTCCAGTTCTCTCCTCCATCTTACCATCAGGTATTTACTTCCCTTGCTCCTAATTCTGCCCCAGCCTTTTCACACACTGAATTTGCATGCACCCATCTCGGTGTATGCACACAAAAATTGGTAACTATGTTTGGGCAGAATTTCTTTTCTTCCTGAGTAAGCTTTTCCCCTCTTTTCTTCCCCACCGTCCTCTGTTCCCTCCACGTCGGTTCCCACACCGGGAGCATCCCCACCACTGAGCTCTTGCAGCCCCTGCCCCCGGTCCAGCTGTGTGCGCATTGGCTAAATGCTACAAGGTCAAGATTGAGACCAGGATTCAAAAATTCCACGCTAATTACTGTGATTAAAAGTCTGAGTCCCAAACTCATCCAAGGACTCTTGAGCAGTTTAGGAGCAGGCTGCTAATGAGTTATAAACAAAATAAGAAACAGGCACTTGATAAAGTCAGAATCAATAAAGTGCCTTTCCTGCCTGTTAAAATGATCTTGTCATCCATAACAGAGAGTCACTACATTCACCAGAGCCTGTGCAGGTTAGATATCCATGTCTGCATGGTGTGAGAGAAACAGAAAACAGTACAGTCCTTGAAATAACTTCTGATTTATACCTGAGTTAAAATAAAATTATACTAAAGTTGTGACTGGCAATATTTTGCAGAAGGAAATGAATGGAATGCCAATATACTAGTGCTGCAGAAGTCAGAAGAAAGAAGGAATTTGTTGTCCACTTTGGGTCTTTCAGAACTTCTGATTTTTTATTACAAACTGTTGTCTTCATAGTTTTGGTTGTGGTGTGGATATTTTACAAACTGAAGGTACCTTCACACTTCTAAGAATTTTTCACTGGTAGACCATATTTTATCTTGATTTGCAATTTACGTCAGTCTACATTTAGTCAAGCCATAAACATTTTGATGATTCCTGTACTTAGAAGCAGGTAATAGGTAAATAGGTAATAGGTAAATTATAATACTAAATAAAGCACAGACATTTTTACCATATAGAAAAAGAAAACAATATTGCAGTCTTCTCTGCATTTTGAAATTGCTGCTGTAAACCCACTTGAGCATGTGTCTAGCCCAGAGAAATCAAAAGGACTAGTCAAACACTTACAGTTAACCATGTTCTTAAGTGCCTCCAGTACTAGGGTTTAATTTTGAATTATGAAACAGTTCTATTTCCAAGTGTTCTTAGGCTATACATGGGCCAACCTGCTTTTTTCAGGTTTTTGTATAGAGACTTGTACAAAATTGAGACTTAGATGTATACAGATGCAATCCAGGTAGTGAATACCTTTCAAACAATATAAAGATGCTCAATTTCAGCTGGGAGAAAAAATCAAATCTGTGTGATATTGTCAGAATAAGATTAAAAGTAAAAATATGATTTATGTTTAACCAAGCATTATTCTGTAGAATTATTATATTATGCAGAGGAATTATTTAGTAGAAGAATTATTTTGTATTAAACTGGACTTATTCAGAACGTTTTCTGTGCAAAATTAACTGAGCAGTGAAGAACAATTTAGCAAGCAATTAGTAAATATTAAAGCGCTGAAGAACAGAACTATAAAACTACAATGCACCGCAATTACAAAAAAAAAAAAAAAAAGAAGAAAATGTTTTAATTACATCAAGCTGATGCAATATGACAGAAAAAAGGAACAAATACACAATGCTATTAGTTCAACAGCAATTGTGGCCACACTAATTGAAAACCAACCGCTCTCTGGTTTTCAATACAAGCCTGGTGGAAATTTTAAAATATTTCCTAAGCGGACGATAAAGAAGAACGCTTACAAATCCTGCAGTGCTCCAGGCAACACTTAACTTTGGAAATGTCTACAGGCAGAAATACTACCCTGCAATATGGCTCAGGATGGCACAAACAAGCATCTGTGTTTATTTTTTAACTAGTGGATTTATAAGAGCAATGAAATCCCTACATAAGCATTTTATATTGACCTGATATGGACTTACTGTTTTAACCAGCTTTTTAACTAACTCCACAAGTTAATAAAGGCAACTACATGAATCCTTACTGCCTACACATTAAGATAAGAAAAGCATTCATTAAGCAATATCCAGACTGTTTTAATTACAAGAATATCATTCTTATTTGTAGTATAATGTTCGTTAAGTACAGTATAACATTTTCTTAAAATGCCCCAGAGGCAGTTAAACTCTTGATTAGCTATTAAAAAAAAAAAAAATCTCCCTTAACTTCAATCGCAGGAGTTAATGCCTACTGCAATGACATTCCAGCACTTATAATCATGCAAAAATGTCATATGCAAATCTTATTAACCATGAAAACATTATATAAGATCAAATGAATCTTCTGTGCTGTTAGCACTACTCAATGTTAGCAAAATGTTGGAATCTTTCTATGATGATTGTGGTAGTAACAATAATAAGCCCAGCCCTATATCCTTTGAAAATCACATCAATTGAAAGCCAGCTCTTATTTTATTAATTTCAGAATATAGCACAGAATTCCCCAAAATTCTGACTTCTATATTTTCATGCCTTTAACTACATCTCTATTCTATTATCCGATGTTAAAACATACCAAACTAGTAGCAGTGGATGGATTAAAAAATATTATAAAGACCGAACCTTCCTGGTTTCAAGTAAATAAACACTTTATTTAAGTGCTTTATTATCCAGTAATGAAACTTCCTTTTCCCCCCACCTTTTCCAGTACATTACAAAATTTAACATTATTACTGTATTTTACAGAGGACAATGAAATATCTACATTTTCTTCAGTATTTGTTCTGCATCTGCCTTTTATTCCATATATCTCTTGAAAAAAAAGCTGTTTATTTTTTATTTGCTAACGTCACCAAGAATTAAAAAAATCAAGAACAACACGATTCATTAAAAATTGCGATATCTTAAAGTGCATATTGAAACATTATTTTCTGATTCCGTGTCTCTGACTTTGTATTTTCAAGCATTTTCAAAGAAAAAGATTTTCTTGAAAAATAAAAAATAAGTTAAAGGCGAGATTCCAGAAATCCAGGATTAAAGGAAATAACAAATATGATGACAGTAATGATAAATAGATGACAGTTGTTAGCTCATTTTGATCTTTCACATAAGCAGCTGAAGGATAATTTTATTATACGGGAACAGGCACGCCAAACCCTAACTCAGCAATGGCCCTCCAAAACCATCTCCTTCATAAGGTCAGTAAACTAAAAATTGCGAATTTAGCACCCACCAGTCTCTTCAAGCTCAGCACCTCTCTATCCACAGAGTTCCCCATAGTGAGTGATCAGCATTTGCTACCCTGAAAGGGACAAACCCCTCACTCTACTAAGCTGGTGGGTCAGGTCCTGCCATCCCCATGGGTGCCTGTTTGAGGGGTGTGGTCAAAACCCTGGGTACACCTTTCAAGAGTGGATTCAGGCTTAATCCTCCTCCTGACTCAGGCAGTTCCTGATATCCCTTGAGGAGGTGAGCATGCCTGGGGGAGATGAATCCCACCCCAGGGTGTCCACAGCAGGGAACCAGTTTCAAGGAACACATTGGTCATATTATTACAGCCTGTCCTACCAGGCATAAGTTTGGCTGTGTAGGCAAGCTCAGAGACCATAAAGCTGCTGATCTACCAGGCAGATAATAACAATGTGTGATGGAGGATAAATACTGGCCGAGGAATACGTTTTAACACTAAATCAAAAGATTGCTATAGCTATTTTTTTTTTCAGCCCTGTTCCTAAATTTCTGTTATAATTTAATTCTCTAAACATTTTCACAGAACTCTTCAGATTAGCTTTGCCATATCCCAGGAAACTCAGAAACCTGTCCTAAAACCATGGGTCTCAGGTCCCTGTTTCAGATTCCCCACTTAAAAAGTCACATCCCATTTTATGGTCAGTTCATCATCAACATGGACACTTTAAAAAAATCATCCAGACTGAAAGTCAAATCGGGTGAAAATCAACTTCTCTGCAAATCACTACGATTTTATTTTCATTAAAAAAAAAAAAAAGAGAAAAAAAGAAAAAAAATCTAATTATCAGGTAGCAGCTCTTTTTGGAGGGCACTTGATGGGCCTGTGCAGGTGCAAGCACTCTTATTTTATTACATGTTCTGTGGAAGTTTCTTATCTGTATTTCCCAGGTGAGATTACCTGTGTGGTTATGGTTCCTATAATATATATTTACTGTGGCCAGTGAACACATGAAAAGGCCCACCGACACTTAGGCAAACCTGAAGAATGAAAGCTGCTCCCTTCACCAATGGCCTTGTTTCACAGGGATGCCCCTTTTCTCCCAAACATCCGGTTCTGCCAAATGTGGATTTCCTATTTCACTGCATCGCAACATGTCTTCATCATTGCTTCCCCTCTCTTAAAACTGAATTTTTAAAAAACAGCCCTGTCCTTAATGGCTGCCTAGAGGGGAGGAAAGAGTTGGACACTATAGAGAAGATAAATTGGCAGATAGGGAAGGGGAGAAAAAGACAGAAGAAGAGGTCACCAAACACACACAGCTTGCTTGGGAGACCCAGGAAGAAGAAATTCTCCCAACTGCCTTAGTTTAACAGTGAGGGTTTTACCCCTCTAAATTCTTGACACAGGCTGTTCAATATTTATTTAAAAATAAGGGAAGAAGAAAAATCCACTGCCTCCCTTGCAATCTGCACATGTAAAGCTAATGGCTTTTAGCTCATAATGATGGTACATTATAGATAAGCAAAAGTCATGGATTACATGAAAATGAAATCTATAAGGAGAAATAGGATTAAGTCTACTTCCACATAACCGCTTTTATGACATTTAAATGAGCAGCTGTGTTTCTTTAAGTAAGTGTTATAGCATTCCACATCTGTGTGAAAACTGAACGACAGACAGACTCTCTCAACTCACTGATATATATAACCTTGTGAGGAAAAAAAATCCCTGTGAAAATACATAAAGGCATGGCTTGGCTCTCCTTTAAGTCTTCTTTAACAACAGGTTTAGACTTAAGGAAATAAGACAGTTAGATGACATGTGTCTTTTGTCCTGTCCTGGATAAAGAGAAAAATTATTCCATTACTGAATCAGCCAACTTTTTTCTTTGGGTAACATTTTAGATATACTTTAGCACAAAGGCCTTGAGATACATTTTAATTCTGCAATGCTTGCCAGTAATCTGTAAGAATATTAAGAAACAGTACCTCCCAAAGGTGATATTATATATAAGGAATTTGGATGGTTTGAACCAGTTTTAGTCTCACTTGGTGCCTTGTTTGCTATCATCTGTTTCCTTGCTGATAGGAAGAATGTCGTGGATGTTTCAATTTTTATCTTCTTCCTGAATAACAGTTTAGTTGAACTGGTGTCTCAGTAATGACAAAATTTGTTGACAGAGATTAACATCAGATGTGGTAAAAAAAAATTGTGGCGTATCTACTCTCTTCTCTAGAACACATCCAGCAGGCAAAGCCTCCCTTCTTTTTTGTGTCATTTGTGTTTAAAGGAGAACATGTAAAACAATGACCTCATTAATTCTGTGTGCAAGCAAGAATGGAATGTGAGAGTCCAAACAGACGTTTAAATAGACCCACCCTTAAAGGTAAGGTTTTCTTTTGGCCTGCAGCCACAACAGTCACAGGTCAACATTTATATGTGTGCATTCTTATATCTTTATGTGCCTGTATATATCTATCTACATACACAATCTATTTATGTATTTGTGCACATATAAATGTACATATATAAATGTATATATATGTACACATGTATGTATATAAGAAGACTCAACATGGCATAGTACAACAGCAGCACTGATCAGTATAAAGTGGCAAAAAGAATTGATTTCCATAAATCCAAGGAATAATAAAACTGCTTTTCCCCCAACTTTTTGTTTCAAACATTCCTCATACTTTTCTGCAATAAACTACCTGTTCCTGCATCTCCAGCAAAGGCATTAGAGTGGGAATTCTCCAGTGCAATACAAAATTTCCCCAGGACCCCATATATACTTCTCTGAAGGCTGTTCCACCATTATTTGTCAATTCCCCTGCCTTGCTTTTGTAAAAGGCTTGAGATCTTTGCATCACACACTTTGCATCCACACACTGTGGGCATCCTAGGTGTCTTGCAAGTTCAGGTGTGACCCCACATATTTGCAGCTGCTACAGACTGAAGCCTTGTCTCAGTGAGCCAAAGCAGTGCTGCCCCTCACATTACTGCTGTCTTTGACAAATCCCTGCCAGAATAAACAAAAGCCATGTGTTTTTTTGCCAGAAGTGACACTCCTTCTTTCCACTTCATCGCTTGGAACTCAACATTTTTAGCCATGAAAAAGTGAACATTCTTATATCCTCTTGTCCTTGATCCTGCTCATACTATTTTGGAGGTGAAGGAGGGAATTTAGGGGCTGTTTCATCAATTCTCTACCAGTATAGTTTAACAGAGGGGAAGAAAGACTAATGGCTAAAACAGGCATTTACAGCAGTAACCAGAGGCATTAAACTGAACACAAAAGTGGCGGGTTGGGAGAATAGATAATAAGTCTTTCCTTTTTCCCTCTTGAGAAGCACCAGGATAAGGTGGGGCATGCTCTTGCCGTGAGTATCTTAAGGGTCTTTTCCAATCTAAATTACGTTCTCCTTCCCTCTCCTAAGGGCCCAGTCTGGGCTGTGAAATCCACAGCTGAGGCCTTAGAAAAACAGACTCTGTTCCTGTCCTAAGCAGATATAATGTAAATTGTTTTCCCACCATGACAGCAGTCATACATGCTAACTTGCGCATTTTGAAGATGTTGTTAGATTTTGATCCATAAAAAGAACATTATAACTATTAGTAAGTAGATGTATTCATGCCTCTGTGGCTTATATTAGTTTGAAAAATAAATAACCAGTAGTTAAGTTGCATGTGGTTGTAATTATACTAATATTCAAATATTCTGTTTCATTATTTTCTAACCTCTGCAAAACTATTCCTGTTATGAAGAAAACAAACAGAAGACAGATTCCAGACCAGGACAGATTGAATTATGGAGAAGTGAAGATAAAAGAGGCTGGAGAGACAAATAAGATTTCAGGTGGCTGCAGTATATTTATTACCCTGTTATTTTAACAGACATTCACATCTTGATTCAAAAACTCTTTACATATTTTCAATTGCTTGGAAACAGCAATCAACAAACCAGTGTTTAACCTACCACAAGGAATATTATGGTGGCTTTGAAAACAGGGAAGTTGGAGAACTTTGTAAGACTTAGTTCATGTTTGAGGGCCAACCTAAAAACCATCTACAGGAGGAAGAGAATGAAAAGGTGATTGTAAACTGCAAGAAGCCAGGTCTGGCAGAGTAACGAAGTGAGGAAAGCCCAGGACGTGGCCACCACAGACACAAAAAACTGAAGCTGACAACATGCAAACAGTAGCTCTAGAGGTGAGGCAAAGTAAGAGAGGCAGTCCTGAACAGCCAGCACTCAGCAAGGCAGGATGGCCCAGTTGTCCAGGAGAGGGGTGACAAATGCATAAGGTCTTGGTGAGATGGCCCCTGGGCACCACAAGGAGGAATGGGTTTTGGTTTTGTGCAAGTGGCAAGGAAGACTCTTCCAGGATTTGTCCCCAACCAAGCAACCACAGAAGATGACGAAGGACTGTGGGAGAGATGAACAAGGAAAGGAGGTGAGGCCATGGAAAAGAAACCACACCATCAATCAGGGATGCAAAAAAGGAAACATAGTAGACATTCACTAAAAAAGTCTCAAGAAAACAAGGTCAAAGGCAAGATTAAAAGAGCAAGTTGAAGAATTAAAAGAAAAAAAAAAGGAAGAAAAAGGAAGAGGACAAGGTCAGTGCAGATTTTGGTGAGGGAACAATCAGTGAAGCAGGGGCTGAGGAGACTCTTGATGCAGCATCAGGGACAGAAAAGTATTAACCTCAGGGCAGTCAACTGGAAAACAGGTAGAGTGGAAAAGTCTTTGAGGAATATAGCAGTGGAAAGAGGAGTCAAGGATAGAAGCACTAGGGAGGAAGAGGAGGAAGCAAAAAGGAGACAGTGGGATCTTGATTCAGCCAATAAGCTAAGCATAATGTGAAGAAGCTGAGCGCTCATGTAATATCACTTGACTAGCCACCACTCTGAATCAAGGCCTGGTTCAGGAGCCTTCCAGTGAAAGACTGGGGAAGAAGACATGTAAAACATACAGAACACACTGGTTCAGTGCAGAGAATGGAAATTAAATGGGAACTTTGATGCTCATCCCAGAAGAAGCTCTTCTGAAACCTTCAAAGTGTGACCTGTCACTGCGCTTCATAAAGAAAACACAAAAATGTTTTTACTTGGCCTACACACTGATTTCCTGCACACAAGTGATCATTTTAATTTAGGCCTCTAGATAGTTTTGCCAGCACTTAATGTTGCATAAAAATAAAGAAACTTCAGCTCCCTGCAATGCAGTGCGAGTGACTGAACTTCCTTTCAGTAGCCAGAATTGCATCTATTAAATGTGTGAAATGCTAAAGGTAACAGTGTCCAACAATAGAAAACGAAGCAAAAGAAATTGAGACCAACCTCAGGAACCAGTCTGCCAAAATTATGGGTGAATGCTAGGGAAAAAGGACAATTAATACAGGGACAGATGGCTAAGCAAAAACAAAAGCCATTATCTAAAACCTGGCTAAGGAAAGCTTAGCAACTGATTGTTCAACAGAAGGAATTAAATAACTCTATTAAATATAGTACTATCAATAGTTTGAATTACAAGGAATAAGAAAATAGAGGACTTGCTGTCATTTGTGGCAATATTAAATTCTTTCTGCGCTTTTATTAAATATTAAGGTGCACAAGTTTTATACAGAAACAGACATTTCTCATCCTTGTGAGAAGGTGGGTTATAGAATGCAAACATACCCTAGGCCAATAATAAAAGCTTTAGTGACTTGACAAGTCTTATAAAACTATAACAATGTTCTGCAAATAGTCTGCAGCTCAGGAGATCCTGCTGAAATATGACAGTCTTTCCCTCCCCTCTTGACTCCCCCTCCAAAATGCGCATGCATATAGTCCTGGAAAACCACACTCAGATGAGATGGGCAGTCTTTGGCTGTGTCCCCATAGGGGTGAAGGGTTACTCCAGAACAGCAGCATCATTTTCTGAAGGTGCCCCACCTGAAACACATCAGCTGACAGCCACTACTGATCAACAGTTGGGACAAAAGCATGGGAAGTGGTACAAGGAAAATATGTCTCATATGTGCTTAGAGTCATGCCAGGATAGAGATTTGTGAACTCTGGCAACTCTTAGCAGAGGGAGGGTGTAGCACAGGCTCTGAAAATCCACTGGCATCGCAACCTGAAGTGCTCTCTGCCAAGCAGCCCACGTAAAACTGCATCTGTGGGAATCACAGCCACTCTCCGTGCTAAGAGTGGGCACACATTGCAGTCAAATCACTTGGTCCCACACAAAAAGAATCAACTCCAAATAAATCTCTGAATCTCTGCCTGCAGCCTCAGTAGAAACATTGACTCTCTCAGGGAGAGAACTCCATGAAAAGTTGCACAAGAAATGAAAATGAAGCCTTTTAACAGCTTTACACAGCACAAAATGATGGCTAAACCTGTCTGCCATCCCTGTCTCATACGAACAGTTTGAACTGATAGGCCTCACTCATACATGCAAGTGATGTTTGGTTCTTTTCGATACTTTTGCAACACTTTAATTATTTTAGTAATTAGTTGACATGCATTGTTTCAACATATCACATCTCCATGGTGGCATCATCAGTTTGTAATAGACGCTTCTTTAAGAAAAGAAACAGCTTCTTAATTTTTTTATTAAAAAAGTTAATAATTACTAGGAACACTGACAGTGTTGCTATAGTTACGACTATATCAGCCTTTCACTTACAACTCCCTGTTTTCAAGGGTCAATAACTCAGTTGTCAAAAATCCCACTGGGCAGTAGCCTGACACATCTTAGACATACATGAAACAACTGCATAAATAAAAATCAGTTGTTACACACTTGTGAACATTTTGAATCAAATCAGTCATTCCACGTGATATTTTGTGCATCCAACAGTAGGGTTTGCGGCATTTTTGCGTACATTTTTTGGCTGTTACTCTTTTAGGTGCCACAGCATTTTTGGCAACTGCCAGCGGGAAAGGAAGAAGAGCCATCACTTTTTCCTCCAGCCATTTCATCCCATCCCACCAAAAAGGAAGCAATTCTGGACATGCCCGCTACGCTCCCAACAAAACTTCCCCAGGATTTTCAGGCACAAAAGCTTCACACGCATGTGCAGCAGCTGGATTACCACAAAAGACCATAACGGCCCTAAGAGCCGTTACGGTATATCAAGTGAGTAAACCGAAAACTAAGAAGGATTTACACAATGACCATAGTGGCTCCCTGGGAGCCGTTACGGTCTATCAGGTCAAAAATCCACTTTTCAAAGAGCGCCTAAATATGTGTATACCCAACAGGGCCTTGAATCTCCAGAGCAACTATCACATACATTTTCAAAATCAGTCGGGGAAGAGAAGGGAGATTACACCAAACAACATAAAGAGAGAATTTTTTTACAATGAATAAAAGACATATCATGCAAATTCTAAAGACCTATATTTAAATGGAAAAAAATGGATATTAAGTTGAGAAATAGGACATAACATGATTTCTTCATTGTCAAAACAGGTCCTTTGAGTCTTTTTCTTTTTTTTTTTTTTAAGAGAATTAAATGAAAAAGGAAATTTCCTACCAAAGCCAATCACTTTAAAAAATAAAAAGTTAGGTTTCAAGAAGTATAGATATAATGCAATCACAGCTGGGTTCTGAGTTGCAGTTCTGCTGCATTTCAAGTCTCTAGTCACGGCACAAGTTGGTAACAAGGCTCAGCTTTGCCTTCCTTTAATTCTCTCCCATTGTGTCACAAAACGAACAAGTTATTCAAGACAGTAATTTTCTCCGTAAAAGTCATGTCTAGTTTTTCTAAAAAGAAATCTGTAATAAATCATCAGCCTACTTACTTTTTCTTCTTCCCCTTCCTTTACATGACATATTTGTTCCTGCAGCAAACCTGTAAGAGAACACTTTCTCTCTATGACCTGAGATAACGGTAATGTTGAAAGAATGGCCTCACTTGTCAAAGATTAGAGGGCTGTCTGCAGCCTACACTCGTCTTTACTTCAGCCAAATAGGCCCAATAAATGCTAATACTCAGCATGACGCATTGAGAATGCTAAGCCTCAACACCGACTAAGAAGAAAGTATCACAAATTTACTGAAATTATCTATAGCACAATAGAGAAGAGAAGGAATTAATCAAAGTCTCTCTCTTAATGCAATGCTTGATTGAACTATCCCAATCCCTTTTTAAATAGGATAACCTAGTGGCAAGTGACCCCGATGACACATCCTAGAGAGGTACACAAGTACCACTTGTTCGATTTTTTTTCTTTTATGACCTCATTAAGAAGGATTTTGAAGATTGTTCCTGAGTATGAGAACAAAGTGTCTGAAGATATCTCTTGCTTTTTATGTCTTTAGCCTTTTGCTGTTGAAATGGATTTGAACAAGTGTTTATAAACTAAGTACACACACAAGCAAAAAAAAGTCCTTAAAAATGAAATCTACTAAAGCTACCTTTTCTTAAATGCAAAGACTAGCTAAGTCTCCAAGAAACAAGAAAGTTTTGCCAAGATGAACTCATGATTGCATCTACCCCCCACCCTGTACTCCCTCTCTCTCCTTTCCTGTTATAGACCCCATTAATTAGATTTGGCGGCAATTTTCCCTTCCTTATCAGGGAAGACAGAGTCTGCCAAACCTGCTGGTGTGAAAATACTCCATCGCCAGTAACATTTTTTCCTAAGTATTTGTTGATTCCACGCTTGGATTTAATATCAAGGATTATATTTTATAACCAGAAACAAACAAACAGATTTATAACTGAAGACTGAAAGGCAAACAGCAGAAAAAAAGCAAGCCAAGTACTGAACCTAAATGTAGCATTTTTATTGACTTCTTAGAAACCAAATAACCTGGCATATTAGTGTGTGCATTCTGCAACAGACATTCAGCCCCATTGTACTACTTAGAAGAGAATAAAAAGAAACCCTACTGTTTGAAATCCAGCGGAACATCCCCACAACAGAGCACAACTGTTCCCTCATGCATGAATGGGAAGGAGATGAAAGAAAAGATGGACTTCTGAGGTACAGCAAAAAACAAAGACAACAAAAGTGCTGATCATGAGGGAATGACACAACTCATTGCTGCAAAAAGGATGAGAGAAAGGAGCTCAAACAATGGTGCAGACAGCTAAGTGACATGTAGAAGAATTGAAAAATCTACAGAAGTGTCTTTTCTTTCCACACTTGATGAGAAACAATTAAATGTTGGTACATCTGTCATAAAAAAGATAATTGAAACCTGTTACCATCATTATAGACGGTAACTTAACTACCAAAAACTGTAACTGTCCAATTAAGTGTTGCCCCCTCTGTTATCTATACCACTTGCTAAAATGAAAAAATCCCTTTAATGCTGGTGATGATTTACCACCAGTATAGTTGTTACAAACCGTGGAGTGAACTGGCACGTTTTATAAGGTGGATATTTAGGCTACAGGGTACCTGTGTCTATTTGTACACACACAGACGGGGGAAGGCAGGCGCACAGGGGTGCATGCAGGCTCATATGCATGAGCGCACGCATTCATGCACTTGCTCTTGCACACCCACCAGCAAGGACAAATTTTGCAAACAGATGAGGTTTTTGACAAGGAATCCAAAAAACCCAGATAATTGCCAGAAGCCTCACTAGGTGTTTACTCCCCTGAAAGTCCACCAGCCTGTGAAAACAACACTGTGCTAAACTAATCCACTGACTGTTGCTACTTGCTTGATAATGCTCAACACTCCACAAAACTGCAAAGCAGTTATTGACCCTGTCAGAACACCTGATTAATGGATAAATGCTGTAATTGATTAGCAGAGCAGTGTGAATTAAAACAGAATACAGCATCAATAATGAGCCACTGACAAAAGGTAGCTGACATAAAACATAAAATGGTAGCCTGCAGCCATAAAATGTAAAATGGTAGCCTGCAGCCATATCTCATCAAAGACATGCGCTTCTTAAAAACAGAAGAAAACACTAACCCTGAAAAAAACCCACAAGTGCAGTGTCCTGTTCTCTGCATTCTTTAGGCTTTTCTCTTGGTAATGATTAAACCACCAGCAAAATGTTATGGGAACTACTCGAGAATCCACTTCATACATCAAGCCAGGCAAGGCAGTTAAATGACTGCATTATCCTCCAGGCTTCTCTACCCTTAAAGAAATTCCCTGCTCTCCATTTTATCCCAGTGAGCTGTGATTTTGGAGTGGCGCCGGGCGCATCCAAAGCTGCCATCAGTGGGGTGCACAGACAAATCCCACAATTCGTAGGTACACAAGGGAGCCCCACAACGGTGTCACACCAAGGAGACAACGTGGAGCTACAATCATCACATTGTTACACTTGTTTTCCATTCCCTTAAGGGCCTTAGGAGGCCAAATGATCCCACTTTTGTTCCTTTTTCTTTCTGATTTAATCCTCCTCTAAGGCCTTACATTATGCCTGACATTATATGAAATAGATTATATAGATTTCATACAGCACCCGCAAACACACACGTGATGATTCCCTGCTGTAGGAAAGTGAGTTTGTAACAGTGTCAGAAGCACCAAGTTGCTTCCTTTCACGGCACCTATCTTGTCTTCTAGCTCTTTAGGCACCGTGCATTACTCTGTGCATTAGGCAAGTTGACACACCTAATGTAATGCCATCAGACATATCAAAGCTGTCCTAGTACAAGCAGAAAATAACATTAGCTTGAGTAGAGCACTTAATGCAATTACGTTGCTCTGACTTCCTGAGCTAGCTCACTCAGAAGTAATTTAAGCATTTCTACATGACACTGCATTGTACCCAGCAAACACAGCCTCTGCTCAAAATGGTTGTTGCTACGGGGTAAGTCTCTTGGAAGTCTCTATATGTCCTTTGCCCCCTTAAAATAAAACCCAGAAGCTGTTAAACCAAAGATCTGTGCTTTTGATATGAAAAATAGGAATAGTGAATAAAGTGGCATTATTCTCTTGCAATAATTCTCTCAAAATCTGTCAGTCTGATGTCCATTTTACATTTCTCTGCAAAGCATAATGTATTTTTCTAGCAGTGCTACAAATTTACGGATATATATTCAGAGATATAGTCCTTTGGAAATCCACATCTTTTAGGACAATATTTTCTTTTTTCATCAGCTAACCATGAGACTTATTTTGGGCGCAGAATGATTTTTCTGCTTCCCCAGCTGCTTCAGGACTGCTACCTTTTCAGTGGCATCACAACTTTTGCAATTTAAATACTTTACCAATTCAGGAGGAGATTTCATTACATCTCACACTGGTAATCTAAAGCATTACCTGTGTAGGTGATCCCTATTTATCAATCAAGAAAATCAGCTATTTCCAAAGAAAAAGCCTGGTGTTTTTGGGTTGGAAGATGTGCCCTCCCAATGGGCCTCTCCCCCTTTACTGACTATAGAAGTTACCCTAACAACTTGCACTTTGAAAGCTACAGCTACACCACAAGGCTTCTGTCTTAGCAATTTAAGATAATTGCAATTATCCCTTAACTGTTTTAGGCTTTTAACCCTTCCTATTGTATTCTGCTGTCCTCAGTCCTCTGCAGCTTTTTGTCAGGACCAATGGATGGAGAAGCAAAATGTGCCCTCCCTACTGCAGAACATCTCCAGTCCAGCAGGAGCTCCCTCAGAGGCACCTCTTTGTCCTAAAACATGGCTGGACAAAAGGAGGGACAGGTCACTGTGTATATGAGTTTGTGCCAGGGAAGGGGATCCTGGGTCTCTCCTACTGTCCATGTTCCCCAAGTCCTGTGCTCCAGGATACCAGCTGTTTTGGGGAGGACTGAGGCATAGGTCCATTTCTGCCATATAAAAAGCTATTGGCATTTCTGTCTTGCTGAGCTTCAACATGAAGAATAAGGGATCTTTGATCAAAACAGTAGATGGCTGAACAACTTGGGCATTTTTGGAGTTTGAACTTGGTCAGAGTGATGGTGAGACTGAGCCCAGCTCTCACTGCTAGGGCAGGTGGGGTAGCACTGGAATATCAGAAATATGGGCAACAAGGCACTCCTTAAAAAAACACAAAAAACAAAAAACCAAACAAACAAACAAAAAACCCCCACAAAAACAAACAACAAAAAAACTCCAACAACAACAACAACAAAACCCCAAGGAGACCTGCTGACAGCTCAGCTATTTCCTGGAATAAGTGCTTTATTTACCTGACTTCAGAGAGCCTGCTGGTGCTGGATCCCCAGTGCTGGGGGACAGCAGCCCATAGCCCTGATATAGAAGCTTGCAACCGATAATAGGAGAGCTTACACTGTCTTCAACCACGTAGAAAACACCAGCTTTCTACTGCTTATTACCAAACCCAAAAAGTTTTTACAGAAATGAAGTCTTGTCTCCTTTCCTTAGCTATTTTTATATTGTATTGTTAAATATGAAACCTGGTTTCAGCCTAGAAGTATACTAAAAAGTAACCTAAAAAATACTTCCAGCAGCCGAAAAGAGGAGCTTACCTTAAAAAAAATACTGACAAGAGATAAAGTTACATCAATTTCAATGGAAGCAGGATTAGGCCCTTTAACTTTTTTGGGGGGGTGGAGGCAGGGGGGAGGGGATGGGGTGTGCAGGGAAGGGGAGAGATGAAACCCTGGCAGCTGAAGGTTCAGCTTGATCCTCAGAAATTTTAAAGAAGACATTCTTCTCCACAGCTATTGTCAGAGCTGGAGACAAAAGTAGAGGCCCTTTCAGCTGCTGAACTTAGCCAAAAAGCCATTTGTAACTCCTGCAGAGCGGTGCTTTTATAGGTCAGGGCATACTCCAAAAAGATTTTCCCTCTTTTTCATTCTCTTTTTGGAAGATTTGGTTAGGACCCAGAAACTTAGCTCAGAAATAAGCAAAAAACACTTCATCACATTACAAAGCAGTGGTAGAAAGACCTCCAAGTGCATTGTTTTAACACAAACATAGTTTTCTGATTTGGAATTATCTTTTACCAGTTGGTGTACACACCTGCAGCAGTCCTTGCTTCTCATAGTTGTCCATGAATTTTTGTTTACTTTTGGGTCTTGAGATATATTAATGCATAGGTCAATGAGGAATTCTGGAATTTAATTTCTCTTCTAGTCTCTTAACATCAAGAATCTGGAAAACAGTTTTAGCAAAAGCATTTTAGCAATTAGAAGGTGCTAAATTTTTTTTGCCTAATAAAACTCCATCACATTGGCCAGATGAGAGGGGTGCAAGGATCTACAAAGGAAATGCCAAGGTAACAGCCTTGCTCTGTTTTTGCACCCAGCTAGTAGGACAAAGTTTCCTGGAATGTATGTCTGACTGCACTCCAAGGGCTGCTTGAGAATTCAGGCTTTAACTGAAATGGTGGTCTCAGTTCCTGGGGGACCAGATCCTCATCTAAAAATCCTTCCCATCCTCCAAGAAATGCAACTGGAACTATTTGCTACAAACAAGCAAATAAGAAAGGAGTAAATCCTACAGAATTAAACAGTACAAAAAGAAATGTAGTTAAATAGACAGAAAAGGAGATTTGAGAAGATTGATAGAAGGATGCCAGAGCCATATAATTAATATAAGAGCAGGAAATAAACCTTAACATTTTATCAAAGGAGAATATTTTAGAAATCCACATGCCCAGCATTCTTGACAAAACACTGCTCTGGTAAAATCCCCATTGATTTCCACGACTGAACAGGAAAAAGGGAGATGTCGCTAGCTAATTCCTGGTACACTCTTTAAATAAAGAGAGCCATTGTTTGAATATATTATCTTCCTATGAGTCTGCATGGCTAAATCAATGATAATCAGAGGCTTTCAGAAACGGCATACCCAAGGCCTGCCAAACCCAAACAACATCTTTGATGTGTGCAGGTGTTGAACATTACACTGTTAATCAGGGTGATTTCCTGGCCCATATTCATATTTACAGTTGTGGTGAATGAGCAATATTTGAGTGGTTTAGAAGGACTTTTTGATACTTCTGCAAAATAAAATATGGGCTTTGTTTCACCCCAAGTAACATTCCAGCTTTTTGGTGTGCTATTTTCAGTGCAAACCATAACTAGGTGCCCTCCTTTTGATATATGCCCTAATTTCTTTAAAACATTTTGAATACCACCTCAAGACATTGTCTAACAGTAATTTTCACTTACAACTGAACACATGCAAGAATAGCTCCAGAGATAACGAGAAGTCACAGCATGCACAGCAGAAGGAGGTTTCAAAAACAATTTAGGGTTTTTGTTGTTTTTGTGGTTTTTTACATGGGTAAATTAGGGTAGATAAATGCTGCAAAATGAGGTTGCTTCTTCCAAAATACCCAAAGCTCTCAATTCACCAACTGAAGTCACACAGAAGTGAAGACAACCTTTGGAAAGAGGAATTTTTGTTTCTAGAAGGTTACTGTGAATGATAACTTGTGCCAGCTGTGGATGAAAATTGCACCAAGGCAACCACCAACCACTTTGAGAAGGTGATGGTGTGTTTGCAGGAGTTATTCAAAAGTCACACAAACTATTCCATATAATGTTACTAAAATATATTCCAAAGTTAAAGATATATAACATGAATACTTTCCAAAGTTAATTAGATATAATACTTTCCAAAGTTAGTTATCTAAGATGAATTTACAAGACTTAGTCTAAATTGACTTGTATGGTGACCTATAATGTTTAGCCCTTAAATTTTAAATGTTTCATGTAGCATAGACCTTCTTAGCTTACCATAGCAGTTCTGTTCTACCAATGTACACAGTTTTTCAAAGCAAACTGGCATTGCTTACACTGAACTCAGACAGTCACATAAAGATGAACAGAATGTGTATTTTCTTAAATTAAATTACTTTAATAAAGATCTCAGTCAATACCAAATCTATACCATGCAATCTGAGTAACATCACAATTAGCAAACATTGCTCTGAAATCCTCATGCAAAATGGTCATCTCGAGCAAACATCTAGATAATGGGATAATACTAGCCAGTAAAATGTATTTCTTCTTTAGATTCAGCTCCCGCTCCAACTTAAGTAAATTGGTTCAAGAAAACACTTTTCTCCATTATTCTCCACACATTCAACAAAGAACTAATGCTCGTGTTTCCAAAAAGACCAAAGTTTGGGCATAATCCAGAATAATGATTGGTATTTTTATGGATTTTGTATTTTACAAGATTAAATTCTGCCCAGTGGATTTTATAGCAAACTCCTGTGCTGTGATTCCACCCTGGCAAATCTCTTTAGCATGTAGTTGGTAGTGGCATAAGACACAAAGGGTTTGTCCAGGCTTATTGGTTTTGTTTGCTTGTTTAAGACTGTGGAACTTTGTATAAAATCTATTCACAAATTAAGTAGGAATCTTGAAGATTTTGTTCTAACACTTTCCCCCCTCCCTCCACCCCTCAAAAAAGGGCTTCTGGATGAAGAGTCTTTCTCACTGGGTTCACTGATGTCAAACTCAGCTCACTTCTAGGTACCTGCCTCCAAAGCAATGCCAAAATAGGAAGTTCAAGAAGTCTTTATGATAAATTCTCAGTTATTCAGTGCTGCATTACTGGAGTTTAATTGACTTTAATTGACTGAGACCTCTAACGTGAATGGCACCTATTCAGTCCTCACGCAAACTCATCTGTAGCCACAAAGCTCAGACTGGACAGGTACTCCCAGTGGGTGCAAACAGTCTTTAATTTTTTTACCCAACAGTATTGGCTTTGTGACATAATAAAGTGGGTTGCTCTCAGTTGTTCTGAAATGAGAGGATTTTTAAATCTTCCACCTTCAAGTCAGTGTGCTCACATTTTTTGATGACTTATGGTGATCTATCTACTTCTTGTGTTTAGTGTGGAAGACCTAAGTGACTCTCACATGAGCAACATAAACGTCTTTTATGTTTCTGTAGAAAAAATTAATCACATGGGCCTCCAAACAAAGTTCTGCTTTTTAAAGTCTTCTGCTTCTTAGGATAAGACATTAAAACATTAAATCGAAAGTACAAAGATCTTAGCAAAAACCTCAGGGATTGCAGATCAATTCTTCTGAAAAGATGTTAAATCAGGGTTCCTTCACCCCTCTAAAAATGTCATACAGTAACTTGTGGTGCAGCCTTTTTTCCAATATTCCTACCCTGCTTCTACCCTGAGTGTGCCAGGTTACTATCATACACCATGTTATTCTGATTTGTACCAGACAACTCTTAATTACTTCAACATAATTTTAGGCACACGTGCTCTGAACCCTGCTGCTTGCCTCTGATACTCCCACAGCACCTTCACACCCTCCCCAGCCCCAGAGCCGTGATGGTGGGGAGCAGACACACCCTGCCATCTCAAGGGGCACCTTTCCTCCCCTTTCAGCTCCCCGGGTGACAGCCTGAGGCCGCGGGCTGAGCCCCAGAGCCATGGCTGGCATCTTCCCCAGGCAGCTCTGCGGAGGGGAGCCGAGGGCAGGCAGGCCCGGCGCCCCGGCACGCTTATTTTCTTCCGCCCGCGTGTGTGGATGCCAACTCCGGCGTCCATAAAACTGGGTTACATCAAACAGACCAACCGCCGTCATCTCCCCATCATTACCCCCGACACAAGTCCTGACAAAAGGCCGCTGCCAAGGCCTCCGCTGACAGCCCGAACAATAGCGGCCACAAAGGCCTTTTCTGCCTGCGCAGATGACATAAATCTGATGCTATAACGCCGGCGCGACTTCAGCTTGCTCCTTATTTATTTATTTAATAAGCCACTGTCATCCATCTCGGGAAGGTGGCTTCCAAACTCCAAATTAATCAAGCCACTGAATGCGAATTTCCATATTGCTCTGCCAAAGGTCTTCTCCACATCAATTGCCGGGAGAAGGCCCCTGTTGTGCTTTGGTGTATTGTGTGCGGAGCTACTGCTGCTGCTAAAAGCCACTCTGTTTTTAATAAACATGCATTGTTCTTTTTGTAGTAAATCCAGGAAATAATACCCAACTGGGAGTTTGGGTTCAGGCTTTTTTGTAGCGTGAGCAGAGGGATGGATGCATTTTCATGTCTGTTAGTGCTGTGATGGCTCCATTTGTTATTGCTCAGAAGGTATTTAATTTTTCAAAAATATAAATTAAGCCAATATTGAAGCAATGCTTTCTTGTTTATCTTGGGAAACCCCAAGCTGAGCCCATTGATTCTGCATTTCTGTGTCAGTCGTGTCACTTCACCAAACATGAAGTGCTTTTTTGCTTCCGGTGCTCTGTGCCCAGCCATTTACCTGACTGCCAGAGCAGGGTTTTCCAGAGCACTATGGAAGAACTACATTGAAACTTCTGAATTCAACAAAATCAAAACCTCACTGGTTTAATGGAGCCAGGATGGTGCTAGCTTGCCTTTTAACATTCTTTAGTCAACTAAGTATCAGGTATTGAGCCTACACGAGTTATGTTTCCCTTAGGCAGTCTGTTGATAAAGAGGCAGCTCCGCATGGCATGGTTTACCACTGCTGTCTCAGGGATGGACTGAACTACCTCCCTGAGGAAAATCACAATTTCTCTCTCTTTGATATGCACCTATCACCCTGTGTTGTACAAGCTCAACCAACTTTCCTGCTGTCAGAGAGGACAAGCGGAAGAGTGGCAGCCCCAAGATGGCAGGAGGAAAACAAGAAGGGTGGCTCTCACATGAAGTGGTGACCAGAAGGACTTGCACATGTGGCTGCACGATGGCCCCATGGACAAGCGTGTATCACAGTCAAGACATTTGAAAAATGCTCCTCAGTGGCATAACAGGAAAGGAAAACAAGAATCAGGTCAACATCAAGAGCAGAAGGGACATTGATAGGCCTCTTTCATCTGCTTTATTTGAGCACACATATGATGCTTTCTAGGGCTTACAGATGTAGAAACAGAACTTATCTGCCCCACAACAAGTTATTTGAATTCATTTCAATTTCAAATGTTTTTTTAATTAAAAGTGTTTACAGGGATTTTTCACTAGAAACTGAAGTTGAAGCCTCACCTTTTTTTCATGAGGGATGATATTTTGGAAACAAAACATGCAAAAGGCTATAAATAGTGCAATTAAAAATTCCTTCTTCACTCAGCTAGTCAGCTTCTGAATTTGCACAAAATTTCAACAGTGTTTTCAAGAATAAAACCAAAAATATCTGAATAGTTACATTGCAAGACAATAAAACAGAATACAGATGGCACTCATAATATGAGTAGAGTTTGATGGACAGTAATAGGCACAATAAAATCTACCAGTGAACCAAGAGATGAGATAATTATAGATATGTTCATAGTATTTTAAACATTCCTTTCCCATGAAATAGCAAGAGTAATTTGTCAATTAGATATTCTTACTTGACTAAACTTTTCACTCCAGAAATAGTAGTCACAAACACTGAGAAAGGAAATAGTAGTCACAAACACTAATATATAACATGTTTCATACTTCCACAACCTTAGAAAAACCCAGCAGAAATTATCAGGTTAAGTTTCATAGCCTATCTCAAATGAGAAGTAATGCTCTTCTAATGAGGGTTAGTTCTTTTCTTTTGAAGGACAGACAGTGGAGAAGCTATCCATAAGCTGTTGCCCAGAGCAAGAGCTGGGATTTCCATGCTGGACTCAGGCTCCAGAGGCACATGACAATCCACAGGAGGGACTTTTACAATCAAGTACTAACACACCTTTGTTATCCCTGCAAACAGGCTGCTTGGTGTCCAAGAAGAGAAAATGGATGGGGGCAGGAACTACAAAGAAGTCTGAATTTGCAAAAGAGACCAGATCTGGGAGGAACCACCTATATCCCAAGCTGTGCTTTCAGAATAGCTTTGCATTTTATTCTATGAGTCTTCTATGGGAAGAAGAAGCCTTTCTGTGAAAGCAGAGGGAATGGGAACTGGCCAGCAACCTGTGAGACCATACAATAAAAAAGTTTTGGAGCAAACCTAAATGGTGGGCCTGGAGGAAGCTTAATCATCTGCAGGCAACTCCATGCAGAAGAAAACATCTGAGGTGGCAAATCAAACTTGGAACAAGTCATAGGTGAAACCTTCAAAATAAGAAGAGTATCTCCAGCTTGAAATTACAAACACACTGAGTTCAACTTCTTAATATTGTCCAATGGTCTCAAGACAGACAAACCAAAGTGTTAGCAATAAGCAAAAGCAAAAAAATCTCCAGAACAAAAAACACCTTCATATCCTCCTACACAAGAAAGATTATTTCTGCGCCCCCCCCATTTCAGTGTCTAAGTATCTTTCTGAGTAGCTATTTAACATAGAATTTTGACACCACATTGAAGACGACCATAAAAATATGTGCCTAAAAATATATGATAACTTACTCCGTTCCTAAGTAATGTACTACAGTGTAAGGAAAAAAAAGAATTGTTAATTAATACTGCTCACTGCGTTACAGCCTAACTGATGAAGGGAAATGAATTCAGACTCCTAAAATGCCGGTCTCCAAGACCATCAGGGTTAGTTTCTGAGTGGCACGTTTTTAAAACATTTAATCAGTGATCTGAATATGTGTCAACACTTTCTGGTAGTGTGCTATAAAATGTGAACCTTGTCAACAGAAACATAAAAAGGCGACACACTTGGGACACAGAGCTTTTATGCAGACACACTGTAATAATATAATTTTAAAATTTATCATCTGTTTAGCCACAAGCAACAATTAATCTTTTAACAAATCACACAATGTTTTAAATAACACCTCAAAAAAAAACCCCCAACCCAAACATGTTTCATTTTTACTTTCCTTGCCTTCACAATTGCATTGCTTTCAAAAGCTTATGAAGCAACACGCAATAAATTTTGCAACAAGGATAAAAATGTTAGCAAATAATATGTTTCCCCCTCCTCAGTTAATAAAATTACTTAACACTGAGCCTGCAAGCAAAAAGAAAACCCCAGGAGTAATGCAAGCCTCAGCGGGTTCAGTTCTGTCGTGTTTCTGCCGCATTAAGTGACATTTTATTCCCAAATCACTTAACCTTTGACTTTCATAACTAAACATACAGACCCTGAATTGTTACTGTGGAGGGGAGCAGTGAGCGACACTGCTGCCAGGCACTGAAACCAAGTGCCACACTATAGTGGGCCACTACAGGATGGAAAGTGATTTGGATCACAAGAACCTAAGTTTCACTGCTTGTCACCTGGAAAAGGAGGCAGAAAGGGAAATGGGAGAAGGGGAGATGTTTCTGCTAGTGACCTCTATGTAGCACCAGATGCATCTCCCCAGGGACCTCAGGTACTGGACCTCAGGAACACTGTTTTCACGGTGTTCCCACCAGTGGTGCATGTGTCAGGCAAAACAGGGGTTAATAATCAGGCAGAAGTAGGAAAAAGCTCTTTATAATTAAAATGTAAATCTTGAACCCAGCTGGAGCTGCATGAGGAATAATGTCAAACCATACAGATAACTTTGGGGGGTTTTTTGCAATAAAAGCACAGATCATCATACATGTATGTTCATATAAGCACGTTCACATCAATAACCAGCAAAAGTGAAGGCATCTCTTGCTTCATCTCCAAGACTCTGACTGCCTCCTTCTGGGTGCAGAGGAGCAGGGAGACACCAACCATGTCACCGAACATGACTCCACAGCTGGACAAATACACTTGCATCTGAGAGGTTAATTTTTCTTAGAAGACTACCATGATTGCAGAGTCTATTCAATTGTATGTCTAGCAACTGAGAAAGTTTCTGATTAAATATGCAATCACATTAATAACTTTCTTTTTCCTTGCCCACCGGCCGAGGGCTTTGTCCTCTGCTCTTGTCCACATGAGAGACTTTGCTGGTGTGACACGTGTGATCATGAGAAGGCAAGGGGAGGAACCTGACTGCCAAATTCAGAAAGGTACTGAGTCAGTCACATCTGGATTTAGTTTCCAGTCACAGTCCTTGTAAACTTACTGTTTTTCATTAATGATTTTCATCAACAGGGTGGAACAAAAAATTTAAAATCTTCTGGGCTAAACATGGATCAGTTCCTACCATAATTTAATTCTAAAGAACAGTGGTATTTGCTTCTCCTGAGAGGATAATTGCAGGAATCCATCAATTGTAGAACAGTGGACTCCAGACAGTGTCTTAAACACATCCCAAACACAAGTTAAGAAAATTACATATTAATTGCTTATGACTGATGTCTCTTTAGAGAATGTATCCTCTTCCCAAATAACAAATATTTGGTCTAATACAAGGGCCTTGCTCCATGATTACAGATCCTTTACACTCCAGGAAAAAGCATGTTGAAGTTGTATCTTGAAGTAACGCCTAGTTTGGAAGTCTAAGAACCAGCAAAGCAATCCTCAGCCATACCTATTATTAGAAAAGGTAATTATGGTCATCCAAAGAAACTAATTCTTAAAATCTGTTTAATGAGGGGAATTTTTTCATGGCATGGAACAGGGACACATGCTTCTTGCAATGCACTCTTCAGTTTATAGCATAAACTTTAAAACATAACATAACATAAAACTTAGTTAATTGCAACATCATCCACAGGATGAAACTTAGTTAATTGCAATGTCATCCACAGGATCTACATTTCAAAAGGCAAATATACAGGTAAGGGTATCAAAAAATGGAAATGGAACAGAAAACATAGCAAATATAAGTGTGATGAATGACATGTTAGTAGAATTGTTGTGAGATGGATGGATGAGTAATGATATTTTGCCCCCTCATTTTATGGCTGAAGCATCAAAATACTACTGCCATCTGTTGTGCTTGCAGATACCCTCAACTCTCACTGCTAGAAAAGACAGTATTCAGCTGCAGCTGTGAAGACTGTGCAAGGGAAGTTGACCATTTGCAAAAAATAACTTCAAGAGAGTTGGCCTGGACCATAGGAAGTCATTTGTTCCTCATCCCAGATGACATTTTCCAGTTACTTTACAAATTGCAGAAGCACGATAAGACTTCTGCAGAGCAGTGACTAATGTAAAAACAAATATAATGCTACTATGACAAGGAAGGTGTTCACAAACTGCAGGAAGCAGTTTAAAATAAATTGATGTAGGTTTTGAATTGTCCACAAGTTGGGTTTAGCTTCCTTCCATTTACCTTTTACTGCATTAACATTTCTTTTGTGGTGGCTGCTGCTGGGAACCTATTGTAAGTTTGGGCAATTAGGATTTTTGTTCCATCTGTCCCTCCCCTCAGTCAATACTGTAGCATCAAAAGAGGCCAATTCAGTGTAGGCTGGCTCCGCTCTAAAGCCAGCTAAAAGAGATGTTAGAATTCACTCCTGCTCTGGGTGGAAAGGATGCAGGAGGAGGGGGGGATGGAAAGCTATAATCATAAAAATGCTGTTTCAGGCTTGTTGAGTTCTTAAAATAATCTGACTTAAACCTCCTACACAATGCACACAAGTCAGAGCATGGTAATATACTTCAATGTAGGTTGCCTCTCTCTCCCTAAATCCAAACTAAAATAGATGTTAGAAATCATTACTGCACGATGTCAAATACAGACTAGGACTGTAATCAGAGGGCTGCGGCTTCAGGTTTCAACGGTTCTTAAAATAATCAGCCTTAAACCTTCTGCAGGAATCAAAGCCTGGTCATTTATATTTCTGTAAGGCTGAGGATTCCATCACCTCAGGCTTCTCCCTGATAAAAAAGCAGCTTGCCCTTTTCCCCCTCCCTCTGAAATAACTTGTGCATGGCAGATATGGGCAGGTAGAAAGACAGTGGAAACTAGGTACTTCATTTTTGTCAGAAGGTTAACTCCATGTGGAGTCAGGGTATGACCTCAGAACAAAACCCAAGTGCCTCGTCTTCACTGTGTTTTTACCTGAGCTCAGCAGATGTATATTAGCTACCTGAACTCAAACCTGCTTTTCCCAGTGAAGACAATCCTTACATCCCACTACGGAGCACTGTGTTAAAGCAGGCAGCAAACCGCAAATTCCTAGTCTCTGATTTTCACGTCTGCAATCCATGGGTTAGCAGTTCAAATACAAACCAAAACAAAATAAGGTGAATGCATCTGATGGGGAGTTTGCTTTTCCTCCACTTGCCCAAGAGCTCCTTCTGTGTGACCAATTAGTTCTTCCTTTCTCTAATCCCACCCTGCTTCTGCCTCTTTATTTAATACAGGTTTTCTGTGGGTGCAAATTAACCAAAACCTTATTTTCAAATATAAGTACTTTTAACAGGGCACAGGTTATCTGTGATTCAGGCTGTAGACGTGAAAATAAGGTAATCTTCCTATTCTTTTGCAAATGTTCAGGAAAGAATATGTTTAACATTGTGTAATAACATCCAGACCAGGAGACGGGTAGGTGGGAAGAGTGGGAAGAAGCAGGGATGATCTTGCCACACTGATGCAGTCATTAAATTAAAACTGAATCCAGCCCATGACGAGAAAACGGGCACAAATAACCACACTCATAGGGGTATTTGCCTGTTCTCGTTTTTGTCAACATATAGGATGCTCAGGGTGCCCTTGGCATTTATAGGCATTATAAAACATGGTATGCTGGTTTTTGTTCACCCCTCCTTTCTGAGAATCATAGACCTACATGATGATTTTTAAAAGAGGGTAAATCTCAGGACTGGCTGATTGCAGAGAAAAGTTTGGAAATGTGGGAACTCCAGAGTTCAAAGCCAAAATACTCTCAGCATTGTTATCACACATGCTAGAATCTTGTGAATTTTAATGTTTTAGATGCAAATTCATTGAAACCTCTTCATGGAGGAAATGTGAAACTCAAGCTCCAGCAGACACAACACCAAAGCAAGGCAACTGAGTGGGGTTGCAGCATCAGGTAGGATTAATGCTCAGTGCCCCACACAGCTAACACAGCTCCAAGCAAGCCTGCTTCTCAGCCATGCTCAGTTTGTCATGGGGCAGGTCTGGCCCACCTGTTGCAATTTTTCCACAATCAAACACCCATCCTCAAGGCAAAGCAAGTTCCATGAGGCTATGGGCTGGGGAAAGAGCAGCCTTCCAAGAGGTAGAAATGTCTGAGACAGCCCCACGGCCTCCTGCAGTAAGAAGGGTCTTGGAAAAAAATTCACATTACACCTCCTTTGCCCTTAGCAAAGCCACTGACTTTGGACTAATATGCCTGCTCCCTTTTTATGGGACTGAAATCAGTGGCTCCCAGGAAGTCATTGAAGTTCAAGAAGTGACCACAGTAGTAGTAGGAGAGGCTAAAGAGTAAATATTTGCAATATTCAGGTTTGCCAACACCTAAAAGAGCTGCCAGGTTTTTCCTCAGCTTCTTGTGCTTTTTCAACAAAAGGCCAATGCAGCTGGATGGAGGTGGTGCAAAGCCTTGCAATGGCTATGGGCTCATAAGGAAAAGATCTTGTGGTCTACCCTAACCAGAGCAGGAAACCAGGAGCTCCAAACCCAGGGTTAGGTGTAAAACACACGAAATCAAAACTTCAGCTTTGGAGCAAGTATCAGAAGAGACCTGTCTCATGACAAGCGTGGTCACTGGATAAAGGGAAAAGATGGTCCTGAGTCAGTTTGCACTAGTATTGTGTTCTGGATCAAACCATGGGCTGTCTGTTTCACAGGAAAAAGAAACAAGCTTCTAAAGAGTTAATCTTAAACAAAAGGTTTCAAGTGCTAGGGAAAAGTGGCCATTTAAAGTACATTGGGGTATCTACTCCACGTTAATCTTGCATGTATACCTGTAACGTTCTTTAGAAATAATTCTTCACAAAAAGATGTTAGGTTTGTCTCAGTAAGATAAAATGTTTTAAGCTTTTCAAAACCTGGCCTTTTTCTGTAGAGAGAAACATGAAAAAAGGATTGTGCAGAGTTAAGTAGAATCCACCCACATAAACCAAACAGGTCTGCACCAAACAAATCGTGCTATAAACCTTGGAATTTTACAAGCAAGTTTTATATTAATTCTTTAGAAACCCTTTGTGCTTATGGTTTCAGACAGAATATAAAAGTACCATATAAATATCAGCACAATATAGTAGGCAGCTGTTAGGTACTTTAACCATTCCCAATCAATTATAATAAACAGAGCAAGCACACTGAATCACATCAGAGCACCATGCAGTAACCCTCCACCTCTGACTTCTCCTTCCTGCCATGTAAAATTAACCTTGCAATAAATTACTTGTTAAATGACAGAATCTGGAATGTTCTGGAAGTTTTTTGGTAGGCTGGGATGGATAGAGAGACTAAAACCACTTTTGAATAACAAACAACATTAATGGCAGTAAGAATCTCTCTTTTTTTCCCCCTTAAAAAAAAAAAAAACCAACCAGCTGCAAAAGAGCAGCAGAATAACTCCAACTATTCCATTCAAAGCAGAAGGGAAC
Source organism: Pycnonotus jocosus (assembly GCA_013400435.1). NCBI lineage: Eukaryota > Metazoa > Chordata > Aves > Passeriformes > Pycnonotidae > Pycnonotus > Pycnonotus jocosus. The sequence goes on along the minus strand of VWYP01027662.1, from coordinate 75,663 downwards.
ACAAAATGTTGGCCCTACAGAAACACTGGGAAGCAGTGCAAGCATGCCTAGCAGATGAGATTTGCTTAGTTGCCTTAAAATAGAGAGAACAAAAGGAAATGCAGCACTCAGGAGACTTGGGAGACACAATGAGGTGGCAACAAAGCCTTCCCTTATGGCAGGGAAGGAGGCACAGCCTCTTGGAGTAGGCAGCACATAAGGAAGGAAAGGTGGGAAGATAATCACATGATGTCAAAAGGAAAGATCACTTCTGGAACTGATGAACAGGCAAACACCTTCTTAGGTGCAGACGTCAGCTCTCTGTCTCCTTTGCTTTCCATTTACACTCCTTCGACCCCATCCACTTGGATGTTCTGCTTGCTTCAGATGGACATGAAGCTGAGCACGTGGAAAACTCACACTCAAGAAGAACAAGAACCTTTTTTGTGTGTTTGCTAAACTGCTTTTATCCAAACATGCAGCGCTATTCCAACACCCACAAAATCACAAAATGATGCAAGGCCACAGGCAATTCTCACCAACTGCTCTCACTTGCAGGCTGGATCTGGCTGTAGATATGGATGCTGATTGGTGGGGTCTGTGTCTGGACCACTCCCGGATCAGGCACATTGTGAATCCCACAGGCTTTGCTGAAATTGTACTTTTATTTACAGTATGCTGTCATCCGTAAGGTAGGGAGGACAAAATCTGCTGTGTTTATTTACTGTTTCCACCCACACACATGCTTACAGCTGGTACTTTTTTTGGCATTTCAGTAGTCACATGTCTCCTAAAATTATATTAATTTGTATTTAAATACTGTTAGCCAGAGCTATTCTTAATAATTGACATTGTTTCCTATGTAATAGCTAATAGTTTTAAAACTCTCCTAAAATGAGAATTTCATAAACTTTGCTTTCATGCTTCAAAACCCTTAATTTAAAAAAAGAAGAAAATCTTGGAGGTCAAACAACTATCAGCCTGAGGAGTAACTTATGGATCTATTTCAACAATGTCAGATTAACCTATGGCAAACTGGCAACAAAGACTATGTTTTCAATTGAACTTCATATTAATACTGCCATTTAATATTATCTGTATCATCAAACAATCATATTCAAAGTCTTGGAAATAGTTTTGCTTTCTGCAGTAAGACTTCCAGACATAGAAGTGATAACTGAATGTAGATATCATCGTATGCACTAGACTACCTTAGACTTGGAAATAAGAAAATCAAAAGAAATCATGGAGAAAACATTTTCCTATAGCTTTCTTCTCAAGCTGGCTTTTCTTTAGCACTAGATTTTGGTTCCTAGCAAGAGGATGAGCCAGCTGAAGAGGAACCAGTAATGCACTGATATTTAAAGATCTAGAAATTTGACCTTTCGATGATCCAATTAAGCCTAGGAGAAGCAGAGGAAAATGCTTTTAGAAACCAAGGACAATATGTAATACAAAGGAGGGTAACACAGGCAATGATGATCAGAGCACTTTTGGGCCCAGGCAATACAGCGACTTCTGAGCCCTGTATTTCCATTTCAGTGTGACAAGGTCAGAACCTGGTACTGTTCCCTAAAACACAAAATATGACACAGAATTAAAAATTGTATGAGACAAAATAATCCTCCTGTAGCACCTTTCCTAGTTTGTCAGCACATCTGTGAATCATGATGTAAGCTGGGGACAAGCAGGCCATCCCAACAGACTTTACTGCTCAACACTTGAATTCAAGTCAAGATGTATGTATGTTAAAGTAACCAATATCTGTGATTTGGCTCTCCCTTTACATCTGTTTACCTGTTCTCTGAAATTCTGATGTGTGCTTCAGTCACATCACTCTCAGGGACAGGGTTTACTGAATGTAGGAATTGAATAACAGTGGATTATGGGGAACTTGACCCTTTCCCCTGTAGCATCCTCCCAGAAGCCAGCACTATGGACGTCCCCTCCCCACTGGCATTTTTCTCACAACACAGCAAATACAATCAACATAAAACCTCATTTCATAAGGTAGCTGTTAAGGGAGAGCTACAATGGAAAGCTTTAAACAACCTGTGGTACTATTTCATTAGCATCTGAGCCATAATATAAAGCAACAATATATTTCCAAATGACAGTGTTTTAATAAAGTTATAAAGTTAAATAGAGAAATAAAAATCTTAGCTTTTATGAAACCCCTAAAAGGCAATGAAACACTCAAAACAGTGGCAAATCATTCTAGAAGCAAGTAAATCCTCATCCAGCAGAGTTTACAGTTGAATGCTGGTAATGCCTGTGTTTTACAACATACCAATAGCTACAATCTCTGGTGCTTCCCATTATTCTGCCATTTTGCAGCAGAAGAATACCTACAACCCAAAATACTGCCACAACACACACAGCCAGCCTGTCACCTAAATTTTGAAGACAACATGACACAGAAAGATTTCACAGAGAATTTAAAGCAGGGAGAAGCAGAACCAGTGGTTTCTAGTTTCCAGCAGCAAATAAAATTTTCTGGGAAAATTTACTTTAAAGCAGCTTTAAATGAAAATCTATATAATTAAGGGAAAGACCAGTGCTTCAAACAGATTGACTGTCTTCAACAAATTTCTCTCTTTCTAGCTACTCAGATATGCTATATTTCCTAATTATCACCTTTTAAAGGCCATCTGGGCCCCATTCCTCACCATCAGGGGGCAATTCCATTTGCATTGTTCATAGGCTTAGTCATGATCAAGTAGTCTGGTGGTAAAGTTCATTAGAAATTAGAAGAAAAGCATTAAACCTCACACAGTAAACTAAGTAGCTGATACCTACATACCCACAGGAGAGATAAGCATTTAATGCATATTCTCACACGACTTAACAAGTCTTCAATGAGTACTTTTTTTCCAAACTGCTTAAAGAATCATTTAGACTGATCCCTGACCAGGTATGTAATGAAAATTCAATTGTCTCTGCATACTTCAAAATATTTCACAATTAAAGAGAAATTAATGATAAAATAATAGTCTATTAAATAAAGTCATAAGCTATTTACATCTGTAAGCCTGAAAAGTCTACCGAGCTAATGCAATGACACTACTATTCTTCCGTTTTTCAGATGCTTGCTGTATTGCAAATCAAAGGCAAGATTTTTCCAGTAATTGAATGAAACATGAAAATACAGATGCACTCTCATACACTGTGTTGTTATAAAATTACAGAAACATCTGTTTGTATTAACCATATGAGAAGAGTTACTTTGTATTGTCATGTAGCAAGAAATATCAGTATACATTTCCCAACAGGTCAGTATAAACATGCATGGGGTAGCAGAGGAAAATTGAGCAAGCCCTTGGCCTTGTGCCTGGTTCCTATACTATAGGTCAATATTTCATCATTATGGCCTCTTCAGAAGGTTTGGAAATGGTATTAAAAAAAAAAACAACCTCAAGAAAGATCAGAGAATCTATTTCACATAAATGATGGACCCATGGAAGTCTACAGTCTGACTTGTCTAATGCAGAGTCCTGTTTCAAAACAGAAGTGCTGCAAAACCCCACATTGACACAGATTTTTTGTCTCTGCAGGGTGCACTTTTGGTCATTCTATATCCTGTGGCCTGTGGCTTCTGGGACCTCCATGCCCATGTCAGAGATGAATTACCACTACTTCTGTATGAAAAACCACTAGGGGAGATCCTGGTAAACTGTGCTGAGATCCACACAATAAAAAATTAGGAATTAAGGACGTATGGACACTAGCTGCCATCTTTCCATGTTATTTAATTCTGGAAATTTTTCAGTCAGCTTGAGAAAAGCTGAAATGGTGGTGTTAATGACAAAACACTGGATGCTATAAAACGTGATATGCTATAACTTCAACACTATAAATACACTTTCCCAGCTGCATAAAAATTGCAGTATTACTGAGGTAATGTTATGCATTATGCACATTTCACAATTTTGGGGTGACAATGCAAATGTCAGCATATCATTGGCTATATCAAGAAGCTGTAGTCAGATATCAATTTATTGATTGATTTAGATTTATCTTTTGAGTATTGTAGGCTGTTGTCATGTCAGTCAGAGATGAACTCAGGCCCCATGATTCTGGAGTAATTGATTTTGATTTTTCAGTGCTTCTTATGAAACAGATAAGCTAGCTATAAGTTTATTTCAACAACCTTTTGTGACAATACACCTCATCAGGCATTCCATTCATCTCCTTCTCTCAGAAGCAACACCCAAGAGTTAATACTGCACCGAGGAGCACGTCCCAGCCAGCAGCACTGGTAGACAGCTCTGTTCCTCATCAGGAGCACATGGCAGGACCAGGTAGGGATGTCATTAGAAGGCTGTCCAGATGGCTATTGAACATTGCTGTGAAATGCAAGGTTTGAAAGCTTTAAATCCTCCTTTCTGTTTTTAGGAAAGATGTATAGAACAATTGACTTCTTGTCTCACACTGGTGTAAATTAAACTTCATCAACACTTAAAAACTTGATAGTGTTGTAACCTTTTAGAGGGTGTTTTGATTTTGGACATTGGAAAGCTAAGGAGATGTGCTGGCTCCAGGTGCTTCAGATTGGACAAAATGCAGCATGGGCAAAGCCCATGTTTGAGGAGATGAATGGAGCTGTGATTGCCAGCTCCTCTTGACAGTTGCTTTTTTTGTACAGTCATGGACAAGGAAAAGATAACCTTGGCAGAAAAACTTGGAATTGTCTTTTGCTTATATATTGTGATACTCTCATTTCTCAAGCATAGTTAATACTCCGGTGTTTTATCAATTATTTCTAAATGGTCCTTGGAGTAGGACAACCCTATGGATTTCTGAATGTAGCTCCAGAGGGGGGAAAAAAACCCAACATTGCATGGAGCAATTGGATTTTATAATTTGGAATCAAACTATGTACTTGCAAATCAAGAAGAGCTAAAAGGTTATTAATGAGAATAATACCTCTGATTTCATGGGTTGCCTTTCCTAGAAAAAACATAGGACAGATTATCATGGTTAATGCAAAATAATACATACAGGTTTTATACAGGATGAAACTTATTCAGCAGGGTTTGGAGTATAATCAGAAGCTCATATAAAATACAACATACAGAGATCTTTGACAAACAAAACTAAAAATCTTAGTGCATGAATTGAAAGTAAAAACACACTACTGGAAACTGGTGGCAATGATTAAAATGTGGTGACAGACTTCCTTGAGATCTGTTCAACACAAATTGTCAGGACAATACTGGAATACTGGAATTTCCAGATAAATACTGGAATTTCCAGTTGAAAATTGAAAATGGCTGTAATTTCCATAGAAAGCCATGTCTTCCTGGTCCATAGGTGAAATAACACGAAATAGAAAACATTTTGCCCTCTTGGAGGTTCCCACCACCCTGATGGTTTGGGGAAAAAAAAGAAAAAGAAAAAGAAAAAGAAAAAGAAAAAGAAAAAGAAAAAGAAGACACTAACCCATCCAGCTGCTCTGCCTTTGCTGAGATTCAAAGACTGAATGAATGTTTATTCTGTAGAAATATCCAACAAATGTAGAGATATTTCAGAAAGAAACTGTATTTATCAGATCAGGCTTCTCTTCTGGATGATTGCTTTGCCTGTCAGTACCTCTGGGAAGCACTGGTTCATCTCTTTCCTTGGACAGGAGCATAGCTGAGATGAGAAGTCCCCATCTCCTGCCAACACCACGGTCACCAAGGGCTGATTTTGGCCCTGGGCTGAGAGTATGCAAAGTATTTTCAGGCACCTCAAACAAATGCTTGCAGTATGGCCAGTCTGCAGGTGATGAACTAGAGTTTGCAAAATAGATGTTGCCATTTCACATTAAAAATATAGGTAATTTGCCAGCTTTTCCCTACAGCTGTGCCTTTTACTAGAATAGCCTACACCTGCTTTTGAATATTCTTTTATTATTTTCACTGAACAGTAAAACTTCAGTAAAAATGCAAGCCTTAAGTGGACCTATAAAGCCAGCAAATGCAGTAAAATGTCATTGCCATGTTACAGAATTGCTTTACTACTTAACACTGCACAAGGAGTGTGCTTTCATAGTTGTGTTGAGTTTTAGCTACCTGGCTCCTACTGACTTTAATGGGAATCACACTGCTAAAACTCCATGCACCACTTTGTAACTTCAAAGTAATTTTTTAGTCCCCTGGAGAAGGTCATAGAAATATTAAAAACGAAAGCATTCTACAAGGATCTCAGATTAAAGACTTGCATCAGACTTTATAAAAGTGATTGGTCAAATATATAATATACTCTTAATGTTCTAGCTCCTGGTTTGTTTTCTTTAGAAAGAACCTTTGTGATGCTTTTCACAAAAGGCAATATAGAGTGTAAAGAACAGCTCAGCAAGGCATAACATGAAGACATACAGAAGAGTTACTTGATACATTTTTACAGTGGTAAGGAATTACTTATGTTTTTGAATATTATCAGCAAATTCAGGGCAATTCTTAATTAAGACATTGTTACAACTCTATACCATTTGATTGCAAGCAATGCTGTAACACAAGTATTTCTATTCCCTTTGACATGTTCCCTGTCCTTTTTTGTCCCCACAACTTACAATGTGGCTATAAAATCCCCTTTCCATACGTCTCTCCTAAAGCAGGTTGACAGAATCGCTCTTTCTGACTGCTGTCCTCTGTAGTTAGTTTCTGGACACAACCAGCCTTCTTCCTGCTTAGAGCTTTGACATTCTCACAACTCAATTAGGCTTGCCACATTGAAGGCAAACTGTATCTGCACCATCAGCTGTACAGACAGACAGTGAGTACAAGCATTAGGAAAGATAATAAAGTAAACATGAATTCATGAAATTGTATTAAATTTATCTCCAGGTTACTGGTGGCATAATCAGCAACCAAGGCCATAAACTAAATATGTGTCTGGTCGTGTTACCAAAAAGTGATATATTTATATATTAAAAAAGTAGTATCATAACCGCAATAAAAATAAAAGTAGTTAACAGAATGTAAACAGCTTAGTCACAGAATCACATAATCATAGAATCATTTAGGTTGGAAAAGACCTCTGAGATTATCACGTCCAACCTTTGACTGATCATCACCTTGTCAACTTAACCATGGCACTAAGTGCCATGTTCAGTCATTTTTTGAGTACCCCCAGGAATGGTGACTCCACCACCTCCATGGGCAGTCTATTCCAATGTTTAACAATGTTTTCTGTGAAGAAATTCCTCCTGATGTTCAACCTGAACCTCCCCTAGTGCAGCTTGAGGCCATTTTCTCTCATGGAGCCACTTGCTGCCTGGGAGAAGAGGCCAACACTCCACCTGGCTACACCCTCCTTTCAGGCAGTTGTAGAGGCTCCCCTGAGCCTCCTTTTCCCCAGACTAAACAAGCCCAGCTCCTTCAGATGTTCCTCACAGGACTTACTCTCTAGTCCCTAGTCTTCTCTAGGTCTTTTCTTCATACTGAACTCAGCATCTTGTTTGAATTGCAAAGATGAAAAAGCAAAACTAGAAACAAAACAGAACAAAACAAACAAACAAACAAAAGTGCAAATGCACATAAAATGAAAAAAGAACATTTTAAGCATGCAGCAAGTGCCTCCCATACAGTGATGAAATACCTTCAGCCTTCCACCTGGAAGCAAATTGAGAAGCTCACTAGCCATACCACTTCTCCCTAAACACTACATCCTGCATAAGAGCATAGTCAAGGCACAGGGAATAAACCCATATTCACTACCAGACAATCTCAGCTATAATCTTAGGAAGGTGAATCAAGACAAATATAAGCATGTGTAAATACACAGACAAACTTTGAAGCGGACAGGCGTGCCCCTCTCACACGTCCAAACTACCACATTTAAGGAGAAGAAGCATATACATAAATGCAATAGATTTCTGTAAACCTGGGGGTTTTTTGTGTTTCCATCATCCCTACATACAGTCGTCAAGTTACAGACCAATTAAGCTGAAATAACCTTCTGCTAAAGCCTTGAACACAAACCAAAGCTCTAGGATGATGCAAAGCAAGTGTTACCATCTTAGCCAATTCACATGAAAAATGACTGTGGCAATATCATCACACTATAGGTATCCTAAAACAAAAGAGGTCATGTTCTGCTTTCTTTTGTCGCAGGAAAGGCAAATTGATGCATAATTAACAATTGGCTGATGCAAATTCTTTACATCTTTTAATTGGTGTTAATTAGATTAGAAGTAAATTTTCTTTTATCTCACCATTCTAATGCGAACTAATCTTCTCAGCAGCATGTCAAAGTTTCCCTTTTAATTAAACTTTTCATCTGGGAACTTCAGCAGCACTCAGGCAGCAAAAGATATAATTTAAGACACGAGAACTGTGCTGGGTTTCATGAATGGAACATGAAAAATTTAAAGCAGTGATTAAAAAGGCTCAGCAGAATTTCAGAAATCTGAATTTTGTGGAGGCAACATTGAGCTTTTAAAGCTGCTTCAAGAATGCACCAGCAGCACTCTCCAGCCACTCCTTCTGCATTCAAATCCATCCTTTTACAAAGGAAAACTACCCCAAATGCAAAACACCTTCTGTGAATTAACTTCCCCCTTTCATACTGCTTCCCCCCAAATATTGCAGCTCCTCTAAAATTGTTAACGTGCAGAAGAAACCACAAAATACATTTAATATCTTTTATGGGAAGTTGACCTGAAATAAAATTTTATGTAGTTAAGGACTTTTGATAGTTCTTCATCCAACTTTTTTCTCTCTCTATGGGGCAATGGTGATTGAAACCTAATGTCTGCTGCACAAAAAGGCCATAAAATGTTTTACGCAGAAGTAAAACAGTAGCCATTAAGTTTTGCTATGATGTTTGAGTAGATATGCAGCATGAAAACATGATAAAAGAGCCATAAACTGATTGTGATCAAATGCAATTACAATGACTTCTCTCCAATGAATGACATGTACTAAATGCACTTACAGTTCCTTGCAAAATTACTTTGGGCAAAGGACCAAGAAAACACTATATCCTTTTTACGAACGGCAGCTTGCCAGGGAAATCGCAAACACACAAGCTTTAATATCTATGGCCAAAAAGCACTTGGGAACTCATTAGCAAAAGGTTTAAAAGACTCACTTGTGAAAGACAGCTTTTTTTTTGCGATCAGAGCAGCATCCTGGAGAGTCCAGCATTTGAGGTGTTGGGAAGAAGTGCTCCCAGAGAAAGGGGAGAGGAGCCCTAGGCAGGGTGGGTACCCTTTTTCCTTGCCATGTTTTGTTCCCATGATGAAAATATGCTCCAGAAAAAAAGCAAATTGTTTTGAAGCTTTTCCCATAAAAGTTTTATATCATGCCCTGACAGAGGACTACTGAAAATGGCATCATAGCCTAACATTTTTTGATTTTGCTAGGAATATTGTCCTTCAGCATTGAATAACTAAGATAGAAGCTGACAGATTTAAAATAAGATGAATCTGATGACTCTTTACTGAGCAGTGAGGCAGGGGCACACGTTGCCAGAGAAGCTGTGGATGCCCCATTCCTGGAAGTGTTCAGGGCCTGATCTAGCAGAGAGTGTCCCTACTCATGGCAGGGAGGTTGGAAGTAGATGGAACTAAGGTTCCTTCTGACACAAACCATTCTATGAGTCTATGAGTCTCTGATGTGGGCTCTTTTAAAAAGGTGAATAGGAACCAAGGTCTTGGGAGTTTCATACCTTTTATCGTGTTTTGGAATTTTGATTAGATAACCTGGTTTAACTTTTACTTCTCCAAAGGACTTGTATATTTTGAGCAGTCAGATCAAACCTCTGGATTTCCTGAGGGGTACGCACCAAGGAGGAGACACGGTCAGTCATTTGAAGTGTCAGAAGCTGGTGAGCAATGCCAGGTCACTCTTTGGCTAACAAGATTTAAGGAAGATGGTGTAGAGATATTCCAAGGTATCTCTGTCTCAAAACCAAACAATATTGATATGCAATATTAATATGTCAACAGCAGTAATTTCCTTCAGAGTGAAATTGCCGTGAAGTCTTTTGAAAAATGCACACCTGGTTCCACTTCTTCTATAGTGCCATGAGTTTCTATATCTACCTACAAATAAAAGGAATGGAAATCAGGACTTTCTCATGGAACTTAAAGGATTTTTCTTCATACAGGAAGGACAAAATAGGGTTTGGAGCTAGAGATGTAAATTTGCCTGTGTTTCTATCAAATAAAAGAGAGAAAAAACCCCACAAAACTGACACTTCCAATATCTAATAAACTACAATTATTACATTTTAGGGGCACCTAGAAAGTCCAGAATTGACTGCTGATGCTTAATAAAGGCACTTAATGGGCTACTGAAACTTAGGTACCCAGGAGCAACCTGAATAGAGAACTGAACTTCGTAGAGAAGAATTAAGTTCCCACCACACCACTGGGATTCGTTTAATGGAAACTTAAGATTTAATTAATTTGATTTTATTTGATTTCATTAATTTGATGTTATTTACAGCTTACAGAGTTGCTATGAAGTTGAATTATTTAGAAAAATTAAAAAATAGGGGAAAAATGAATGCTAACTAGAATTATTCTAATTTAATACTAATTATGCAGAGCAGTTTTTTTATAGTGGGCTTAGGTTAAGGGCTTATCCATCCATTTAATATAAACTTTAGGTTTATAACTTACATTAAAATTTAACCAAATATTTGAGTGCTCTAGAAGGTGTCATTGTAAGTATCTCTCAGTACACTCCAGAGTACAAACCAGAAAGGACAGAAAAAAATCCTTTCTAACCCTTAGCCTGTCTGAAAAATGTCATGCTAGATACCCATATCACCAGTAAGAGAGTGAGGAAACACACAGTAACTTGAACTCCTTGCCCAGAAAGTCAATAAATTTCTCTTCCTAAAAACCAGAGCCTGCTCAGACTTCTGCGTCCCTACTAAATCATAAACCACAAAAAAAAAATAAAAATAAAATAAAATCAAAGCATTGCTGCAACTTCATATATTTACTGTAAGACCTCCCAGACTGTGTTAGAAGACGGGAGGAAAATTTGGAAGTGAAAGAGGCGAAGTTCACTGCTCCAGAAGCAATGCTATGACGCATCACTGGGCTTTGGTGGTGAGGAACCTCCCTCCTCCAAAGAGCTTGCCTTTTTTAATCCTATACATTAGCTTTTTAATATTAATTATCAATTTTGCAACAGTGACACCAGTCAGTAATTACTAGTGGTAATTAAATTCAACTGAAATGTAACAAGGGAAATGTCTATTCCAAGATGAATCTGCTTGTGGAACAAAAGCCTTCTACAGCAGCAGGTTAAATAAGACGAGCTACTGTATGTTTCAAATTGGGAACATTCAAACTGACTACACTCTCACTCTCCTTTTAAAGTGTATTAATATGGTGAGGAGTAGTTAATTTTCTAGGTTTTTCAGAAGAGCCCAAACTCATCACAACTAAACTTCTGCACCTTAAAGAAGTGCAAATTGCTCTTGAGCACAATGTGGCCCTCAGCAGTGGCACGCACGATGGGTAAGACATGAAACAGCGGCGCTAATGGTTTAGACTGTGCAAGTATAAGGACTGTAGGAAGAAGAACTGACACAGCCTGACTCTGACCAGTGTCCTCCAGCATGGAAAGTGTCAGACATTTGCTTTGCTGGTGTTTAACACAGCACAAGCACTACAATTCCTTCATAAAGGGGACAGAAGTCCCAGAAACTCTGGTTGACTTGAGGCTGGAGGAAGCTCCCACATCTCTGGGTTTTTTGAAACTGCACTTCCATCTGCACTAAACCCACACAACCAAATAAACAATATGCAGTTACATCCAAAAATAACCTTCTGGTGGTTGCCTAATGGTGATCAGTCAAAGAGCACAGGAGTTCAAGGATTTTGACAGGCTATATGGATGTCTGCTGTAAAGCTGGAGCTGCATGGACCATGCAGCATCAGCTCTTCCCTCATTTCCAAAATTGAAAAATTGATGGCAGCCTGCTGCAACCATGAAAATTAATGCAACTGGTGGACCTGCAACTAATATTTAAACTCCTCCAGAAAAATAACTACTTTAAAAAATAGCCAAACAAAACCCTCTGGAGCAAGGTCTGCTTTTTGATGAAAACTCTTCAGCTTTCTCTTGCTAAATATCTGGCCATTATAATCTTGGCCATGCCTCTAGCGTATGGAGCTAAAATCCTGAGAAAATAATGTTGGTATGTGTCAGGAAACAAAAAATTCTCTTTTGAAAGGAAATAGAAGATTTGGTGAGACCAAAACTTCCATGCAATAGTGAAAATTCCCCTGGAGAAGCTGTAAAATGTCCATGTGCACAAAAATTCTGTTTTCCTTACAGAAACTTTTTGCTAAGCTGCTGCCATAGGAGGATGATACAAGGAGCACCGTGCTGCTACCTCCAACAAGAAGTGTCTGCTGGTGAGTCTCTCGCCACCCACTCAGCCCTCACCAAACTACCTACTCCAAAACGAAATGATCTTTGGCACACACAAGTAAATTGCTGCAGCACAGACATATCTGGACAGTAATTAATCACTTCGAATGCTCAATGTGTTTGGATATAAAATTAAGAAAGTCGAGTTGTTAGAAAATGACAGATTTAAGCACCATCTGGGCTCTGTGGCCACAGTGGCGCGAATTCCAAAGGAAGGCTTAACAGTGCATGATCCGAGAATCCCATCTGTCTCAGCTGAAATGAAACAAATAAATAAATAAACCAGCAGCCTCATTTACAAGGTTTTCTCAAGTTTTCAATCTAAAAATCATCTTGCAATAGGAAAGGATATAGACTTGAAAGTATTACATCTTCAAAATGCATCTCGTACCTTTTACATACATTATTAAAGAATTATACCTCTAGGGAAAATCTCTAGAGAGGTATACCTATATAGATCACACATTGTGAGACAGCATTTCCTACTATGAATATGTCTTCATAGAAATAAAGTGACAGTAAAGAATTTATGTGATAGGACTCTTCCACTGATTTGGGAAAGCCAAAGTGCCATTCTGGCATCCACAACCTCCCTCCTTTCCCAACCCATGGCTCACTTGCACCTGCCCCATGGCAGATCTGCCTGTGGATGAAATGCAATCCCCTCAGTTGCACCTCCCTCTGGCCACCTCACTGCAAGGGCAGAAGCCACTCAAAACAAAGTCACCTACAACTAGTTAACCTGCAGGATGTCTTCAGTAAAACTTGCCTGGCATGGGAAAGGTAAATAAAGAAATCATCCAGGACAGATGAACACTGAATATGAACACAACTGTTTGCCCCAGAAATGCTTAGGCAGGTGGATTTAAGTATAGAGGTGAGGAATACTCTGGTGAAGTTCCTGGGAGTCTGGCCCAAGTGCCACCCTCCACCAGGCTGAGCAGCAGGCAAGTGACCGAACGGACAATGACTAGTTCTCAAGCACCATTGTGCCCCAGTGCTCAGGGCAGTGCTCTCTGTGTCAAGGTGCCTCTTTTGCTCCGCAGGAAAGATGGGACTTTCTATCCTTGGCACCTTCTGCCCTTGGCACATACCCGGACTCCCACACTGGTCCAACCTGTATGGTGCTCACACAAAGGAAGAAAAACCCAAAAACTGGCACCCATCAAAGCCATACCTCTCATCCTCCCCCAAAGCCACATGCTCGCTTTTCCTACTGTTAAGGGAAAAGGAAAGATTTCCATGGACATCTGTGGGTCTCTTCTGAAGTCTTAGAGAAGGGGCTTCTCCAAGGGGTTTGACAGCCTCATCCTCTTCTCTGGCCAACAAGTGACCACCACCTCTCTCACATAGTCACTTTTCACTAAAACTGAGTTCTTCTTCCCATCCTGCCTACCTCCAACAGCTGGAAGAGGCTCCCCAGACATACCAGCAGGAAATATGACCAAAAAGTACTAGTTAGTAGTTTTAGACTTCAATAAAAAATAGCATCATACTGTAGGATATTTCAGCTTCTTTCAAATAGAGACATTTGTATAGAGGCTAAATCCTGGAAAGATTTTTTTTTTTTCAGTATCTAGATTTTACCTTCAGTAAATCTTATCGCATTTGTAATATGGAATATGTGGGTACATTCTTCTGGATCAAGAATGTAGCACTTCTTTGACCCTGTTCTTATGGTGCTATTTCCAGTGTACATTTTGGTATGAGAATGATCTGGACCCAAATGGGTGAGCAAATAGATAATATATTCTGTCATTTAAAATAGCTTTTAAGTAAGTGGCACTAAATTTGCTTATTCTTTCCTTTTTAGAAAATTTGTTGTGTAGTTTGTGGGAGTCTCCTTTCAGAAAACTCATGCAAGCTCCTGTGGGTATCACTAACAGCTCATTGAGATGACAATTCAAATGATGAGTTTCCACATAGCTCCATAAACAAAACTGCCACACACTATAAGTAAACAAACTGTACTACGTTCCACAAAATAAGAATTTGCTACAAATGATAAAGAATAGAAATAGGAAGGGGGAAATGTGATTATTCTTAAATCTTCTTTCAGGAGATGTCTAGCAGGAAGATGATCTCTGCATAACTAGAGAAATTAAGGAATCTGGAGAAAATCACACATGAGACCAAGCTTCTCTACAACAAAACAATGCCAGGGCCTGATGCTGGCAAGCAGCAGGCAGCAGGCACCAGTCTGTGAAAGTCATTCCACGGGAAGGTCTCAGCACCTCTGATGCTTGGGTTTGGTGTCCAGTAAAGGTGAGCCAGCAAGAGCTGCCCTGCTACTCTGCACTCCTCCATTGCTGTTGGTCTGCTACTAAAATAAATGAGATTTACTGCCAAAATGACAGAAGAACAGTAATTGATAGGCAGGCCATGCCCTGGTGATGGGAATGGCAAATGCAGCACTCATGTGCAGAAAGTGACCAGCAGAGCTCACCCTGGCATTCCTAAGCACCTTCCCTAGGAGCACTGTTTATCTGAGACATGTTGAGATGCCCTGGTTTTGGAAGATGACAAAACATGCAAAGTACTAACATAACTTTTGTAATGTACCATTACAATCAACAACAAATATTTTCTCACTAAACACTATTTATGAATTTCCTAGGAGTCAGACAAAAGACATGTTTGTTCTCTCAGCAGAAGTTGCATAAAAATGAATCTGCTTCCCAAAAATGCGCATTTTTTCTCTATAAGCAAACTAGCACATATTTATAAATTTTTCTTTGTTTGTCAGTTTCATCAGCTCCATCAACTTTAAAATAAGATGAAAATGCATCTTTTTTCTGTAGATTTTTGATGCAAAACCCCTGGAGTGCAAAAATAGACACAGAGCACTTCAGATAAGCTGAAAGAAAATATTTTATTTTATATATTCTCATATTATTGTATGGCCCATTAAATATAGTATTTTCACAATACAGTAAATTATGCTATGCTATTAATAAGATACATTTTATTCCTGTATAATTTAGTCTTTATCACTCTGGTTCTTTCTATATTAAGACTATATACTGGGTTTTATATCTGCAAAACTAGTACAGGTTTCCCTGTGAGTGAGTTTTTGTACCAGTTGGTTAAGAAAATAATGAACTCAATCCCCATCACTGCACACCTTCTCAAGGACACAATCCACAGAAAGGGTAAACATTTTCATGTGTTATGGTGGGCAAGCCATGCTTGGTGTGTTCACCAGAGTGGAATCAAATGGCCCACAGGCTACCAATCCATTTGCATTGCATCTGGTATCATCTCCTCCGTTTACAGAACAGCTGTGTAAACTCAAGGGAAGGGAGGGCAGCAGGGATTTAGGCTGGAGTTTAAGGGTGAACACACACAAGAGAGGAAAGAGAAAAGTAGGGGCAGGCAGTCTGGCTGCAGCCAGACAACACTGGGCACCAAGCACCCCTTTCCCACCCACACGGAAAGCAAAAGCAGAGCACCTTGGTCTGTGGGATGCATGTGGGGACACAGTGGAAGCCAGCACCGGGAAGCCCAAGGACAGCACGGGAAAAGCATGGTCCAGCTTTGCCAAATTACTTCAGAGAGGGCACAGTACAAGGGGGTGCCAGAGATAAAACAACTGCTCCAGACAGCAGCCTTTGGACACAGAGACTGCCTGCTTTGAGGCACCACAGAGGGCGGGTGCATCTCCAGTGGGCGCACTCCCCACTCCAGTGGGTGGCTGTGGGGCCAGGGAGCCAAGTGGGGTGGGACCGCCAGAGCTGGGGCAGCCTGTGGGTCTGGTTGAGGGCACATGGGGCCTGAGTACCCCAACAAAAGGGATTACATTTTTTATTTTGGGCTTGAGAATGCTTTGCAGTCCTTGGGTGAACTGCAACCTGTCTGCTCCTTGCAGTTTTTTGACTGGTAAAGGACTTGAAATGCATGCCTGCCTGGTAGTGCTCTGCTCTTCTAGGAGGAATTGTAAATACTTGGAGATTCTTGGAGGAAAGGAGTAAAAATATAATTACCATAAAGGAAAACAATTCAGAGTTTTCCTTATGGGGAATGCCTCCTGCTTTACATAATATTTTATGCAAATTAACCCAAGTTAATTCTAGACACAGGAAAAAAAATCAGATGTTATTAAATGTTCGTTTTGCATTGAATGCTGAAATCGTCTGGGTGACGCTTCTGAAGAGTTCTATTGCAAAAAAGTAAAAACTCAAGCAAGTAAAAGGTAAAACAAATGTCTTTCCTTAGCGCTGAACCCAAATGATGGTGAAATCGAGTTAAACAACAGCATGTGTTGGTGCTAATTTTCACTCTCAGAGGCAAATCATTTCTGAAAGTTCCCAAACTCGCTGTAACGACCCAGCCGATGTTGGCTCCCTCAGACCAGGCACGGCACCGTTTCAGCAACGAACCCTTACAGAAGAGGCAAAGCCACCGAAGTTATATGAAGATTAATAGAAATCCGAACCGCGCTACATCTAAAATAAACAAAAGCTTTTGTAGCCGCGCTGAAAAGCCCATAAAAGTAAACTACAACCTCGGCAAAGCCTTTCAAACTGACAAAACCGGACGGCAGAGGTCAGGGAGGCAGGCGGGTCAGCAAAGCCCTGCCTGCAGGTTTGGGGGTCGCTCCGTCTCCCCGCTCGCCCGCTCACACGGGGGCCTCGCCGGGGCCGAGGAGAAAGCCCACCGCCGCTCCTCCTCCGCCGGAGCAGGAACACTTGAACTGCCCTTCTGTCTCAACAAAACTTTAGTTTGCTGATTGGGCACGAAACAAAAGAAAGACAGCGGGACGCGATTTATAAGGGGGCAGGGTAGGCTGACATGCTATTGTACTCCAGAGGTATCCACAAGCTGTTAATTCCATTTTAACATTGTTAATAAGACTGTTAACACATCTGACTTTGTTTAGAGACTTTGAAAACATCAACAAACTGAAGAAAAAACAAAACAAAACAAAACAAAACAAAAATCAGGAACCCCACCCGCACTAAAAGTAAAATATGATCTTTTCAAACAGCATCAAACATCCAAATGTGGCGCTTCTGCCTGTCCGGACCTAGCAGTGAGGAGGAGATACGGCAGGGAGGCTCAGGGACGTGCATCCACATATTCTTCATCCTCTGGTTAGACTATTTAGCTATTCACATTTTCCAGGCTAAATTCAAAGGACTCATTTCTAAGACCATTGCGGTTTTGAGGAGAGGGAATAAACCTGGACTTCCCCCTCCGCGCACACCTCCTCACCCTCGCTCGCACTTGCACGCAGGCAAATGTGCAGATTTAATCAGTGTGGAATGTTTTAAATGAATAATTGGGTCTGACAGATTTATTGCAGTTAATTTTGCAATAGAATGGAAAAATGTTTGGATCTCAGCCTTTAAAGTATTAGGAAAACAATTAATCCATCACATAACGGAAATTCCTGTATTACACCCTCATGTCCAATTAAATAATGTCAAGTAATCTTACATTGTAAAATGCTGAAAATTGAAGCTCAAATCATTGAGTGGGACATGTTTTAATTTTTTAAGGAAACTTGAAACAAAAATCACGTCAAATTAAAATCAGATGCTTCTATAAAAGGCTTTTTTGGTTTGTTTTATTTGGAGGAGGAGTTGTTTTTAAACGTAAAAGTAAAAAAACCCAGCCTTACTCAAAAAACCAATAATTTCTCTTTTGCTCTCCAGTTTTTGCATCAGGAACGCTGCCTTAATAAGGCAGTCTGAAAGTAAATCAAAAGCTTTGGGATGAAGTCGGCGACCGCATTTTAAAAGACCGCATTCTTTTAAAGCACTTTTAAAGGAGATAACCAGCACTTCTCTTTTCCAGCAGGCAGAGGGGCTGATTCCCGGGTACTTACTCAGACACAACTCTCCGAGACTTCAAGCCGTGTTTTGCTTGAATAACGTCCCGTAGGATCGAGTCCCCAGTTTAGGACTGACTGACAGCAAACTTCTGAGCCTGAAAGTAAGCGGGATTCGTTTGTTTTTGTTTACAGCCCAAAGCTGCTAATGCTGTAAAATTGCTTAATGTCACACTCCATCTCCTTTTTATTAAAAGTAATGTAAAAGGAAAAAAAAAAGAAAGAAAGAAAGAAAGAAAGAAAAAAGCCTGCAAATCAAAGAACTTTTCCAGAATAACAAAACCACCGACTTACAAATGTCTTGCCTGCCCCTGAAATTTGAAACTTGGCAAATTCATCCCATTCGGCTGCTGTACAAAAGGTCCCCGAAGCGTGTTACAGTAGGGACCCGCGATCTTCCCAAATACTTTGACTGTTTCTAAACTAGGGGATGAAGGGCTGCGGTTTCAGGGCTCCCTCAGCTAGAGCGAAATGAAAGCGCTGGTGAAATTTTAATATCGCGGAGGTTTAAGGGGAGTACGTCCGGCTGCTTTTACAGGGGGATTGCCGACGGTCCTGTGGCAGGCGAGGTAGGGAGCGCGGGGACAAAAAGGGATTTGAGCACGTGTCGCTACTAAAAGGAGGCAAAAAAAGAAAAAAAAATTTGGAGGCACTGTAGAAGGAGTAAATATAAAACTAAGGAAATATCCTTCTAGTATGTCAACGGCAAAAAATAACAAACTGAAATATCAGGTCGCATTTAAGGGTAATAAATACTGTAATGACTTGCTGGCACCTTCGTTAAGGCACTGTCGGCATGGCTGGACAGAAGAAAATGGGGATTACACTGAATGAAAGAAGTGTAAGACTTGGCCACCATCGTTCAATTTGTTTTTCCAAATACAACATGCTTCTTATTTTGCTGGTTTCTTACAACCTTGACGTTCTGGATACCCACATTGCCACCCAACTATTTCTGTTGCCATAACAACATCAGAAATTTGTTCCTCGATGTCCTTTTTAATAAAAAAATTTTGGGACTTGGGAGCTTTTAAAGACGGGACAGTTTCTCAATTTAGGCAGCTCACACCTTTCTCACAAGGAACATATTTGTTTCTGTTTCCCTAAAGAAAAAAAAAAAAAAAGGTAATTTGAAAGCGATGCCTCCCCCTTCCCCCCTTGTCTTTGGAAACAGGCCTGTTGCTATAAACAGTTTTTCTGGGGGACTTATATTTTCAAGAAACAGGCAACCTACAGCAGCCGGGGGACCACCTCCCAAGGCTTACAGAAAGGAAAGGAGTACTGTACATGCAGCCCAGCGTCTGAAATAATGGCCAACTTTTCACCACCTATCCACAGGATGGGTTTTAAGATCTACAGAAATTAAATATACAACCAAAAATTACTAAGGAAGTGTAATAATGCTGTAATGTTTTGTATGCTGTCACTTAGGAGATCCTCATCCCTCCCTCAAGGCAACTAGAGCTCTCTTAGAGAGCTGCTCCTTGGCATGGCTAATTTTTTTTTTTCTTTCTCAGAGCAGCTCAGAATGAGTAGAATAAGAAAAACAAAAACAAAAACAAAATCAAAAAACCACCAAACAACCCCTGGCTCTTTACCATTAAATAAATTGGATTCCCAGCACAAACAGCAAAACAATGGCCAAGAGGATGTGACTAACAAACGCCGAGGGAAGAGTCAAGCTGCCCTCTCTTTGCATATGCAGCCAAACAGAAGTCATTGGGGTTGGGATTCTTTCCCTTCCTATTTAACATATCTGTGCATTTCAATAAATTGAGATGAACAATGCCCGGCTTTCAAAAGTTGCAAATTACTGGGAATACATTGCAAAACGTGAATAGCCCATAACATTGGGAGATGTTTAAAAGTATTTTTCTTTGGTTTTTTTTTTTTCTTTGTTTGGGATGGGGTTTTTTTGTTTCGTTTTTTGTTTGGAGTTTTTTTTTGGGGGGGGTTGTTTGGTTTTGATTGGCTTTTAAATTGTTTTTTTTTTTGTTTTGGGTTTCTTTGGGGTTGTTTTTTTTTTTTTTTTTTGGTTGGTTTGGGTTTTTTTTATGAGAAAAAGAAGAGGCAGAGATAGTAATGCTCTAGGAAAACAATCCTAGACTAGGAAAAAGTGTGTCCGTGGGATATGCAAGAAACTTCAAGGGATAAAAATGGTTGGAGTGTGTATTTTGCAAAAGAGCAAATATCCATTTATCTCACTGGCTGGTCCAAGCCAGACAGGATGTTCTTGCTCATGTTTTTTTTTTTTTTTTACCAAGATGTAAATATTTCTTGTCCTCGCTGCCGATGGCAAGCAGACACCTGCACACCTGCACCTCGAAAGGAGAAAATTTCCCCTTTTTGCTGTTACCGGTGGCATTTCCATAGTTGCTAAAGCAGCGTGATGGGAATCGAGCCCTTTCCGAGCAGCCGCTTTGGCAGCACAAGTCGGAGGGCGCCCGCCACGCTCAGGAGAAGGGAGTGGAATACTTCCCACGCGGGGAAAAAAAAAACCAACAAAAAACCCCCAAAACAAACCAACTCAACAACCCCCTCGTTAAAAACCAGACCAAACCAAAACTCGAAAGCCAAACCCACACCACCCGACGCTTTTAAACGGCGATATGTCTATGTGGAAATGTCTCTTTTTCGGACGCTCCGTGGGGTGAGGCGCTCCCTGCTCGCTGTGGGGTGACCCCCGCGCTGTTCCGGGCCCGGCGCCCACGCCACGCCGGGCGGGAAAGCGGGGCCGGGGCGACACCCACCGGCCACCCCGCGAACTGCGGCCAGGGCCGCCCGCCCCGACGGGCACGGCCGGGCGGGATCCGGGCAGGGATGAGGCTAGGAATCCAGGCAGAGATGCGGGCCGGGATGTGGACAGGGATGCGGCCAGAGGCAGGCAGGAATGTGGGCTGTGGCAGGCTGTAAACTGGGGGGGGGTAGCGAAGGGGCGGGCAGAGATGCGGATGGGGCAGGCTGGGATTCGGTCAGGGTGCGGGAAGGGGCAGAGAGGAATGTGTACAGGGGTGCGGGCAGGGGGCAGGCAGGAAAGCCATCAGCTCAGCATTCCTGGCTGGCTTTAGATCTCCACAATTGTTCCCCCTTCCCTCCCGGCGGGTTGAGGAGGGAAGCAACGACTTCAAAGAGGAAACTTTCTGCATGAGGCAAAGACGAGAGTTGTTGTGTCTCTCCGTTACCCGGACTATTACTGTTATTAATATTTCAGTACTCTCGTTCTTCTCTTTCTCCCTCTTTTTTTTTTTTTTTTTTTTTTTTTTTTTTTTTTTTTTTTTTTTTTTTTTTTTTTTTTTTTTTTTTTTTTTTTTTGTCAGCTTGCTAATGAAGCTGTTGTTATTCCTGGGAAAGGAGAAGGCAACACGCAGTGAGGGAGGCGTGCACACCGATAACTCCCTTTCCAATTTGTTTTCCCCTGAAGAAAATGGAAAATATCTCCGGTGAAGGAATTGGCCAGCAGCTCTCTCTGGATCCTCAGCTCCCGCCCTCTCCCCGAGGGGCTCTGACAGCGGCAGGGCTCCGGGGTGAGCCTCTTCAGCCCCAGGCCAACCCGCAGCACCTTCCAGCACCTTCTGTCTGAGCATTTTCAAAGGGCTGCACAAACACTAGTTAATTACCCGTGCTCCGTATCTGTGCAAACGGGGACCCGGGGATCCATTTTACAGATGGGGAGCTGCTTGCACGAGGAGAGCCAGTGAGTCACCAAAGTCGAGAGAGAAATTAAAATACCAATTTTCTCGTCTTTAAATATACATCCCATTGACCACTTTACCATTCCAAGGGAAGCAGAGGGACAGGCTGATGGAGAAATTAATTCCCCATCTTGCATTCAGCCTAGAGACACAAAAGCCTAATAGTGGCATAACAGGCAGCTTCCCTCACATTCACACCCTTTTGCACCGTGTGTTTTACCCTCAGATGCTTTACACAGTCAAAACAACACCACAAAAGAATTAAAAATCATTAGGAGGAGAGGAAAACTAATTTGAAAAATATGGGAACACTCATAGCTGCTCAACTGAGCTTTTAACCAGCTGAAGAGCCAGTTCGGTATAGAGAAAGGAGAGGGATGTCCCTGGTGTTAGGAACTACAAAAGAGGAGACTCTAGCATCAATACAGGCCAGAGTGCAGGAGACAGAGATGGAAGACAAATATTCATGGGAGCCGTGGGGGTGAGGTGGGGTGGTGTCACGGAGATAGATTGGGACCAGATTTTCCAGGGCAACTGAAGACGCAGACAGGCACCTGGCAGGATTTTCAAAAGCAGCTGAGCAAGATAGGTGCCTAAATCCCACCAATTTCAGTGGATGGGAGGATGTCTAACCTGTTTATGCTCTTTTGAAAATCCTATTAAGTGCCAGCTGCATGTTTAGGAACCCAAACACATTTGAAAATTTATTGTAAGGCTCCAGGATGGATCAATTTTAAGAGCAAAATGTTGTTGGGATGATGTCAAGAATTAGAAAAACAAAGCCAGATTCCTTCTCTGTCCAAAAATTAATCTGGTGGTTAGGAAATAAGAGAGTACTTCACAGAATTACTAGGTTGGAAGAGACTTCTTTCTATTTTAAGAAATAAATTTGCATCTTCCCATTTAGCCATCCTCATTTCTAGCTCCTCTTTGTCTTTCATAATAAACCAACTGGAGTGAGTAGGGATTTAAGGCAGAAAACAAGCGGTGCTGCCAGGCTCCTGACACAAGTGTGCTTGTGGCAGTGCTGGGGGGACACACAGATGGGTGCAGGGGGGACAGGTAGTGCTGGGCTATGCAGTGAGGCAGCAGGGCTGCGGGGAACGCTGCTGGGACAGCGATGTGTCGCTGCAAATGCAGGGAGGCAGGAGACAACAGGCAGGCATCCGGGAACAGCTTTGCCATCATGCTCAAATGCAAAACGATGTGACTGAGGACGTCGGGTGACGTGCCTTTACTTTCAGGGGGTGCTTTGGGGCAACTCAGATAAAGCAGTATGTTACCGTGAAATAGCTGTACATGGCATGTACCTCGTTAAGAATCTCAACATTGATAACAGATTGGTTTTGGTTTTTTTTCCTCAGAATCAAGGTGTTTTTTTCCAGCGTGGATTTTCTTGTAAATTTTGATGTTCTTATTTATATTTTTTTGAGAACTGTTAAAACAGGACTGCTGAGGGACCGCCAGACTTTCCCATGAGTTCACTTTAAATATTTAGGTAGCAGCTGTCTCTTGATCACTGATGAGCTTTAAAATCCACAGAGTAAAATCTCAACAAACAATTGTGTAATGATAGAGACTTTCTGAAAGAGTCTACAAAAAAATCCCACTATTTTTAAAGCATCTTAGCGCCACCAGTTAAACTGACACAGCAAACCCATTGTGTTTTGCGCCAGTTTTGTTTTGCTCTATACAGCTGTGTTTTCACAGATGCAAAACCATGTGTCTTCAGCAAAAGGTCTACTCTTCCCTTCAGATGTGAGCGAAGATCAAAGGTTCAAACACAGAAATACAAGCTCCTTTTCCCTTTGAAACATGTTTTTATTTTTTGCAGTGGCTCTACACCAGAATTTCCATCTGTTGTCCTTATGCAGTGTACAGGTTAACTTTAACAGCCGGGTTTGTGATGCTGTTATCTCAACCCAGAAGCACAGAGATGAATCACTCTCACATGTAGGCTCTGAACATCTCACCAAACAGCAGAAGCAGAGTTGCCTCAGAAAGCCATCACTTTATGGAGGTGGTGGTTCAAGGAGACTTGTTCCTTCCTTTCCAACAGAAAATTAGGAATTTCCTGAATATTATATAACTATGATCACACATAAAATTCTCTAGCCCTAATCTCTGTTGTAACAGAACGGTGTGATTCCTTTAAATGGCAGTGTGTCTCTGTAACACGAGAGACTTCGGCCTACGGCGTTTAGATAGTGTCACTTGACATTTTGTCTCTCCTTCTCCACCAGGTCAGCTTGGAACAGCCTCGGAATTAATGTTTTCCTGGAATCACAGAATGGCTTGGTTCAGAAGGGACATAAGAGATCCTGGCTGGTTGGAAAGGGCCCTGCGTTGCTGCTGTTTCCGCGACTCGCAGGGAACAATTTATCTGTACTTCACAATAGCGTGATATTTAATAAATTATTAAATTAACAAATAGGTAAATAAAGAGTAAAGTGTTGGCGGCAGCAGTGTCCGGTGAACAGCACTGAGGTGCCGGCAGAAGCTCCGTGCTCCGAGTAGGCCCCGGGCCGGGCGCGGCCGCTCCGCCGGGCCGGCACTGCCATCTAGCGGCGCCCCTGCCCCGGGCAGCGCGGCCGGGCCCATACCGCGCCCGCCGGCAGCCGCCGCGGACAGCACTGCTTCCCAGCCTGGAAAACAACCACGAGCTGCGAGGAGACAGCCCCGAAGCTGCAGGTGAAGCGCGGGACAGGGTCCGTGTCCCGTCCGGAGTGAGGCAAGCCCCGGCGAGGAGCTGGAGCAGCCCCCGGCTGCCTCTCGCCCCCGCACAGCTGCGCAGGTGTTTATGGCGCCGCCATGTCCTAATTCACGCTATTCCAGGTGTGGGGAGCACACGCGAGCCAAAAGAGGAGTCGGCACCGCAGCTGCCACCACGGAGGTCACTGGGGCGGGCGATGGCAGTGTGAGCCCCTCCGTGCTCCCGGCAGCACTCATGCCGTCAGCAGAAGCCACAGCTGGCATCGCCCAGGCGTGTGGCTTTGTTTGCACAATGTCTGGGCCATCCATGTCCGCTCGCAGAGGATCGCCTGAACCCTGGTGTACAGTGCGGGCCGCTGGGTTGCCCGACACTTAGAGCAAGCTGGGTAAATCCTCACCCCCAAGTAAAGCAAAGGCGGTGCAATGATTTCACATTTCACCCCTTGCAGAGACTCCTCATGAGATGGAAATGTCAGGGGAGAGTTGGTGTTGGGCTCCACTCCCGAAAAGCAGGACAGGTGGGGGGCACAGCCAGCACCTCTCTGGGCACAAGGCAAAGGGCAAACATGGCATCACACTAGGCCACACCAGCTGTTCCTCCTGGAATTCCAGTCACATGGCTTGCGCAGCCTGCTGGGATGGGATCATCATCATCAGAGCTGGTTCCTGGTTCCATTTGCGGCTTCAGCAGCTAGGATTGCTACCAGAGGATAGATGCCCCTGCCCATGGTGATGGGAATCTTGTCCGAACTCCCCCTTATGCAGTGGCAGCTCTGTGATAGCAGGATGCACACCAACCCCCTCCTTCCACAGCATGTCTTCCCTGCAGCAGCCCAGCAAGAGCAAATCTGCACATTTTATGGGCCTGCATTGAAGGCACATAAGGCTTTGGATTAGACTTGCTCAGTACTTTAATGAGTATTAAATTAGCTTTGGCAGCAGCAGAAACCCCCAAAAGCATGCTATGCAAATTACTCACTTTGAGAAAAACACACGGCAATGTTGTTATTTGGAGAAACCAGCACAATCATGGAAGAATAGCTCATCAGTAACTCTTCCTTTGAAAAACATCTCCAATGGGCACAGTAGGATTTAATTTCTACTTTTTATTGGAGAAAAAAACCTCAACAGTTAATAGACTTTAGCATTGGCAAAGATAATTGCCAAGTACAGCTTTTGTGAAGTTCAGCCCTTCTTGTTTTCTTCTGCCTAAGTCCCTCTAAATATGCACGACAAAGACAATGCCACGGTTCCAGAGTGGAAAAAGAGCAGAAACGAGCATTTGCCAAAGAATCAGATGGACACCTGTATTTCTGTCACCAGATTTTCAAGTTTTTGTACATCCTTTAAAAAATATTTTTGTAAAACCCAGCATGTATTGCTGTTTGCTAACATAAATCAAATCTTACAAGTCTTTCAGAAACAAGATTGCAAAAGGTGTGATCTTTTCTTACTCTGCACCTCCAGTTGTGGGTAGTTTTGCCCCTTACAGTAACACCCAATGTTGAGGGGTGCAGTAATTCCCCATTTCACAGGGGCTATGACTTCAGCATTTTGTTTCCCCATGACCTCTTTGCAAATCGGAAGGGTACAGCCTACAAACTGCTGCTGCAGAATCTTATCACCATCTTACTGCTGCCTACGAACAACCTCCAGGAGTACTCTAAAGCCATTACTCACTAGGGCTGGTTGATTTNGAAACATTCACATTGGAAATATGGTTTTGATTTTAAAAAAAAAAAAAAAAAAGAAAGAATAAATTAAAAAAAAAAATCCAAACCCACTGTCAAAGCTATTTTGCTATTCCAGTCAAAATTGGGAGGCAAAGAAATATAGGCATAGCCAGATCGATTGTTTTCATTTCACTGGCCCTCTATTTTCAAAAAGGCAACTAATATAAAAAAGGAAATATGAAAATAAGAAAAAAAGGGAAGAGAGAGGAAGGAAAGAAAGAAAAACAAAAGGAAAGAAACCCATTAATTTTTCTTTAAACAACAGAAATATCAAGAGGAAAAAAGTGTCCTTTTCCAAAACCCTGGATACTTTGCTTTACGTTTATCAGTCAGCTTGAATGTTATCTAAACAGAGGGTTTGTAGCGATGTAGCCCATCAGTCAGAGGATGAATTTGCTCTTCATGGAGACATGTAAAAAACAAACACTTTTATTATGATGAGATATGTGTTTCCATTGACTGAGTATCCATGTGGGAGGAAAGCCTATGCAGTTCAGCTGGGAAGAGGGAGAAGAGGAACATGAAATGCTTTCCAGGGAGCTCTATGCTCAGCAGAGGCCATAAAAGGTATACCAGCAGGACACCTACTGCTTTCAGTGATTGAAAGCTGCAGGCAGACATCCTCTTCTGAACCTAACCTGGGACAGCATCAACCTGGGGTGCTTGGGATCACCCAGGTCTGGATGCAATTGCCTCCAGAGCCGCGCTGGTGGGAATGGACTGCATCAGTGCCCCTGTGAGCCCTATTAGCGTGTATTGAACTTCTCCCAGGCAGACATACGGGAGCCATCGCCTCTCCTGGAGCAGCAGTGAGGAGGGGAGCAGTGCCACTCTCAACCAGCATGGCTGGCTCCAAAGTGCACAGATATGACCTAGCTACCAGCTGCTGTTCCAGGACATCAGTTCCAGTTAACAAGCTCGAGATGAGCATTTTACTTCTAGGCCATGCTTTTGCATAGCTCAAGCACAGTTTTGCATGCTTTCTCTGCAATAATTAAAATTGAGCTGTGAATTCCCTTCTCTCACACAGATTAATTTTCATTTCAGTACCAATTAGTAAAGGCTCAACTTTAGGGAAACTGTTGCACAGCGTAGCACCAAACGAAATTCCTCTGTTTCTTATAATTCAAACAGAAAGCCTTAGTGCCTCTTTGTTGTGAGAACAACCTAGATCAGAGAAGTGACAACTCATCTTCACAAAGACAGTAATGTGAGAGCCCACTATCTGAACACAAGGTTGTAATTCAACATGATTAAACAGCCTTTTTGCTGTAGAAAGATGTAAACGATTGTTACAATCATGACACTCGAGTCTTTCCTCAATTGCAGACTTCTTGTGTGCTAATTTGTTAGTCCAACACTCTGGTTTTCCAATAGCAGGGGGTCTGCATCAGCAATGTTGATCTTTTTGTTATCAAAACCTCTCAAACCTCCACATCTAGTGAGCTCTGCACCTGAGCACTGGAGAGGGGTAATCATTGCCTAGAGCTTGAATTCATTCTTCTAAAATTTGGAATTTGCAACCACAGCAGACTGGAAAAAGTAGCCATTTTTCACCATGAAGCCTGCAGAAAGTTTTGTTTCTCCATTAGCACAGCAACATCATTCTCCACATTCAGCTTCCCTCATGGAAGTGGGCTATTTACAGTGGGATCATATTGTGGCCTAAGTTGCCATATATAGTTCTCAGTTTCTGTTGCATGCTATTCTCCTGCAAGCAGGGAAAGGAAATGCCAGGACTACATGTCCATTTCAGGTTAAAGTTCTAAGAACTTTACAATGGTAACAGGCAATTTCAGAGAGTGAGGCTCTTCTGCAGCAGAAAGCTTCATATCACCTGCAACGGCCCTGCTGCTCTTGGGCATCTTTAGTTGCAGAGATTCCCCCTGTAAGAAAAACCCAGAAGTGTCATAGCTCCACCAACTATATTCAGATGTTAGACAGTAAATGGGACTCTGGCAGGCAGCAGCTCCTGTGATTTGCTCATAGTGGGGCTCAGACATCGTGACGAAAAGCTGCAGCAGAAAGGGGCCCTAAAGGTACTGCAATCCCCATTTCCTTCCACTTCCTGCAGTCCTGTTTTCTGTTCCCTGCTCTTAGGATGACAAAGCTCCCATCTGCCTGCCCTGGCTCTGTGCTGAAGAAGCAGCATGGCACCATTCCACCCACAGACAGTGCCAGGTATGGACTATGCTCTGGGGACAAAAGGGGCAGAGGCCCATGGCCCAGCGACCCCAGGCCACGCTGAGGAGAAAAAACACCTGTGCAGAGGACACCGACAGTGCATCAGTGCCCAATATCTTGGTACCATATGCATATTGGTCAGTGAAATATTGCAGCACTACCTGCACATTGGCCCCCAGAGCTTGGTGCTCTCCAGCTCGGAAGCCATGCTGACAAACCATGTGGGGTCCAGTATAATTTCAGGCCAAAATCTCCTCTTAGCAATCTGCAAAAAAACCCACTAAAACACTTCTGCAAAGACTGTGAGGTAAACTAACAGAAAGTTAGGAAATAGCCAATTTAACTTTTCTGTGTAATCTAAATGCAGCCCTCAGGGCACACAGTTTATGAAACTCTCTTCAATAATATATTCCCGCAGAGATGTTCTACAGGACAGACCTTAATCATGACTGATAAGAAAGATTATTGTCTGTAGGAACATGAGAGGTTTTTTATTTGTTTGTGTGTTCATTTTAAGGTTTTTTAAGGTCTTGCCCTTCCTGGCGGACACACAGAAACGCTGCTCACTGGCACACAGTTACATATTCAGTGCATCTGAGGGGGATGATCCACAGAAGCCCAAGCATGACCTTTGAGGACAGTTTATGAGACTCAACCAAAAGCTAGTTTTTTTTACTGTATCCAATACTGGATTAATACCAATTACTTTGATAAATAATTGGAGCAAGGATGGAAACTGGGTCTGCCCCATAACAAGTGGTGCCCTCTACCTATTCTTCTAGGAAGTCATGGTTTAACCCATTATTGGTTAAAGCAGTGTTTTGAAAATTCAGGCTTGAATAACCTCAAAAATAGGAATGAACTCATGCCACTAAGCAACTTCTAAAGTAAGAGGATATTCCTGTCAATGTTTTTGTTTCTGTCCTCTTCTGGAAGGGTCTTGCCTAATTAGGTCAAATTCCAAACTGCTTTTGGATGCAGTAGTTTAGATAAGTGACTCTAACATGAAGGGCTAAGAGCTCTGAATCTTGAGTGGAAGAAACAACTTTCCTGAAAGCCACAGTAAGGATACTAAATCCATGAAAAGGCTGTGATTTAAGGAATGATATTCTGCAGTACTTCCCCTTGTCTAGGTTTAGGTGATTCCCTGCTCACTTAGAAGGGTAAATATTTCCACCTCTTCTCAAGTGTAGTGAAGTCAACTGCCATGATGATCTGTGAGTCTCTTTAGAAGTTTCTACTTGGCACAGAATTAAAATTATTTGGATGTTCAAAACTAAAATAGTGCAGGTGAAGAGAGATCTCTACTTCCCTAATTGTAAGCTGACAACAAAGCACCCAAATTTATGGGACACTCATGCCTTAGCTCCTATTTGTAAAACAGAAGTAATACCAGCCCTTTTTATTGTGAGGGTTTTCTGAAGATGAATTAATTAATGTTTGTTAAGCATTCAGATATTTATAGCAATAAGTGCCATAGAAAAGCTCATAAGGAAATTACCAATTCTGTCTTCACAGCAGGGTTTCAATAGTGTGCAGTAAATAAGGCCTAGGGCTACACATTGAAAAATTAGGAGAAAACAAAATATTGAATAACTGCTCATTAACTCAGCATCGTCCATCTTGTTCACTAGCTGAGGCAGGGGTCCTGTGGAAAAAGCTATGTGTGATCTTAATTTTAAAATACTGTGCTACCAAGCAAATATATAAGGGAGCTGAACTTAACTCCATCAGCTTTCTTAATTTCGACATTTCCTAGCTTCTGAATATTTTACTCTCCAGCCTTAATGAAGCTGCTTTGAGCTGCTGCAAGACTTTGCCAGGTCCCCTTACAAAAGAACACTTCTAAGAATGCTGTGTGCAGGGAGATACAGAGGCTGAAAGAATGCCAGAATCATAAAAGAAAACAATGTTAATAAAGCAAATTTTTGTTCGAGTCTTTTAAAAGGCAAGAAAATACCAGTGAATCAGCTTACATGTCACAATAGTATGCAACCAATGGGAATTTCCAGAGGAAACGTGGTCAGAGAGAGTATTTACATACTTAAACCAGATTTGGCCATCAGCGTTTAATAATGCAGGCTTCCATGCAGTTGCTTTCTCCATATCAACATTTGGATGTGATCTGGAAGTTAAGTGCCTTCCCAAATATTAAGTGCTGGAAATCAAGATTACTTCAATAAAACACTGAAAGCATTTAGAGCTTAATGATTCCTTATCTGCCAGGGTCCATGGAAAAGGTGAGTGGAATATTAAGGATATGTTAAGAGCAGAGCAGGAACATTGCCTTGGCATGAGTGCTTCTGGCAGGAGGACTGCACAAAACAGGCTGGAGGAAAGTATCCCTCCATACAGTCATTTTCAGAGAGGGACACTTGTGAGGACACATAGCAACAAAAATATTTGTCTGTTGGACAGAAATCACCAAGCCCTAGGTGTGACTGCAGTAGCATCTAATGTGACAGTGGATTTATATGTGACATAACCTTAGCTAAAACAAGACAAAACAAAATTTAAAATAAATTGAATATGTAGCCTGGAAAAAAAAGAAAAAAAAAAAAAAAAGGAAATACAACTACCAAACGAATGTATATTTACCTATTGGCAAAGTCCTCTAGGTTTTTGTCAGATATTTAATCCCACTAAGTTTTTTGTTCAAAAGAGAAAAGGGATGGTTTAGGAAAAAAGACAAAACCAAACAACCCCAAAGACTTAACAAAATGTTAAGTGCTGATTTGCATTAAAAAAATTAGGTGGGAATACAGTGTATCTTGAGAGAAACAAACTCTAAAGGTAGTGTATATAGTAACAAATTCAAAGGTATGAAAAGAAGGGGCAATGGGAAAATAGCATTTTTCATTTTTGCGCCCCTTTGCATCTGCATTCATTAACTAAGGCTTTGTAATTTTTGGCTATTTTTTTCTTCCATCACAAAAAAAAGAAAGAAAAATAGTGGGAAAACCAAAAGATACTTGTCATGATGGTAAAATGCTAATTCTGCTAGAAATACTTGCTTATTATTTTTATCTTGAACATATAAACCTGTGGGGAAAATCTCAAGGATATTTTTAAACTGTGCATCATAAACGTTTTAACATTTGCTTGTTGAGGAAATTTTTGCAGTGAAAAGTTTCTCTAGAGAGAATATTTACAATATTAATTTAATGCCTTACTTTGTGATTCCTCCTCAAAGGGAAAAAAAAATCCCATTGGCTTCAGAGCAAGCAAATTGATTGCTTACAATGAGATAACTGCAATGAAGATTCAAATGATACACTTTTGCCAGGGATTGTGTTTCTTTTGTACTACCTTTCCAGAATTATGCTAATTAAATATCTACTAGAATGCCTTTCAATTAATTAACATATTCTCTCATATTCCTCGTTTTACAGTAGCTTTTAAAAATAACTAGGTAATAAATTCAAGATCCCAGGCACCTGATTCAGCGGCAGGTTGCATTGTGCTGAGCGACACAATTTCTTGTCTACACTAACAGTGTGAGGAGTGAGGGAATTGTGTTGTCCTTAGCTTTTTTTGGTCGTATGTACCTTTTGTGGTGTGTCAGCCTTTATGTGATCTTTGAAACCCAAGGGGGAAATCCCAGACAGCCTGAAGCCATAGGGAATTGTGCATTGCCTTCAGCCACCCTGTGATTCCATTTCCCTCAAAGCCTTCTTTTCTTCGGACTGTGTCGCTTTTAGCAGCACCAGACACCCAGACACTGTTCCCAACCACCAGACCACCACAAAAGACAGGACAGTGAAAACTACATTAAAGATTTCTTCAACTGGACTTCAGCCTTAACTGGTGTGACTGTCCAGCTTTTCACAAGGTCAGCTTGGCAAAGCACCTGGAAACGTTTGCCTTCAGCAGCGGAGACAGCTCAAAGCAAGGCCTTCAGAGCCCCAGCCACTTCCAGCACACCATTGTCTTGGGCTGGTGGCAAAGCAGCATCCGTGGCAAATAAATAACGCTGCCAGCAGTGCAGCATGCGGGGAGCAAACCTGCCCTGCGCCGCGCTCAGCGCAGGCACGCGCGGCCCCGCGCACGCAGCCCCTTGGTGCTCGGAACATGGACAGACTGAGGAGCATCTGTGCTGGAGGGGGGATATGGAACAAATAAGTAATTGCTGTTTTTACTAAGTAAAGCAGAAAATTACAGCATATTAACAGCCAAGTGTGTTTGTTGCCTGGGAAGAACCATTTGTGTTCCAGTTTGGGCATTTTTATTCATCTGAAGTCTGTGCCTCAAAGCACATTAAAAACATTTGAATTATTATTGTGAGTTTATGTTCTCATATGGATTAAAAGTGTATAAATATTATGGGGGATGGGGAGAGAAGTAAATAAATTCAAAAAAATGTTCTGTATTTTTAGCATTGGAATCTGGTGGTGGATGCAGTTCTGAATTAATACCTTAGAAAGCATATAATTCTTTTTAGAGAGCATTTCTTGCATTAAAAATGTGTTCTGGTTTATCAGAAAAGTGTGTGGCTATGTGTATGTTCTCTTAGTCACATTCAGCTCTCTTCAAAAAGACATCCACCAGAATAGCACTCTTTAGGGACAGTGTTTCAGGGTTGACAAGAACATTAAACCATATTATAATTATCTCTTCAATGAAAACACGGCTTTGTAGTGGAGGCAATGCATGGTCCTCAAGGCGAGTGTTATTAGGCTGTATGTGTTTTCTTGGAAGGAGATTCATGGAAAGAAAAAAGCTTTATAATTTACTGCAAGGAAAAAAATACAGAGTACATGTCATGCATAGCAAAAAGGATTTTACAAAGAAGGCACTAAGTTGAGTGCCTCACTTATCTTCAAGAATGCTTCTACATAATAAGTGTGGAGATCGGTTTAACACAAGTGACAATATAGATATAACACACACATACAATTCTCTGTGACCACTCATATAGATAACTGCAAAAAAATTGTCTGTAAAGTAAGGTAAATATAAAGCAATTGCCTCCTGTGATATAAATGGGTTCTGTCTCATTCTTTCAGAGGTCACCACTGAATAGAATACATTCTTATGGCAGTGCAGATAACAAAATCTGTTATTCTTAATGTGAATACAAGGATTTTCTAACCCATCTTCCACATTCAAGATATTGTTTTCTCAAATTAATCTGAAATGATAAAGTATGAGTTCTGAAACAGCAAGCAAAATTACAAACTGCACCAAGAAGATTCTAATATGTTCATAAATTACCATAATTAATATGCATATCTTAAACATACTATCCACACATGCACATTTGGATTTATTCACATTAAAAAAAAATCCCGTGGATTTTTAATACTTTTGCAAATGCCTGAATTATTTTAAACCAGGAATTTTCTTCTTGTTTGTGAAAATGAGATTGCAACTTTGTTTTCTTTAGTATGCGGATAGATTTAAATTTTTTAAAATGTAATGAACTAGAGGAAGGAAACAAATAATGTTAACCCACAGCAATATATATCCTGAACACAGCAAACACCAACAATATTATGAAAATCTTGTGTTAATGGCAATTAAGTGTAAAGCTGTGGCATTTCAGTTGTGTGCAGGCAGGTCCAGGCATACGCAGGCATAAACACAAAAGACAACAGCCCCACTAAACAGCTACCAAAAATATATCCAGTTGGCCTAATACTAGACACAACAGCTTGAGCATTCGTAGGAAAAAAAAAGTCAGAAACTCACCAAATCTTGGTTTTAAAAGCATGCTAGGTATCCAGAGAGAGAGCATTCGGAACAGTCAATTACTTTCACATTTTGTCCCAGGACTTTAAAAGTTAAAGGCATAGTTCTGCCAATTGTGAGATGCCCCATCCAGCACAGACCACCCACAACTACTGATTTTCCATCTGGTGAACAAAACAGACATCTCCCTAATTATTTTTAAAAAGGTTTTTTTTTCTAACATACTTCCTTTATTTGTCTGTGACCTGGAACTTAATGGAAAACCTGGTAGATGCCAACCTCATTTCTTGTAATGAAGCATCTTATTTTCCCTACTTTAAGCATGCTTATTTAAAGGCTATTTAATAGAAAGTTATTACCTAAGCTGATCTTTGATAGGACCTAAATTACTAAATAGTTTGAAATTAGAACAACTTTATATCGAACCCTAAACATTCTAGTTAAATATTAACCATTAAAAGTCCTTCCCTTAAAGCAGCATATTAAAACAGGAAGCAATGAGGTTTACAGTCTCATATGCTGGGTTCCCATATTGCCAGTGTCAAAATTTATGCCTTTTTTCAGCAATATGGTTGCCATTGCCAGCACCACACTTATAAATGCCAACTGTAATTAAAATCTGGCACCTTATACAAGCATTAAACATGCTTACAGATTAAAAAAAAAAAAATTCTTTATTTTAAAATACTCATTGCAGCATATGCAGGCTTAAAAAAAAGTTCTTCTGCCAGTTTTAGAAACATTATGTGCAAAAAAAATCAAGGTCCAAGTTGTCCTGAAAATCGGTCCAGCGAAACCTAAATACTGTGCTAAATTTCACAGTGGATGTATTTGAGGGAGGGCTGGCAAAATCTGGATTTTCACTTGAAAGGGGCTGCAAAGAAATAGTATATTTAAAAATCTGGAGCCTGGGCAGACACACAGGGCAGGTAACACACAGCCTTTATCTCGGCGCCCTTTCCACTGGCGGTTACAGTTCAATAAAGATGCAAAGCCTCATCGCTGTCACGGTGAATGCCCAAGCAAGGCTGTGGATCCCAGAGCCCAGTAAGGGAGGCTGCAGAGAACAGAGGCTGAGATTAACCCGTAGCCTGTTCATCTTAATAGTTTTGGGGATGTAAACATGATCATCTGGGCTTTTCATCCCTTAAACACCCGTCATTGCTGCATTGCTGTACCTCCAGTAGTGAGCACGAGGCTGGGTGGCCAGTTAAGAAAAATGCTCTCCTAGGCTTGTCAGCAACAGAAGTGATCAGCAGGAGGCTCCTGGAGGCTCAGGACACACACAGGGCTACCTTGGGAAATAACCTGGGGGAAAATGGGGAGCTGGGGGAAACAAGCCATTCTACCCAGCAAAATGTCCAGTCATAAATTCCTTTTCTACTTACTAGTGTACTACTTCTAAGCTACACAGCTGTCTTATGGACCTGCTGAAGATGAGGAACCCATGTTCATGAGAGCTTAAAACATAAGGAAGCTACCCAGGCACACAGCAGCAGGTGCACAAATGGGGTGCTGTAGCACCCTGACATTGCTTCTTGGTCTGGCAGCACTGCACCAAGCACTGGTCTCTATTGTTCCAGTCATTCATCTTGGCTAAGAGGTTAGGAAGAGTCATTCAGCCACCCTGTCAAGTAGGTTGCTGGAGAAGGACCACATCTCAGAAACTCAGCACCACCTGGGGACTCTGTTTGTGGGGAATTGCTGAAATTATTTTTAAACAGCAACTGAAAGCAGTGTTTTTTCAAAGCAATTTGATGACAGGTTATATGAATTGGCATTTACAGGAACAGCTTCCAACGTGACCAGTAGATGGAGAAGAACCATGATGGCTCTGTCCCAGCGTTTGGGACACCAGAGACCAAAGGCAGCAGGACTCAGCAGCGTCTCTGCTGCAAAGGCGAGATGACCGAGACACTCCATCGTGTGCTCCATACCTCATTCTGCTGGTGCCTGAAGCAAGGTTTTTTCTCATGATCCTATCAGCAGAAGAGGTAATTAAATTTCATTGTGGGGTGTCTCGTGTACCAAATGTTTATGGACAGGACTGAAAAATTGTATCCTCACATCTTCTTGACATCACTTTCTTGGCTGAATTTCTGAATCCGTATGTCAAGTTTGCACTGATATTTATGTTCGCTTGTAGTTACTTCAGTTATCAAAGTTTCAGCAGGATTAAATCTTTCAAGTCACTTTTCTTAAAAATAAACTAAACTACCAAATGGGAAACCTTGAGTTAGATAATTAATTTGAAGTGTGTTTTCCCATGTAAAGGTTTTAGTTATTTTCTTGGAGAAAGGTTAATTCTCAGTTTGTAACCACTGAAGTATGTTGCTTTGTAACTAAATATAGCTTTTACACTAAATTTGGCACTTCTTATTGCTAGCCAGAAGGACAGAGTAGCTCTGCTGATATATATTTAAACTTTTCTATACCTCATTATACATTTTTTTCAGATTAATTTCACTGTTTTTATTAGAAAATCATGTATGGCACAATTCTTATTTACTAGTTGATCTCTTTGTGTTTACTTAGGATTTATGTTTCTTTGGATGAAAACTGGAATGCAATTTAAAACGTAATGAGACAGTTTATTGCTTGCACAGCACTATCTGAGAGAGGCTAGACTTGTAAAAAAATTGTGATTAGATTTAAAAATTGATCTATTAAAATAACTTGGTATTAGCTAGAATTAGCACCAATCTAGTATTTGGGCTTAATATCATCTAATATTGTAGTATTAGCAAATCTAATCCTCTCATAATTAGCTTTTATTCACAGATTGGTAGAGAAGAACAAGCTTTTCTGCTTCTTTCAACTCCCAATTGGTCAAGTTTGAATAAATTAGTCATTTAACTGAGCTAATTGAATATATTTAAGAAAATATTCTCTTGGGACTTGCACAGGAGGCTACTGATCTCAGAAGCCAACACAATACTTCAAACACTTTGGGTTTCCAGAGTTTAGATTTTGACTTTCATCAGCTGAATGGTTCGATCCACAGCCTGGAAGCACTGTTTCTATTTCAGTTGAGGGTGGGGAATTATTATTTAAACAGATTACAGTAAATTTAGGATTCGCTATAATTTTAATAGGCATATTTTTAAGAATAAATACACCCAGCATAAATTTTGAAAACTGTTTATTTCTTGATCACAAAGTTGTTACCATCTCATTGACTTCAGCTCTCTGCTTATCATTCAGTTCCAGAATTTTTTCCTTTAATGGAGGAATATGCCAGCATTACCATTACTGGTGGCAGAAAGCAGCAAGACCTACATCTCATGTATTTTATATAAAGATGCCAGAACATCATTTTTATCAGTTGTAAACAGGCTGAAAGTGGTCTGAAAAAGAATCTGGCAGTGTCTAAAGTGTTAAAAATTTTCAGTGTCTTTCTTTCCTAAATTAATTCCCTTCATGGCTGTGGAGTGAAGACATCCTGCAGGCACTACTCTCCATACCGCAGAAGATTGCAACAGATCAATCTGGCACGGGTATATATTCCTGTCTCTGAAACCAGGGCTGCCCAACATATTTGCAGTTTACAATACCAGAAAGGCCCAAACTGTTGCTGGTTTGCCCCAGCAAGTTTATGCTTAGGTTCAAAACCTTTTAATTTTGCCATTACCACTGCATAATCAATGCCATTTTATATAGTCATAGATTACAATAACAAACCTAAACTATCATGTCTGTATTTTTGTTTCTTAGATTCTGCCATTTGTTGGTTGTGTTTTCAGGCTAATATGCCAGGCAAAAGCAGTCAAAGAAGCTGGTAAAAAATACCCAAAGCAAAAATGCTTAAAGAAATGCAGCCCTTTGAGAGCACATTCATTTTCTGGTTTATCTTGTTCAGGAACACCAGTGCTGAGTTTCTGTGGGAAGACATGCTGCCAATGGCATGTGTCTTAGATGATGATACTGACATTAAAGATGAGGTTGATTTAACTGAACTCTGTATCATTTCAGATATACTCAAAGGAAATCCATTGTGACTGCATAAAGACCACAGTGCACTTCAATTTTGTCTTAGAAATTACAAATCTGGAAATTGCATGTCAACTTTCACACACTGAATGTGTCCTTGTGCAAGCACTGTGTCGCTGTTTTCCTTTCCTTTTTTTTCTTTTATTTTTTAGATTTGTTGTGTATAAGACATGGTTCTATTAATTCCAAATTACTGAATTTAGGCAAGATTTTCCCTATTTTAAGGTTCTCTACTAGAATGAAAAGAAATATTAGGCAATGCCACATCACTTTTTGGTAAGTCATTTTCATTTCTTTCCCACATTTACCTGGCCAGATGAACATGAAATGGGGCTTGAGAGCACTCAAAAGGGAAGGAAGCACTGCTCAGGTTCTGTTTGGCAGAGAAGGTAAAGTATGTAGGTGGAAAGGAGCCCCTTTGATTTTAGCCTTAGAAAGTTTATAGCATCAAAAGTTCTGATGCCAGGCTTCCCTACCTTCAGATAGACGGGATCCAATGCAGCCAAACTTTTAGAGAATCAAAGAGTTTATGTGGATCCAGCACTGCAGACAAAAAAGAAACCTTTCCTCCTAAAACGAGTCTCTTCCTCCTTTGGTAGAGAAAGGGGGACAAAGACTAGTTCAACCTGTACCCTCTCTGTAGGGCACCACAGCCTTTACCCTAAGATGGGCACTGTTCAGCATGATGTGCTTCATGTGCTGTGGAAGCAACTTGAGTAAACAGCACACATATCAAACCATCCACACTGAAAGACACAGATGTGCTTAAAGCATGACAAAAGTAAAAATACACGTGGCAAAAGAGGGGCTGTCAAGCTGAAAGAGTGTAATGGGCAAGGAAACACATTTAAGCAACAGCAAAAACAAAAGGGAGGGGAAAAAAATCCCAGAGGAGCAGAGTCCAACTCACTGAGAGAGATGGATGATTTTTGTCATCAGTCTGCCTTCTGTAGAGTAGTTACTGGCTCCACCAAAATTTGGCTGACAGGTTTCCTTACAGCATGTGGATGTACCTTGCACAACCCTGCTGGGCTGATGGGTGAGTAAAATTGTGTGGAAGAGGGTAAGAGAAGAAAAATGCAGAAAGATAGGAGCTTTTCTTACCCAACACCATTAACTTTCACAATTTCATAAAAAAACCCCAAACAAACAAACAAAAAACCCCAAACAAACAAAAACCCAAAACAAAAACAAACTAGAGGAGATTCCTGCAAAGACAAAACTGCAATCCAAGGGAAGGATCATCATAAGAGGAAACTGCAGAATTAGGCTTTCTGGTAGATGTGATACCTGAACCAACCAGGCTAAACTAGATACAGTGCTCTTCATCTTGAGATAACCTCTCTTGCAGCAGGCCACCACGAGAGGTTATCCTGTAGCTCTAGAAACACCAGCCTCACAATGTGTAAGAAAAAGCCTCTAATTAAAAATGTCATTACATATTTTCATTATTTATGGGTACTGTGAAACATCTCTCTCAAGGAGTAAGTTAAAGTAGGGCACAGAAGGAATATGTGCCTTTGGAAAATCATGTACTACCTCTTCTGCACTACTGCTGTGGGGAAGTACTGAAAAGCTCAACCCCTTGGGTCTTGGGCAGAGCTGGCACATCAGGAGAAAACACCATCTCATGCCGAGTTGTTTAACACAATGTCACATCTCTTTTCCTGTGAATTAAGCTAGAAGAAGATTTACTCCATGGTTTGAAATCTGGCTGGAGTAGAGATGGACTCCAGAGCAGCAGTCTTGTCGTTTCATTGGATCGCAGCACGTAAGTAGCAACTACAATTTTTTATTATTCAACAGATGTTTGCTGGTAACAGTGAAACTACCAGAACGGTCAAAAACTTCAATGTCTTTCCAAATTAAACTGTCTTCTCAAACTCATGATTATTACTTATCTGCTCTAGGTTGAGAGAGAGCTATGTGGAAGAAATCTTGGCTCTCCATTGCCACTGAAGCAGTGCCAATAACAGAAAAACATCAGGCTGCAGAGGGGGTGCCCAACTGCAAACTTTTACAGGCCTTAAAAACTTACACTGTACATGAAGTTTCAAAAACTGAAGATTAATTACATTTTTTGCTTGGCACAATGCCTGTTTGAATTACATCTACCTCTAATACTATTCTTTTCATAAAGTTACTGTTGTTCTCATCACACAGCACACCAAGAATCATTAAAACTTGAGTAAGTCCTGTTTGTTGTTTGACGTGATTTATCTATTTATCTAAGCCCATGTGTTCCCAACGAGAAATGGCAACACATTAGTTTCCTCCTGCCCAAGCAAAATAGAAACACTTTGTATTATATTACATTATATCCTAAACTTTGGTAACCAGTATTTCCCTTCACAAAAAACACACATGTTGCCCTCATGCAACGC
Source organism: Pycnonotus jocosus (assembly GCA_013400435.1). Classification (NCBI taxonomy): domain Eukaryota; kingdom Metazoa; phylum Chordata; class Aves; order Passeriformes; family Pycnonotidae; genus Pycnonotus; species Pycnonotus jocosus. The sequence continues at coordinate 35,079 of VWYP01027662.1, read as the reverse complement.
ACTTTAGCAGGCACACATGGGTTCCAACTGGCTGCCATTAAGTTTCAGGTTCTTAAACCTGCAAACAAACATACGGTAGAAGTTAAAATTATGCACTGCTGCTAAATTTGCTGCGTGCATTGCAGGAGGATGGTCTGAAAAATCCATGTTAACAATTCAGCATTTAAACAAAAATAAACAAACTAATTAAAAAAAATAAAAAACAGAAAGGGATGATTTTGAGTTTGTATTTTCTATCTGCTACATCTCATTTCTCATTTATCTGNGATGATTTTGAGTTTGTATTTTCTATATGCTACATCTCATTTCTCCTCATTTATCTATCTCCCCATACTAAGAACACCATCAGCCAAGACTTTTAAGTGAATAGGATCAGTTAGATAAATTTTGGTACACAAAGTAAAGGGAGCCTTTTATTTCTGTTCCAAGCAGTAAAGCTGCTGCAGGGTGAGATGGGAGCAGGCAGCAAAGCCAGGGGGTGTGAAGGGGATTGGCCATTAACTTATCAGTTCCAGGCCTTAGCTTTCTAATTGACAACCTCAGGGCTACTTTCATCACTTGTCGACTTCAAACCCACACTCAATTTTTCCTTTAGATAATGATGCAACTATAACATAACGGTGTTTCTGACATATTGCAGTATGTAGCAGTAGCAAGATTTCCTCGGTAGCTTAGTTTAACAGGAAAGTAAAAAAATCCCCAACTGTTAAATGGTTTTCACATCTATCAAATTCTCAAAAAAAAACCCAGTCAGTAAGAAGACAGATTTCATACTTCCAATAGGCTGAAGTCACTGTTTGGTGCTGGCCCAACCCAAAGCACCTTCAGTGCTTTAGTATCACTAGAGATTTAACAAAACAAGCGAATGGTTAAAGGCAATAAGCCCACAAAACATGCATTCATATATAAAGCCTAAATAAAAGAACCCATAGAACTCAGAAAAGTACTACAATCTAGAGAACTTGAACAATAAATTCCCCCAAAATGTAATTAAAAAACATATTAACAACATGTCATCTAGAAACCTTATGTCCTTCACAAAGGACATAGAGAAATAACAGAAATGCTGTCATAGACACATCCCTACAGAGAGCCAGAAAAACTTGACTCGTGTCCCTCACAGAAATCTGAGTGGTGGCTAAAGGTAGCCAAGGCCATTTACGCAGAGTAAGGTCCTCTGGTAAGTATATTCATCACACGTGGATCATAAATTTAAAAAATACTAAATTTTGTCAAGTAACAGCATGTCCACAGGCAGCAAAGCACCTGGCTCTAACATAAACAGTCACATAACTGCCTTTTAATAGTGGATATAAAGGTTTGAGCCTGCAGTCGGCTCTGCAAAGGCCTGGGGTCACAATGAGCTCAGTGCAGCGTCTGTGGCCCTGAGCACGTCAATCCAGGCAACAAAAGCAGCGACAGAAAATGGAATAATACCGATGTGCTTCCAAAGCGCAGCCATTCCACTGGCTCCTACGTGATCCATGTGAGAAGGGATGAGAGGCTGGATACCACACTGCACAGCCAGGTGCTGCTGGAATAGGTGTGCATAAGCAGGCAGGTGTGGAACTAATCCAGATTAACAAAGCAAAGATGCTGCAGGCAGACTTGACGTGCAGTCAGCTCTTGTCTCCACTGGCATTTGGGCTCTGATGGTGCAAATGGGTACCCAGGTAAAGTCACAGGACCTTAATATGGCCATGAATAATTGGCTTATTCTGGCCTGACCAGAAGAGTTCAGCCCCAGCCATTTAAGATTACAGATACAGATAGCTCATTCCAGGCAGCAATTGCTACATTTTGGTCATAAACTTTAAAACAATGGCCCCAGCTCTTACCTGAGGATTAAAAGCGGAACAGGTAAGGAAAGCAGTACCTGCTCTGAGAAAAAACACTGGGCTCAGTGTTTCCTTGGGCTGCCTTTTAGGCTTTTTAAGTCCATAACGCTGATGCAGATTGTGAATTTTGCAGATTACATTGCCTGTTAAAAGCTGTAACAATGGCATATAACTATATCACCCCCTTTCAAGTGTTGTACATGCTGCTACTCCTTCTCAAGCAATAAGGAAGCAGGAGATCTCCCCACAAAATGCCTGGCCCATATCATGGGCAAAGGTCACCAGTTGCAAAATATTATTAAAAAGGCAGGACAGACTTATTTTATAGCCAAATTAACAGCTCAGCAAAACAGTGGGCTGTAACAGGGAAGACAGTAAGTCCAACAGCTGGGCAGTTCAACTGCTAAGGTTTTTACTGGGATCATTGCCTGGGATGTTTTTGGGTTGTTTTGGGAAAAAAGAGTTATCAACACAAGAAGTGTGAAAACTCAAGTTATTACCTGAAATAGTAAAGGCAGGTGTTTTCCCATTTTTTAAAACCAAACCCCATCACCTTTGCAATTTTGCCACTCCAAGGCTGCAACCAGCAGTACAAACCGGTCCCCTTTCAGGGTTTGGAGCACGGGTTTTACAAGCCTGCTTTGCCTTCCTGCAGGCACTTTGAGCTTATAAATGGCACCTTTCAGTGTCCTGAATTATGAAGGGCAGCTAGTCCTGAATTCTCCTGTCGCTTAATGATCTCACATAAAATGAGGTCCACAAAACTTTTACTACCGCTGCAGTTCAAATTCGCAGGTGAAGAACCACCAGGGAAAGGATGTGGACATCTTTTGCTTTCCTAATTTTCCAGGTGCAAGAAAGTTTCCCACTTGGACTTGAACAATTAGTTACTCTCAAAGCAAAGCCTGATCTAAATAAAAAGATTTCAGTATGTTCCCCTGATAAGCACTGGGAAAATCCTGGGGGAAACCACTTGAGAACAACACACAATTAGGTTAAAAAAATTAGGTGGAAAAGACCCTATCTAAGGATTTATTAGGGGTTTTTTTGTACCTAATACTTTTCACTTATCACAGCTAAGTATATCTAACACTCAATGATTATAAGTAATATTTAATTTAAACATTGATTGGTTCTTCCCCTACTCTGGCAATAATATTCAGTGTTTGGAAAACACACTGCACCTTAGCAGTATGAACAAAAAGTCAAAAGAAACTCTTTCCAAAAAGAGAAAGGATTTTGTTTGTTACAAATTACTTCTGCATTTATATGAAGATTTAACGATTCATGGCATGCCAAATACAGTGCTAATGAGCTTTGAGTTGTGTTTTTCATTTTTGTTAGAATTTTTTTTCCTGCTAAAAACAATTACTAGAGGCCATTCAAATGCCACTGCATAAACCAGGAAACCTAGTAAAACTGCAGGTAAAATTGGTATTTTGTTTCAAGTGTGGCTCAGGAGTCCAATTCATTTGTTGGTGAGCTGCATATTTCAAACAGCACCTACAACTCCTTTTAAAATGGAGGTCAGGTAAGTTTCTTTTTTTTAAAAAAAATATATAACATTCATTAATGAAAAACAAAAATTGAAGAGTGTAAGCTTACCATTTAATTCCTGCCTTCTGAGGATGAACATCTCAGCCTTTCTGCTTTCTTCTCCACTTACCAATGAAATGTAGATAAACGAGCAGAAATATAAGCTTTTAATTCTCAGCACCTCTTAGAGGACACACGTGCCCATAGGAGCTTAAAAACCTTCCTGAGGAGCATTATTAATCTCGCTGCCAACAGCACAGAATTTTTAAAGCCTATTAAAACACCATCTAGTCATAGACATGCAAGTCTTGCTTTTTAGTGACCTGGTTTCAAGAAACAAACAAAAAGTCAGTGGAAATTATGCCAAATTAACTTTCATTATTCAGTTACACAGATCACTGCCTACCTCAACTACTAACTGGATACCAAACATTGTCCTTCTACAACAAACCTTGCCATCTACCACATTATATAGTCTGAGTCTTTAAAAGTCAGCTAGTCCAACCCCTTGCCATGGCCAGGGGCACCTACTTCTAGATCAACTACTGCACATGTTGATGCTTCAGTGTAACAGAAACCCTACTTTGACCTTGCTTTGTCCTTGACCTTGCCCCTCCACCTCTGCCTTTGGGCCTAGGAATATTTTCAGAAATCTGAAAATAATTCCAACTGCCTTCTTCCTAGGGTGTAGCACTCCTGCCTGGCTGCAGACAAGCTGCTGCCCATTTACACCACTGCAAGTCAAGCTACTCTTAATCCCCTCGACTTCAGTCTTCCAAGTAACATGTGCATTACACCAAAGGCTTTCAGATGACTTTTTAACTGAAAACATCCAGGATGTTATGGGTTTTAACAAATCATCACAGCTATTGCCCAGCAGCTGATAAGGCTGAAGTTAATTAATGTTGCCAGGAAATAGAAATATAGCTGTGATGAGCTAGTCTTGTTATGCCCATATTCAATATTTCCCCTCCTTTCCTTGAAGAGATTTTCACCAACTTAAAAAAAAAAACACAGAAAAAAACCACAACACCCCCACCCCAATAGGCTGAACAGATGAAAGATATTCACACTAACTGACCCTGCTCTCCAGTTCACCTCTGCAAAAATCCCACTGACAATATCAAGAGTGGGGAATCAAACCCCTTTATTACTGAGTCCACAGCAGATAAAGCAGCAATTGTGCTTATACAGTACTGGAAGTGTAGCTACAACATAGCGTGACAGCTTGTTAGTGTTGAAAATATATAAGCTCTTTGTAATTGTGCCTTTGGAATGCCATCTGTCTTGAATTAACGTCCACCTGGGATCATGTTTCGATGACCAATATGGACAGATTACTGGAACTTTAAAACCTCGCTTTCTTTGTAATTGACATTTAAACTGTTTGAAGTTTCTCATTAAGTCCTTTTTTACAAATTAGGTGCAGATGTATAAAGCTAAATGTACAGTACTAAGGGAAATTAGGTCACCTGAATGCTCAATAATAAAATGTATCAACTGTTTAAGTGCAATGAGTACATTAAAATGTAGAGATCAGCTTTATGCCCCAAATTCTTCAAAGTTTCATCGTTCCCCTTTCATTGCTGCGGAGCCCCTGATGCCAACCATTTCTAATTAAAAAGGCAGAGAAGAAGGTGGGTTTGGCCATGCAGCCAGTGACAACTGGACAGCCCTGTTCCACAAAGAGCTAGAGAGGGCAGGGCAAGCAGCCACAGAGGTGCCCATTTCACAGGGACAGCCAAATCCTATTTACACCAATGATGCCAGGAGATTTAAACGGCACAGGGAGACCTGAGAAGTAAATATAGGTCTGACCAGAAAATAAGGGAGAATATATGAAGGAGACTTGTTCAACATCCCGGGGCTAAGTAACCACAAGCTGACCTCCAGACCCACTTGCAGTCGAAGTTCTGCAGACCTGCTGTGCTCCTCAGCCTTGTGGGGTGGAAGAGGGAAGTGCATAAAAGGGGAGTGGCTGGAGAAACACCTCCATGCACAGCCCCGCTGACAAAATAAAGGCAAATTGAGTATTTCCCCTTTCCGAACAAGTAGGTTCAGAACTCAGGGAGGTGTGAGAAAGGGGTCCAGGAGAAACAACCACCAGAAGCTCATATAATGCGCAGAGGACAGGAAATCACACGAGGGTTCATCAGCAAAAATTCTACAAAGCTCTTAGCATCAAGGGGGTTTTACCTGCCACAATGGCTCTTGAAGACAAGAGACTTCAAGTACAGCAGCCCAATCTCCCCAGTACGTACAAAAACTCCAGGGACTCCACTCACCCAGCCTTTATGAGTAGCCAAGAAATACTACACAAGTGTGTGAAAGCTCAATGATGGAAGGCACTGAGCACCTACCAAGGGAACACACACCCTCTTTTCCCATGCAGGGCCACCGAGCAGGGATGGCATTGGATTCAAGATGCCATCCCGCAGCTGGCAGTGTTTAAACTCAACACAATCACACACAGAGGTTTGGTGGAAGGCCCATTAACCTTCTCTCCTGGAGAAAGGTCTCTTATTCTAAGTCAGAACACCATCTACATAAAATGCACGAATTCAAATCCTTTTGGCATCACAGATAGCACGTTGGTTCTGGAAATTATGCCAGGATGTGTACCCTGGCTCTCTGCTCATAAGCATGGCGTTGCAGTGGAAGAAGTAGTCTTCTCTTAAAAGCTGGTAAATCAGACAAATACTGTCAACCAGATCTCTTTTTGTCTGCTTAGACTTCATTTGTGTGCTTAGACTACTCTTACGCAGAGTGTCTTCAGTACCACTACTTATTGCAATGATTTTAAAAAGCTTTTCTGCTCACATCCCCTTTTATAACCTTTTCTGGTAAAATACTAAAACTCTTGGCAAAAGAAGCGAAAACTTTTAGCTGGATACATTTTTGCTGCTTCTGATAAACACCCAGGCAACTCTGCTGTGAAATTGTCCATGCGTCTGGTTGCAAGATGAACAGCAGGCCCCCACTGGTACCAGAAAAGGAGATTCTGGTTTCCTCATCCCACAGGCTCTTTCTCCAGTTCTCATACACATCTTCAGTTCAAGGAAGAATTCAGAAAAAACTGTGTATTTTTAAAAGAAATAAAAATTGAATCAGCCATATGTAAGCAAACCTCAACACCTGGGAGAGAATTAAACCTGACTGATATAATACAGCAAGATAACAACATTTTCCAAGAGAGGACAGCAAAAGGGATGAGACAGAGGAGTAACTCATTTACCATGCATATCAAACAAGAAAGGCTTCTAAGGAAGATGGATTTGTACCAACTTCTGTTTGCTCATAAATACTGACTTTCATTTGGGTAATGAGTTTGCAAAGGCAGGTACAGTTCCACACAGATCTGTCCAGAACAACACAAGCAGACCAGTTAAGTTGCCAGTGGTGATTAGCTGGACATGCTCAGCTTTGCACCCTGCTTCCCATTAGCATTAATTATCCATCATCATACCTCTGCTGTTGCCAGGATGAAAACTGGCTCGGGCAGTAGTTTCACAGTCCTTAATGCCAACTGTAGAGTTGCCAGAGTGCACAACAGGGACCTTATATTGGCCCCAGATCTTTCTGCCAACGGCAAAGGAGTGCAGACACCTGGTTGAGCAGAGAGCCAGAGCAGAGTGAACAGGTAATACCTCCTCCACTGTAAGACCTCACAGTGTAACTTTAACCTGATAATAATGTTTGAGTGAATTTGAAACACCAGAGCCAAGGCTCAGCCTTATAATGTGCTTCACCTGGCCTAGCAGTGATGGTTGATGGAAGGCCCCATCCTACACATGCCCTCACACACAGCTCAGCAATGCTGGTTGCAAGGTAGACTGAGCTCCATCAGGTCTTCCCCCAGAGACAGGATTGCAGTGCCAGGGACTTGATTAGTGGTGCTCCGTCCCCAACGTGAGACACCACCAGGTTCTCACCTCACTAGCAACACAACCCCATTAGTTTAGGTGAACCAAAGTGACCTTGTAGAAAAGCAGACTCTGCACATACGGCTCAACAATTCTGCCAGATAAAGTCACACTTTCAAATAATTTTCACCTCGAGGCCAAAATCTCGAAAGACACACTTAAAAATGTGTAGAACATAAAACAAGTAATTTTTTTTGATAGAGGTTAAGGAAAGAAATCCCTCACAGACATAACACTTTATTGATATTCTTGGTCACAGCTCTACACACACTGAACAGGATCAGCTACTGGTAAAGATCACAATTCATGTCTTTCCATTTAAACCTTGCAACAAAGAATAAAACTATTTCATAACTAACAAAGGGGATCCCTTTAATTTGCTAGAACAATTTCAGCTCCCATTGCATTAGCACCCTCCAGTGTCCAACACATGAAAAACATCTTCACTAATTTACCAAGCAGACACAGGAGCTTGAAACACAAGACACAGGAGTGGTGGATCCCTGGGAGGGAAGATGGCAATTGGTGATGAGAGAAGAAACTCCCAGTGCTAGAAATTTTAAATGAGATAGGCACAGTCTCTGAAGAAGATCTGACACGAGGTTAGTACTCGTCAGGTTCCTTTGTTCCTAGCAGGCATGTCAGTGTCTGCACCTTTGGCATGACAGGCTCTACGTGCCCACACTGTATATTCCATACTCTGCAGCATTCCACTGTATATTCCATACTCTGCAGCATTCCATTTGACTGATTTAGTACAGGCATGTGGGTATGGATCTGCCAGGAATATGCCATGTAAATGAATACATGTAATAAAACCCTCTTATACGTGGGTGAGGCAGACGTGAGCTTGGCTTGCTGAGGGCAAACAGGTAACTGTGCTTACATGTTCAATGCTCTTCTCTTATGGCATAATTACCAAGCAAAGAGAGAACAACAGAAAAAAACAACTGCATTTGTTACTAAAAACAGCTGGATTAAGGGGTTTTTAAACTTTTTCCAATACAAGTCTTTCACAGGCAGGGAGAGCCCAGTAGGCTCTGTAACATGGCAAATAAGAAAAACTGGCTCTGGGTACCTGCCTGATAATGGCACAAATACTTGGTGTAATCCAGTCAGCACTGCTTCCCCCAGCTTCCCAGGGGCAGCAGCGTGCACACGGAGAGGATGGCAGCGGCTGGAAGGGCAGCCACACCACATCGGAGGTAGGGGCTGTAATTAGGGTCCCAACCCAACAGCATGGCAGAGAGCTCTGTGGGACACAAGAACTGCAGTCTGGAGCCAGTGGCACCTGCCAATTCCTGCTAAGGACCAGGAAGCTGTTAATTAAATCCAAACAACATGTTCATTGACTGTTGACATTTGAAGTCATCCCTGTATTTTCTCTCCCAAGTGCATACAGTTTGCCTAGCTCAAAGGTGAGCAAGGACTCCTCATGCCCCATCCTGCTCTGGTCTCTGACTGCTTGGGTGCCCAAAGTTCTCTGAGCTCTACCTGTCCAGTGGCCTCCTGGGTTCCACAACAGCACTGATGACAAGGAGCAGGCAAATCCAACCACCAGGGAGGCCATTATGTGTTCTGGGAGTCAGGCAAGGGTGTTGGAATGCCTGGCAGCCATGTCCCAACCCACGGCAGCACCAGCCCAGAAAGCCCCTTCTGAGCCACAGCTGGAAGAGAGCAGCCTCACCACAGGCATGCAGGCAGCCTCCTTTCCCAGCCCTGAACAGATGCTGTGCACACATAGATGTCATCACCCGACTGCCCTCACACTGTGTAGACTCATCTTCCCCTCACGGTATGAATATTCAAAATTCTTCATGACCAGAAATAGCAAGGCATAGCATTTATGATTCTGCACTAATATGGGGGAAAGGGGGTGAAAACAAGAGGGGAAAAAAGCATGTACATGCATTCATTTTCTCCAGAAATTGGTGTAAAAGTATGCTGAAGGAGGTAGGCTGGAAAAATGACCCTGGGTGCTACGGAGGACAATTACTCTGGGCAGGAATGACTGCCATGGACTTACTGGGCTCTTCGCTGTGCCTCTAGCATAGCACAAAGCACTCCAGCTGTCCCTGAGGTTCCCCAAGAACACCAGCATCAATATTGCATGTTCACAGTAACATCTACATTACAGTTTTACATACCACATAGGCTTTTGTCACTCAGTTATAAAATATTTACAGAACCATGGTCTCAGCAGAGAACACGAGAAATAAAGCTTTAAAAATTGATATTTAAATGAATTAACACTTGATTGCCTTCCTAATATCAATACTTTAAAAAAAAAGTGTTCTCCTTCTGGCAGTGCCGTTGAAAACCTGCCTGAAATGAGCATAGACCCATCAATCACTCCCTCTGGCAGAAGTCACTCTCTGCCCACCCGGAACACGCAGGCACACATCTCCAGGCAGAAAGCTGGACACCAAACCTACACACATCTCCAGGAGGTGCAATGGAGCCTTTGTCTTCCACGGCACTTGTCACTTGGAGCCTGATCCTGCACACTGACCTCTATGGCGATCCTCTATTTAAAGCTGAGCTTCTCCTAGCACCCCTCCCGAAATCCATGCTATTCCTGACACCTATTCACCCACCTGTGGGAAAGCACCCGGTGATCTCGGGCCCTTGACAAGTGGACATGCGTTGCCTACATAACCTTCCCTCATCCAGGCACTGCCACCACAGGAGCACGGGGACTCCGCACCCCCGGACTCACTGGGGGCTCCCAAGGCCCAGGATAAGGGATACTGAGGGGGCGTCTGACTGCTCCGCTTCTGCCCACATCACCACTTATGCTGGGCCACCGATGGAGCAGGAGACACAGAATGCTCCTAAAACAACGGGAAAGCCAACGGTGTGGATCCAGCCTGCCCTGGCCCCGGCTCCCCCTGCGGGAAATGGGGCACCGTGGCCCTGAGGAGCCCGCTCGGTGCAAAGCTGGGTGCGCCAAAGGCAAAGACCCAAGGTCACTTTCCACGGAGGAGATGCACCAAAGCGGACAACCGGGCAAGGGCAATGTCCTGGTAACTGGAGGAATCACGGAGTAGTTTTGAGTCAGAAGGGCCCTGAAAGACCGTCTCATTCCAACTCCCCTGCCGTGGGCANCAGCCCGGCCCGCCAGCACAGCCCCGCCGCCATCGCGCCGCCGCCACACGCCCCGCGCTCCCATTGGCTGCGCTGGGACGCGCCCCGCGCTCCCATTGGCTGCACCAGGGGGAGCCCGCGGCACGCCCACACCGCGCGCTCGGCTGTGACGTCACGAGGGGCGGGCTCCCGGATCCCTCCCGCTCTCCCGGTGCTCCAGGGTTTCCGCAATCTCAGGAGTGTGGTGTGGCTGGGGGGTTCCGGCTTCACTCCTCTCGGTGTG